>CM076578.1:1035155244-1035479849 GCA_034641835.2 Pinus albicaulis
AGTTATAAATATCAGTGCATTTCTGTGATACTGCGTACCGGGGCGTTTATGTATCTATAAGCATCGGTGCATTTTTACGATCAATGGGCACCACACAAATACCGATACCAATTATAAATCTCAGCGCCTTTCTGTGATACAATGCACCAGTGCATCATAAAGGTCTATGCACTGGTGCGTTGATACAACCTATGGGCACTGCACAAATCCCAAAACCAATTAGAACAGCCATGTGCGTTGTATGACCAACACTACGCTCGTCGCGGTTTTACACCTAAACGTCCCGGTGCGTTCATTCGACTAAGACAACCCCGGGGCACCTTCTTCATGTACGCACCAGTGCGTTAAATCTAGAGTAGCGCACCGATGAAAAAACATCCGTAATAACCTCCAGCCGCCCATTTTTTTTATTTGTTGAATTTCTGTTAAAAGCTCGGCCAAAACCTCCGTAACCATAAACGGATGTTGTAGCAAATGTATTTTTGATAGTTTTAGCCAATTCTATAACACTAAAAAGCTCCTTTATAACCTCTGCTAGAGGGTATTTTCCTTGTAGTGTAAAAAAATTCTGAGATGTATTTCATGAAGAAATTCCAGGGTTTCATCCTCACAGAGAAGTGGACTTTTGCATTGAATTACTACAGGGGCAGTCTGTTGACACAGACATTGTACCTAAGTCAACAAGGATGAAGTGGCCCAGACCGAGGTTGTTTAATAACCTATCATTTGGAGTAGTCACCCCTAACGGGTATATAGGCTCCATTGGATTTGGATCCTTTCCTTTTATGAAGAAGTGAATCTCGGGAAAACTAATCCTAAACTAAACTATGGTTATCATACACTAATCTAAATTAATTCTACACTAGAGTATGGTTAAACTACAATTAAATTATCAAGTTAGCTATACATATGAAATGATGGGAATCAAACAGCCTAAATCTAATATAAGTATGAAAGAAAAGGTTGAATGTTTCACTGTAAATGAACTACGATGTACTAAATAATTCTAATTTATATATTTCATTTAGAAATTAGAATTAAGAAATATAATATAATAACTATTGTTGCAGGATCAAGATATGATACAAAATGTACAGAATTATGTTACACTAAATAACTTTTAGGCCAAAACATAACGTAGCTAGATCAACAGTAAGATATACTATCAAGAAACTTTGCAAACAATATTTATGAAATAGAATTAAATTTTGTTCCTAAATGCAACTACAAAATAAATCTAAATTATTTCTCAATGTAAATAATAACAAAACAAGTAATTGTAAATTTAAACATTCCTTATTCTCAAATACAAACAGAGATCAAATATATTTACTTTCATATTTTATATTAAGAATAACTGCAAAGGCTAACTAATATATAATTCTAATTATTGCTTGGCCAAGTTAGATAAAAGGAAAAATTGTAAATGATCTCTTTTAAATTTATATACTTTAATCATTGGCTTTATGAAAATAAACAATAAAATCACTTGATAAATTAATGATATGAATGAGATAATCATCTACAGTTACCACATTAATATCAATTTGTAAACTTGAAATGGCATTTTCTGTCAACTTGTATATCTAGAAAATACTCACATAAATTAAAATTAAACTAATGTCTGGATCAATGCTACTTCTTAGGACATAGGCCACTTAAGAAGAGTATCAATAAGATGAAAAAATTACAAACCGAAATAATGTTTTATCAACAAAGTAATGTGATAAGCACAATTATTTGCTTTAGAATAAAATAATCAAGCAAGTAACATTATATTCTATATATCGAAAATAAATTATAGGAAAATAAAGAAGATATTCACATGACCATGGAACATAATGACAAAAGAACTAGACTGAATGGCAATGAAATAAATAAACTTCTATTAAAAGTATTCAACATTCAAATTTTAACCAACATTTCCCTGTCCAAAACTTTCCCTTTTGAATCCCCCTAGTGGTGCCCTTTTTTCATCTAAATGAGGGGTATATATACACCTAGGATCTCAGCCTTTTGAGATCAAATAAAACTAAAAATTGATTTTTTAATATTCATTTACAGAAATAAAAAACAAAAATAAATAAATAAAATTGTTGTAATTTTATGCCTTTCAGTCGAATGACCAAAATGAAATGAAAGAAGTGGCAAACAAAGTTTCCATACGGAAGTAAGATCAAGTAGACGGTGATCGAGAGTTCTTGGGTCATGAAGTTCAATATGATTGTCTTACACACGTGGAATACTTGCCACATAAGCAAATTAAAATTTAAAAAACACATAATAACACTAAAACGAGGTTGCTATAGAATCTATGATTATGTAGCGGTATTTTATTTAAAAATATAAAAACATATTGAAAAAAAGAATACCTAAAACACTTCCCATGTATAGATAAAAAAAAATTCATTATTTATCTACATCAAATCCCTCTAATTCTAAGGAAATGGTGACTTTGAGCGTCATAGATTTAATCACAATGTGAGTGTCCCTTGAGTGGGTTTTACCGTCGACATTGGATGACTTTAATTCTCTAGATTTATCCATTTCTTGGAACGAGACTCTTAGCTAGTTATTTTCATATATTAATTGGTTGATTTGATATTCCAAATAAGGGACAGTAACTAGGTATTGTTGTTGCAAATACATATTGGAAATCAATTCATATGAATGAGTACCCAAGGAAGAATCTTCACAATTTTTTGTGTCGTCATGATAACGAGGACCTCCCTCAGATTGGGCTTTTTATTTTTTGGCGATGGCTCAGAATTAGTTTCCGAATCAACCAAGGGAACATCCACATGGGGAATTTTATTCCTATTGCTTTTGGCCCAATAAATTCTCCTTTGAAGTTGCTTTGTATTAACTGCATCTTGTTTAATTTGTCCAATTGTTTGTTCTTTTGAAGATTAGGCAAACTATAGTTTGAGCCAAGGAGACTATGTGGAGAATTTTAAATTGTTTTCTTTCTCCATGCTTCTCGTCAAACAAAGGGAGATTAAAATTTTGGAAATTGTAGCCTGACTATCATCTCAAAGAGGTGAACCTGGTGCTTAAACAGATGCATCACACTCATCTTGTCGGAATTCATCAGCCAGTGGTGGAGTTAAACTGATAAGAGAGGGGCCAGGGGCCATTGTAGTAGAGGACTGAGTAGGGCTACATGATAAAGGCTTATCATAATCATTTTGAGCAAGAAAATAATCTTAGATATCACCCACTTGAGACAAATGATGCTTAACTAGCATACAAATTAAAACTATAGTGGAACAAGGACCTTTCAAGGTTCTTGTGGTCGGCTTGATAAGCCCGTGACATTTTCATTAAACTCTTCATCAAATAATAGGGAAAGTTAAGCTTTCGATCTAATAAAACCACTAAAAGCATGATATGATACATAAACATTATGGTATACTACCCTTCACGGGTTATATACCAACAAATAAAATGAAAAAAATCAGGCCATTTAGGTTTTAAAGGCAATACGAGCATACCTTTAATATGATACTTGTAGCCTTTGTTAGTGAGTAGATTTCTCCATGGGACATTTCGAACTACGACATTATTAGACTAGCATTCGCCTTCAAGAGGAAGGTATGTGGTTGTTGCTACGAATTTCAGGTTGAATTTAAATTTGTAGGTTGCCCACAAGGGCTCTCCTCCCATTAAAAAAGGAAGAAAAAAATTTTACGACCTCATTACTATGTCCCTGAAACAACTGTAAAAATTCCCACTAGTCGGCTTAGCAGAACAGAGCCAACCATTCTTCAATAGATTCAAACAAAGTTACAAATCAAACAAAAATTGTGACCTCAAAACGAGAATTCTAACCAAAAAACATGAAAAAACAACCCAAAAACGAAAATTGTGTATGTTGGAATGACTTTGTTTAGGGAATATTTTCAACACTTTTTAAAAATAACAGTAAAAACCAATTTTTAAAAGATCAAAAAGTGCCATCATGAAAATGAAAATTGTTGATGTTGGAACAACAACATCAACAAAAATTGGGTACATTTTCAACATTTTTAGCAATGACGTTAAAGATAAAATATCAGGACTTTGAAAAACCTTAAAATTCCAACAATTTTAGGGCATGATGTTAAAGATAAAATATCACGTCTCTAAAAAACCTTAAAATTCCATCACTAGGAATATTATATAATTTGTCTAAATATGATATTTCTTATTTAGACGAATTATATGACTAAAAAAAACTTTTAAAATGAACACTTGAATGAAAGAGTCACTTTTCCAAGAGTAATTTTTATTTTAAAGGCTAAAAGTATAGCTCTTTTAAAATCTTAGCCTAAGACGACATATCCCATTGCAACAAAAACTTAAAAATAAACCATCAAAATGAAGTATCCCCTTTTAATGGGGCATTAAAATTGCAACATTTTTTTAAACTATGGGCCAATGATAACAATAAATAATATCATGACAATATCGCTATATAATTTAAAAATTTAAAATTATATTTCACTTTTAATCAAAATATTAATACTGGTAGATTGAATGAAACAAAAATTACTTCTCAAAGTTATTGTTGCATTGTGGATATTCTAAAAAAATGAATTGTTCATAATTAAGACATATAATCCAACAAACATAGAAATGACCCATAACTTCATGTAAGAAGTTAAAATATTTATTTCAAGTTACCATGCAAACATCATTTACATAAAATTTCTTAGACAATTATTCAAAATCACTCATAGGTTTTGGTGCACCATCAGAATTTACAACATCTTCAATTGAATGATTAGCTGCAGATGAAGATGACCCATATTCTTCTCCTTCATCAACTAGTGCCCTGTCTGAGTCAACATGCATGTGCACCATTTCAAGTTTCAAAAGTCTTCTAGACCTATGACTGGGTTCAACAAGATCCCATCTTAACACTACTTCTAGTAGCAACCTCTTCAGAATCTATATGGTTGTTACACAGCATTTTGTCACAGTCCCTGAAATCCCCAACTCGCACATTGGAGGGTCGTTTTTTTTACCAATAAGCAGTGTCATGCTTTGAAAATACCATCCTTGCATCCCTTTTGATGAGAGAAACATTCTTCTTGTTGACATTTCCCTGATCAGAGCTGTAAAAATCCCTATTTTTGCCTTGGCACGAGTAGCTAGTTACACCCTTGCACCAACAGAGAAATTTAACACTGCGCCCATGCTAGTTGGCGCTCTGTGCCAGTTAGACACTCGCGCCAAGCTATTTATGGAATGTTTTTTAAAAATAGAGGTGGAGGTTCCATTCCAACCACCTCAGGGATGAGTCATTTCGAGTGGTTGAACTGAAACAACCATGGAATCCTTCCTTTAGTTAGTAGTTTCCACCTCCCTTGGAACTCTCCTAAAAGTTAGGACTCCCTCCCACCTTTGTAGGGATCCCAACCTCATCCTTTTCCTCTATAAAATAAACTGTCTCTTTTAGTAGAAGCTAGCTGAACTGGGAGAATTATACATACTATAGCTAAGCTGCTAGAGAATATTGAATAAGAAGGACTATGTTGAGAGAGCTTGAGTTATAATTCCCTGACCAACATTTGAGATGCACTTCGCCTGAACCCTGCTGGAGGAGACTGCGACGTCAAAGCATCGGTTGTACTCTTCCTTCTATTCATTTATATACATGACTACTGTTTGGTTCCACTATTGTCTTATGATGTTTATTTGATGCGATATGTTTAGCCCTCTTTGACTAGCTAATAGTTATGAGTGAAACTATTCTGTCGTATGTTGTTCTTGTTCTTTGTCCAATGTGCAGGTATCTGAGCATAACAGTGAATGGATTGTGATTTTCCAAGGTAGGAGCGAGAGGCCACTACTCTTTCCGCAACGACGACAACATTGGATTCAAGGTAGGTCAATCTACCCTATTTTTTGTTCATTCATTAACTAGGAAGAAACACTTTAGCATGTCCTTTTGTTACTAGACCCACCCTAGGGCTAGAGGGATCGTCTTTGTCCGCAGAGAGGATTTACCTTCATAACAAATTGGCGACTCCACTGGGGATCACTGATAGTTTGTCGTTCCATCCTATTGGTTCAGTTTCAATTATTGGTTTATTTACCTATCTTTTTCTGGTTTGTTTGTTGAGTTTTCATCCTCTGTTCAACTCCAAAGTGTCAACGTTGACCTCTGCTCATTAGGTTAGGGTTTTTCCTATTTTTCCCATACGTATCAAGCTTGGCGCGGTTTTTCTCTGGATATTTGTGCCAGTTGGTGCACAATGCTCTTTTAGCACTCACGCCAACCTCTGTATGGCGCGAATTACAGCCTTACAGTCGCGCCAACCCCTGTAGGTTTTGGTTTTACCTCCTTAATGAGTATTTTGGTCATTTTTTCTTTCCTTTGGGTCATTTTTGAGTCTATTTAAGCCTTTGAGACTGTGTTGACTACTGTAGACTTTTTTCCCGCAGTCGTTTGTCCATTTTCTTGTCGGTGTCATTTAAGCCCTTAGGGTTTCTAAATGTTCTTGCACACCAAGCCTTCTTTTCGAGAACAAGTCTCTTTGATTATTATCAGTCTCATTTTGGGTTATTAGACTGAGTTTTCCTTGATCCTTTTGTTTTTTTGATTGAATGGTCTTTTCGTTTTTTCGATTAGTCCTTTTTCTTCAATACTTTGACCATCGATTACTTTGTTTGTTTGGGTCATTTTGGAAATTCTCTTTTTAGATTGAAAGTTTTCTCCATTAGCTTGCATGTTTTTGTGTCTATTTCACTTTGGTTGAGTCATTCAATTTCAAAACCTTACATTCGAAAAACTCAAACTAGTATTTATTTTTTGTTTTCTATTGAATTAGTACAATGTGTGCTTCATTTCATTGAAAATTCAAAAATCAAAAAATATCTTTGCATTATTTTGTTGCATCGAAAGTGAAAAGTTCCTTTACATAACTAGCATTTGTCAATCTAGAAAGGAATTTTGTTTTCGATTGATTGCATTAAGGGCATTAGAAGGTTCTTTGCATATTTTCCTTGTTTGCTTGTTTGAAATATTTCTATCCTTCTTATAACTAGCATTCATCGGATTGAAATGATGTTCATTTTCATATAGGTTACATCTAGGAAATTGAGCTCCAAATTCGATAGGGCTTGGAAATTGAAACATAATTCAAGATTAACTTTAAAATTTACTCAATGAATCTAAGGCAACATTGGAACCTAACGCAATATTTCTAGTGGTCTAGGCTAGAGACGTGTTCCAGTGTATTAAAACCTAGTAGTTGTAGCTCGCCTTTTGGCTTCAGACAACGCTAGCACAAACTTGTGCTCCCCGTACCGTCGTGTATATAAAGGGAGACCCCTCTAGGTTATAATACTTGTATCCATAAGAAGCCGAGTCTGCCGCCTTGTAACTGTGATACACCGAACACAGCATTCGGGGAGACTACCTGCACGTACGTCAAGTCCTTGGTCATTTCTTTTTCATTTGATCACCAAGGTGTATATGGTAGTTCACAGAAACATGGTACACCCTCTTGCTTAGAATTCTTGAGAAGTCATTTTGATATTTTGTGACTCTTTAAACAACAGAAGATATCATCAAGAACTTTTCCTTTCATGCTCATTTCAAATTGAAAGTGACTAGCCTATTTCTCGACTCTTAAAACATGAAACAGTGAATTTTGGTTTCAGTGTTATAAAATTAATCTCCTACAATTACACACGCATTAAAAGTTTGTTACTTGGCTTGATTGATTCCTTTGGTTCTTGTTTTGGCACCTTCGATTGGTTATCTCTTTTCCTTCCTATTCTGATATACAATGAAAGTGGTAGAACATCTAGTTTCGTCGTCCTCATTGCCTCCTAGTGGTGGTTATTTTTAGGACGCTTCTTTCAAAACCCCTTAATCTACTAGATCTGTTGAGTTCTCACAGCCTATTCTTCCATCTATCCAAACCCTTGCTACTCGATCTCCGCTTGACGAGCCAGTTGAATTCCATTGGCCTCCTTCAAGTGCTTGTTCTGGTTTTGGGGAAGAAGGATAGTTTCCTCCTCTTACGTTTGGATCACCTTTTGTTGCTGTTGCGGTACCTCCTAGTCCCCGTAGTATTTTCGAAGATCTTACGGAAGACTCAAATATGGATTCCTCCAGTTATGTTGGCAGTAAAGGAATGCCTGTTTCTATAGGATAATATCAACTCTTTCCTGAAGATCTCTCTCGTGCCTCCATCCAAAATTCACCACCGTCGGTCTCACTTTCGCTTGGATATAGATCTCTGAGTCAGATTATGTATGGCATTGCTACCATTGCACAATCCAATACAGTAACTCCTCCTCTGAGTTCGCTCCTACCTTCGTTGGGGCTATCACCTTCGACTCCTGGTTCATCAGTTACTATCACATCTGTTCCATTTCAACCAACGGTTTGTGTGGCTTCTAGTTCAGTTTCCACTACTTCTGTGATTCCTAGCGGTATTTCTTTTGAAGAATATATGTTGGCTGTTCAGCAGCAGAATTGTCAGGGTTCTTAGCAGTCTCAGGCTCCTACTAATCCTCGATTCCATCACTATGATGTTGTTGGTAATCCTGTATATCTATCCACACCATTATGATGTGTATGGTAATCCGATATATTTGCCTCTTATTGATCCTGATCAGGTTTTTTATGATCCTTATCAGACTGTTACTCATCTGGGACCTACTCTGCCTGTGCAACCCTCTGGCTTACAGGGACAACCCTCTCAAGGACAACCTTTAGCGCAGCAGGGCCTTGCTTCTGGTCTAGAGGGACAACCATACAGTCAACAAGGCTAACCTTTACAAGGACAGCCTTTGGTCCAACATGGACAACTATTTGGTCTCCCAGGTCAACCTCTGAATAAACCCGGATCATCTTTTGGTCTTGGGGGGGGAAATTATCCGTCAAAGGGACAACTTGTTGCACCTCAATCATAGCCACACGTTCAGTATGGCCCTAATATTGTGCAACCAGGACAACCCTTTGGTCCTTCTCCAGGTCAACCTGGTCATCAGGGACAACCTGGTCTGTCGCAACCATTAGGCCAACCTTTCCCACAAGGTCAACCTGGTGGCCCTCAATTTCAACAGTTGGTTCAACCAGCTCAATAAACGTTGCAACTTTCCCACCAGAAGATTCCTTCATTTCCACAGCCGATTTTACTTGTTTACCCTGCTCAACCTGCTCCGCAAGGTCAGCCTGTGCAACCACAGGGCACTTATTACCCTCAAGTTTCCTATCAACCGGTATATAGCGCACCCTAGATTCCGTACCCTCAAAATCAACCAGTATATAATGCACCTCAAAATCAACCTGTGTATCAACAACCTCAGATTCATACTTACATTCCACATCAGAATCCTTATTCTACTCAACAAGGACCTCAGTGGTCTGCTTCAACTCAATATCTTGGTCCTCAATCCCAGTATCAACAAAATTACCCTGTTTTTAATCCCTATGATCCGAATCCCTTGGGTCAGAATGTATGGGGATAGAATCCCGCTCGATCTGGGTGGAATGTACACACAGGTCCTTATCAAAGACCTCTGATGACTTTCAATACTCAGTTACCATTTCTTGCTACATTGGAATTACCTGATGTGTCGAAGTTTACAAATGATCCCATTCTTGATAATCCATATTGGCCTCCGGTTCCGACCAAGATTCCGGATGATTGTCCTAAATTTGAGGGTAAACCTGGTGAATACTCCCAAACGCATGTTATTACTTACCACTTGTGGTGTTCTTCTAACTCTTGGATTGACGATTCAATTTGTCTTCATCTTTTCCAGCAAACTCTTATTGGTGCCGCTGCAAAGTGGTACATTGAGTAGTCTCATGGATTTTTCCAAGGTTTCAATTCTTTGGCCATGGCATTCCTTACACATTTTCAGTTACTGATCCGTTATGAGACCAAGACACATCTCCTCACTTCATTGAAACAGGACCGAGCTACTCATATCTCAGATCATATTCATGAGTGGCGACATCATCGTCACATGATCAAATTTGAGATACCTAATCAGCTTATGACTCATTGGTTCACTACCTCCTTTGTCAACTAGATTTTCAAAGATATTGCTATGGGGGCATGTGTAACCGAGGAACAAGCCATTGCTTACGCCCAATACCTTGATCTCGTGTACTCTCAGTCTGGTGCATTGTATGATATCTTGCCCGATGCTCCTCGACCTGGAACTTCTAAACTGCCAGCAACTCCATCCGTTGATGGTATTGTCGGTTCCGTATCGCAGACTTCTCAGAAGTCTCCTTCATCTGACTTTGGGAAGCAGAAGTCTACTTCTTCCAATAATGTAGCTTCTCAATCAACTTCGAATTCTGGCACACCCACAGAAGTGAATGTTGTTGAGGCCAATCCTACAGATAACACTTCCAAAGGTAAGAAGAAGGGTAGAGGTAAGGCCAAAGCCGATACCCTGAAACATGATTCTCCAAAACCTCGTTCTGATGATAGTTCTCAACGCAAACCGAAGTATCTTTGCTTGATTTTTGATGATAAGCACTTCACCAAGGATTGTCCTCGACGATCTGAAGTGAGTCGATTGCTCAAAGGCACCCAAGGAGCTCCGACCATTCTTAAAGAACATTTCCCTTAGCAGACTCAGATGGTAGAGCACCCTCAGTCCTCTGCTCCATCTGGTTCGCAAGTGTTCATGATGAATGGTTCTGCACGCATTTCTATTGCTACTCGATCGAAAGATTATTTTGGTTCGCATCAGGCAGCGGGGAAAGAGATCACTGATGGTTCTCCTCCTCCTCCTATTTCTGTCCCTCTTGAGATTTAACATCCTAGCACCAAATTTTTTGTTCGACCGCCTTCCAAAGGTGTACTCCATAAGCCTTCGTACAATCCCAACGCCCGTGTTGCTCAACATTATAGTATTGTTGAGGATTTGGTTCAGGCGCCATCTGCGATGTCTGTGTTAGAAGTACTTCAGAGTTGTCCATCGCAACGGAAGGCTTTGTTATCTACGATAGGTGGGATTGATCCTGCCGATACTAGCTTGCTTGCTTTCGATTTAGAGAATTTCGTCCCGCGACTCCCACACCAAATTGCGCTCATCATTCAAGTTGGTATAAATGGTTTGAACATTCATCGAGATGTCATGGACAAGGGTGCATCCACCTTTGTTATGTCATCTACTTGTTGGAAAGCCATTCGTTCTCTAGCTCTTACCTCATCACCAAATGCCCTTGAAGCATTTAATGGAAGAGAGTCTAAACCTCTTGGTGTTCTCGCTAGTTTACCCATCACGTTAGAAGGGAAGACAGTCAATGTCGAGGTCGAAATCGTTGATGCAAAAAAACTCAATTATAATCTTCTCCTCAGACGTAGTTGGACTCATGCCATGTTGTGCATTCTGTCCACTCTCTTTCGTGTTTTGAAGTTCCCGCACAAAGGAAATATTATTACTGTCGATCTATTGTATTTTTTCACTTCTTCTTCCGAGAACAACGTTTCGTATGTGGACAATATTCCTACTCCCTACGAGAGCATAGGGCCAGGCCTTTTCAAGGATCCTGCCCTCATGGGTGTTTTCCCTCTACCACCATAGAATACTGTTCAGGTCAACATGATTTATCGAATCGATGACCCCTGGGTTATCCCTTCTCCTGAACAGATCGATTCGTTCAGAGAGTCGATGTCGTTGAGTCTGATTGAAATTAATTATTGTGAACTCATTTTTGCATCGAACACTCCGTCCTCTGATTCTAATCCTTCGAGCATGACTCTTGACATCTATTCTCAATCCCCTTGTCTTGGTGATTTGGATTCACCGGATCCTTTGAAAGAAGTGTTTCCTTCCGATGAGGCTATCGTGGAAACCTTGTCTCTTGATGATCTGTCGTGGGATGATGGTCATCATCGTTCCTCATTTATACCAAGCCTCAGGGCCATGTCTACTTGTCTTGAGCGTTTTTCCTCTCAGGTTCCTTCTCCTTCGCTTCAAACACCTATTCAAGTCCATGAGGTTTTTTCGGAAGGTAACTTGAGTAACATTACTCAGACGATGCCTATCAACATTTCCATTAAACCGGGAATCATCGAGAACATCCATATTGGGGTTACTTGTTCTTCGGATGAAGTGCAAGTCTATACTAGCCTTTTTTGTGAAATTCGTGATGTCTTTGCGTGGTCCTATGAATAAATGCTTGGCATTGATCCTAGCATCATGGTACATGAGATTCCTACTTACCCCGGTTTGAAACCTGTTCGTCAGCGTCTTCGTCCGGTGCATCCTAGGAAAGTTGCTGCCATTAAGGCCGAATTGGAAAAACTTCTCAAAGCTGGTTTCATTTATCTGATTCCCTTGATAGAATGGGTCTCTAAAATTGTTCCTGTAGATAAGAAACAGGGCACTATTCGTGTCTATGTTGACTATTGTGATATCAATCGAGCTTGTCCTAAGGATAATTATCCTACTCCTTTCATCGATCAAATCATTGATGACTGCGCTGGGAGTGAGATTTTTTTCCCTTATGGATGGTTTTTCGGGTTATAATAAGATCAAAATTCTCCTGACTGATAAACACAAGACTACCTTTATCTGTCCTTGGGGCACCTTTTCATATAAGAAGCTTCCTTTTGGTTTGAAGAATGTTGGGGCCACATTTCAGCGCGCGATGTCTTATGCCTTTCATGATATTCGCCACATCGTTCAACCTTATCTGGATGACCTTCCGGCTCATTCAACTAATCATAGAGACCATCCTGACCATCTTCGTCATATTTTTCTTCGTTGTAGACAATATAACATTCGACTTAATTTGCACAAGTGTGTCTTTTGCGTTGATTCTGGTAGACTCTTAGGGTTTTTCATTTCCAAATAAGGAATTTGCCTGGATTCTCTCAAGATTGAGCCTATTATTAATCTCCCCTCTCCTTCCTCATTGCATCAATTGTAGAGTTTACAAGGGAAAGCTAATTTTCTTCGTTGTTTTATACCTAACTATGCCGAAGTAGCTAAAGGATTCACACGATTGTTAAAGCAGGGCATTCCTTTTTATTGGGATGAGATCACTCAGAAATATTTCGATGCGTTGAAAACATTATTGGTCAATGCTCCTCTCCTGCGCCCTCCAGATTATCATCATGATTTTTCCCTTTATTTAGCTGCTGCTTTCAGTATGATTGCCATGGTTTTGGTACAAGACGATGATGACGGTCATGAGCATGTTATTTATTACTTGTCTCGTAACCTCCTCGACCCTGAAACATGTTATGCCCACGTCGAGAAGTTAGCGTTGGTCGTTGTTCAAGTTGTTCAATGTTTTTGTCATTATATTCTTTTGCATATAGTGACGGTGATTTTTGAATGAAACCCCATGACCTACATATTGTCTCGAAAATTGCTGGGGGGGAAATACTCAAAGTGGATTGTCATCCTCCAAGAGTTTGATTTGGAATTTATTGTTGCCAAGTCTAAGAAATCATTGGTCTTTACTGATTTACTTTGTTCTCTCCCTTCTGACTCCGCTCCTTCTCTTTCTGAGGACTTCATTCCAAACGATTCGCTTTTCTTGATTAGCACCCTCGATCCTTGGTACGGTGATATCATCGTCTATCTTCAAACTTCATCTTTTAGATCTGATTTGATGAAGGATGCCTGCTGACGCATCCGCCATCAGTCGCAACCTTATCATATAGTTAGAGATACTCTCTATCGTATTGGAGTCGATTCCATACTTTGACGATGTTTGAATCTCGAGGAAGCTGAGAAAGCTCTGAATGATTGTCAAAATGGTGCCTGTGGCAGTCACATGTCTGGTTATGCTACTACACAGAAGATTCTTCGTGCTGGTTATTTTTTTCCTTCTATTTTCAAAGACTGTATTGTCGCAGTTCGTAAATACCATGATTGCCAAATTTATCAACGCAAGTTGCGTGCGCCACCCATTCCTCTTCATCCTGTCATTACCATTGGTCCCTTTGTGAAGTGGGGCATTGATTTTATGACATGTAAGCCTCACTCCGCCAAGGGGCATTCTTATATTATCGTAGCCGTAGACTACTTCACCAAATGGGCCGAAGTAATGCCTACACTTGCCGCTGATGGTAAGACAGTTGCTCAGTTCATATTAAATCACATTATTGCTAGGTTTGGTGTCCCTCAAGCCATCGTTACTGATCATGGTTCCCATTTTCGGCATTATATGGTGGCGGAGTTGACTTCTAAGTTGGGTCTGCGTCACGACAACTCAATGTCGTACTACCCTCAAGCCAATGGCTAGGTTGAAGTTGTGAACAAAGTTCTTGTCACGATGCTTCAACGTAAAATTGGGATCCACAAATCCAATTGGCATCTCATGTTATTTTTGGCTCTTTGGGCGTGCCAAACCTCAGTTAAGAATGCAATCGGGTTCAGTCCTTTCCAGTTGGTTTATGGCCTGGAAGCTACTCTCCCGATTGAATGTGAAATACCTTCGCTCAAGTTGGTTGTTGAATTACTGCCAAATACTTTGCCAAAAGAAGAGCGTCTCCTTTATTTAGAAAGGCTGGATGAAACCTGTTTCTTTGCTACTCTCGTTATCGAAGCACAGGAAAAGCGGGTCAAAGCTCATTTCGATCAGTCAGTTTCCCCTTTTCTTTCATTGAAGGAGATCTCGTCCTCCTGTATGACCAAGCTCGTGATAAGCTGGGGGCAGGAAATTTTCAACCTATGTGGCATGGACCCTACATCATTAAATGTGTGTTGAAAAATGGGGCCTATGAGCTAATTGAATACGAATGTTTTCCTCTTGAATAGCCCAAAAATGGGTTGTATCTCAAAAAATATTATGCGTGAGTCATTCATGCATAATAGGTGTACATAGGTGTTGTTTTCATTTTTGTACATTTTTTCTTGTTTGGTGTGCTTTGTGAGTGTTTTCCTGCTTATTGGGTCTTTCTTATTTGTGCATATGTCTATTACTGCTTATTTTGGTTTCGCGGATGGTGCTTCTGGCAATACCAGGAATTTGTCTTTGGCAACCTGGGTAATTTATGATTCTGCTGGTGAGTTGATAGATCTATAAGGTAATTGTCTAGGATGAAATACAAAAAATTTCGCTGAATATAGCGCTGTCATTGAGCTATTAACTGAGGCAATCAACCTTGGCATACACACATTTCTTGTAAATATAGATTCACAACTTGTCGTTTTGTAACTCAATAATCATTATTCAGTTAGAAATCCGCACATTCTGAGATTGTATTTACGTACTTGTTTGTTGGAAAGACATTTTGATTTTATTACCTATCAACATATTCCTAAACGAATGAACACATTAACTGATACAGTGGCTAACATTGTATTAGATAGAAGTTTACGTAATTTTTAAAAACATCATCATATGTAAAAGATCCATGTAAGGAAATAGATGTATATATATATATATATATATATATATATATATATATATATATATATATATATATATATATATCGCATGTTTGCAACTATGTGCATCATAACTTAAAAAAAAATATTTGTGTTTCTGTTACATCCCAAGACATCATGTATCTCAAATATGCAGATAAAATAAAGCCTAGGTGTCTAATCAACATGGTGCTCCTAATAACATGTCACTGCCCATACTAGCTGCCCCAGCAAGCGGTGAATTCGAATGGGCACCCCTACGGTAGGTCTCTAGTAGGCACAAGGAACATCGTCAAAATGTGCATAATCTGGGACTCCTCATGTGATCCCCTCTAGGTTGCGCACTATCTCATCTTCCTCGCTGCCCTCGCCTTGAGGGTCGAAATCGCGAGGGATTCGCCTCGCTATCGGTGACATGCCGACAGAACTCTCTGGGCCAATGTCTACATTTATATGGATTTAAGGTCTGAACATGCATAAATAAAAAATCATAATACTCATAAAACAAAAATGAGTCTCACCCAAATATTCATCCCAATCTTCTCCCTCTAGGAGTGGGAGGTTCAGATCATCAGTGAAATTTGTACCAGAGTATAGCCAGTCCTCCACGACAATCAGTTGTTGTCTGAGCCAATCAAAGAATTTCGGTCTCTAGGACATCTGCTGACCGCCCCCTGCCCTTGGCATCAAATTTTCCCATCGAGCCATCTGTGGTTCTCTCGCTGGTGGTGTCGGGACTATGACCTCCTGTCACTGAAAAATGGGTAGTCGTTCCAAGAAGAACGATACTAGAATAGATCCATAACCAAATTGTTTCAGTTTGGTCTTCTTGCATTTTTTTAGTTTGCGCTTCATGTTTATGGTCATGGCCTCTACCCAGTTGTAGATGGTCGGTGCCATGCAGTCTACAACAAGAATCAACTGTGTCTCTGTTTCTTTGTGCGGTGCTTGTGATCCTGCAGCCCGTGTGATGGTATGTAGCACCATGCATAATGTCAAATTTGGGATAGTTTGAATATCAACTTTCCCACTACCTAATCCCTTTCGTGCTCCTGGACATACTCTATCTATCACCATGTTCATGTTTTCCATGCAAGGCCGGGTGCCAATTAGGATTGGTGCTGCTCCCCTCCATGATAATCCTATGATTAAATACACGTCAGAGACATCAATCTCAAGTTCTTGATCCCCAAGGATGAACTTCTCTTGATTTTCATCCCATATTCTAACCAGATACTGCAATAAATCTGGTTGGGCTCGGAGACATGGTGTTAGGAAGAATTTTTTCAGACCACATTTTCTAAGAGCTTCCATGACTCTCTCATTTTCCATGGCTAGCTCATCTTCTTCGCTATGTTCTCATTCTTTCCATTCAATGACCATTTTTCCTCTTTCTACCTGCAAACACATTTGTATGAGTGGTATTAGTCAATTTTGAACCTTAAATTTGTGAATAACTGGGGAATTTTGATCAGCATTTTTCCTAGAAATGGTTTGCGCCATTGGCACGACTGTTTCCAAAACATTCGCACCAATGGGTGCGCCCTAGTGTAAAAAATCGGGCAGTTGCCGTGGGTTTCAGGCATGGAGTAAGAAATGACTTAAAATGATGAGAGGGATCTCAGCTCTTACCTGGATTTGATGGATTTACGATTGGTTTTCTGGATTGGCTGCTATCGTCGCCGCAAGATAGCACAGTGAAATGGGTAACTATTGCTCCACAAGAGGTAAAAAGTGAAAAGTAATTATTTTTACCATTTTTGGCATTTTATAGATTTTTCATAACCCTAATTAGGTTTAAGGCATGTTTTTCGATTATTTTATTATATTATTTTCGAGAAATTGGTTTTACACATGTCTCTTGTGCAGCAATAGGTTTTTCGTGTGAAAATGATGAAGTAATGAGTTATATTTCAGACTCGGTAAAACATGAAAAAGTCACTACTGGAGTCATCTTTCGGCTCTTTTCTAACTCTCTAAAATTGAAAATACTGCCAAGATTCTTGTCGTTTTGAACTCGTTATATCTACCCAGTATACGTTTAACCCTTTTTCGGGCTGGGATGGATTATTTATGAAAAAGGAATACCTTAGCCTATCACGACTAAGAGGTTCTCTCAAACACAATTTTCTACCTTTTCAGATCTATGAGACTACCTACGAAAAGGGATTGCTGGAGTTTTCTTTTATGCCTTATTTTCAAACTCTCTAAACGTGAAAAGATGCCGAGTTCTTCCTTTGTCAGACTCGTTAAACCCTAATGACATCAGACTTCGTCACCATGACGTTATTCGAGTGACTCCTTCCTAGGGCTCGTAAACTGTACTAGGTTGGATTTGTCCGAAGGAAAAACTTACAGTGCAAGCATATTCTATCCCCTTCAAGCTTGTTTTAAAAAATAACTGGGGTACTCGCCAGAAATGGTGGGGGAAAATGGAACGATGTTTTAGTTATGTTAGCAGTATGTCGCTCTTGAACATGGCACTTGCCTGCATTTGTGTCGGGTTGGGGACATCTCATTTCATCATTTTTGCCTCCATGGGTTTGGATAATCTCATTTGACCTCTCATATTCTCTTTTTCACGTCATCATGACCTCAGATCCTTTGATGTCAAATACTACCAAATCCAATGTCGTGTTGTTGATATGTTCAAGAGAAGTTTGCCTCTGCAATTGTCAACCTTCCTCTGATCTCCTATTGGTCTCGATCCACTTTCATCATGTTCCTCTGTCTCGTGTCAATGATGTGGGAAACATTATGGCCCTCCTTCGACCAGGTCACTTCCTATCGGCTTCAGCTCATTATCTAGGAATTTGATCTAGTGACTCCCTTCTGGTACCTTGGAGCCTGCATGCCTCAATGGTAGGTTTTTCACATTCGACGCAAGGTTCACATCATTGGCCTTCGATCAAGTGATTCTGTGGGTGTTCGACGTCAAATCATTTTTCACATTTCGTAGATTGTAGCTTTTGTACCTTGAGGTCCATTTCCATTATTGGTGGTTTCTCTCGTGTATGTTAACAACTTTCATCATTGGCTAGTAATCAGATGATGTTCCTGCATGTTTGACTTCAGCTCATATATTCGCATGCTCTAAATTGTACTTTTTCGAGTCGAGATGGAGCGCAAGACCATGGGTTTTGCTTGATAAACTCCAGCTACGGATTTTTGTGGATTATCATGACTTATTGCATGAATCTCTTGATTGGATGGCTACGACCATACCTGATTCTATTATTGATCCTTCCTGCTAGATGGTTGTGTCCATACCTCGGATCTCAGTTTTTATATACTCTATTATGGATGGTTGTTCCCATGCCACATGATTCATGTATCTCAGATATCAGTTGTATTTGTAATTGCAGGTATTCCGATAGTAGTGTTTGGTTCGAACGCGTTCTCATAAATCATTTCACCCCTCCCTTTCTCTCGGACTTCATGCTATAGGGGGCATCTGTTACACAATATTTTGTCACTATCCCTACAATCCCCAACTCGCACATTGGAGGGTCATTTCTGTGACCAATAAGTAGTGTCATGCTTTTTAAATACCATCCTTGCATCCCTTTTGATGAAATAAACATTCTTCTTGTTGACATTTCCCTGAGCAGAGATGTAAAAATCCTTATTTTTACCTTGGCGCGAGTAGCCAATTACACCCTTGCGCCGACAGAAAAATTTAACACTGAGACAATTCCACTTGGTGCTCTGTGCCAGTTAGACACTTGTGCCAAGCTGTTTATGGAATTTTTTTTAAAAATAGAGGCGGAGGTTCCATTCCAACCACCTCGGGGATGAGTCATTGAGAGTGGTTGAATTGAAACAACCACGGACTCCTTCCTTTAGTTAGTAGTTTCCACCTCCCTTAGAACTCTCCTAAAGGATAGGACTCCCTCCCACCTTTTTAGGGATACTAACCTCCTCCTTTCCCTCTATATAAGAAACTATCTCTTTTAGTAGAAGCTAGCTGAACGACTGAATAGCTAAACTAGGAGAATTATACATACTATAGCTAAGCTGCTAGAGGAGATAGAATAAGAAAAATTGTCTTGAGAGAGCTCGAGTCGATGACTTCTAAAAGAGAATGAATCCAAATTCCCTGACCAACATTTGAGACGCACTTCATCTGAACCCCGCTGGAGGAGACTGCGACACCAAAGCATCGGTTGTACTCTTCCTTCTATTCATTAATATACATGACTACCATTTGGTTTAACTATTGTGTTATGATGTTTATTTGATGTGATATGTTTAGCCCTCTTTAACTGGCTAATAGTTGTGAGTCAAACTATTATGTCATATGTTGTTCTTGTTTTTGTCCCATGTGTAGGTATCTGAGCATGACAGCGAACAGATTGTGATTTTCCAAAGCGAGAGCGAGAGGCCAATACTCTTTCTGCAACATCGACTGTTACACCATTTTTTGGTCATCTAACCTTTCATCATTAGATGGACCCAAGTACACCATGTAAGACCAGTTTTACCCCAAGTAAAACTGCTTTCACTATGTTAATTAGGAAACCCCAAAAGGAATAATTAATTAAACCATAATTTAATTATTATTCCGAGTCATGTTTAACCCAAAAACAAAGAAATTAATGAGATAAACCCATAGTTATCTTATTATTTTCTAGGAATAATTATTTAATAATATTCCTTGTTAAATATGACCAAATCAATCACCATTAATCAAATAAATCATTATTTATTTGATTATATCCCAACCACTTCCTTAAAAAGATAAATAAATCATTTATTTATTTATTTTTCACTAATCAAGGGATTTGACCCAAGTCAAACACCCTTTCCCTCCAACAAATAATAATAAAATATTCCATAGAGGTGAATCTAGATTTGGTTAACATTATTTTAATCATGCACCAAGATCTAGAATGACCCAATATTTTGTTATAAATAG
The DNA here is from genome assembly GCA_034641835.2 of Pinus albicaulis. Classification (NCBI taxonomy): domain Eukaryota; kingdom Viridiplantae; phylum Streptophyta; class Pinopsida; order Pinales; family Pinaceae; genus Pinus; species Pinus albicaulis. The sequence goes on from CM076578.1 coordinate 1,035,175,523, forward strand.
GAGGGTTTTCCCCATCATTCTTCACCTTTTGTTGCCTATTAGATCACTCTGGATCTATACACTTGGTCTCATTTTCTACCATTTTGCTCCCATTGAGCTCTACCTTCTACATTGGGTTTTCTATATCTACAAGAGAGAGAAAGCTTAGATCTGAAGTGCTGAGGACTACAAAGAACCCAACCCATTGAGGAGATCTGGATACACCTTCTTGTTTCCTCCCAGGTGCCCTGTAATATAAAAATTCATTCAAAAATCGTGTTCTTGTCTTGTCTGTTGGATGCATGGAGCAAACTCTTCACTTTTCTGCTTAATGTCTTTCCATTTAGAGATCTGTTTGTTGCAGCATTTTAACTACTAATTGCAGATCTGAAGATGTTTTGCAGCCTCTATTGTTGTTAGGGCTATTAGTTATGCGTAGCTAAAGTGGTTCTTTTTCGTACACTTCGACGAAGAATTCATACTAACATCGACAGCATTGGATTCAAGGTAGTTCAATCTATCATGTCTTTCATTCATTCATTAACTAGGAAGCAACACTTTAGCATGTCCTTTTGTTACTAGACCCACCCTTGGGCTAGATGGATCATCTCTGTCCACAGAGAGGATTTACCTTCATAACAACCTCCACTATTGGATGTATAACAATTTCTAACTAATTCAACATTATAAATGGCCTTTTATAACTCATTTCCATTCCAATGTTGCTATTGAATTGACCCTCGATAACATTCACAACCTTGAAATATTAATATAATTTTTGGATGGTGATCCTTTTTGTGTCATGTAAGCATTATATGATTACTTTGAAAATTACTTTATTGCTATACCTATGTGTGACAGTATGTATTTTAGGCTTGAAGCCTTTTATGAACATACTACCATGCTAATCCATTAGCAAGTGATCATGCATGGTTGAATTAATGTGTGGATGCATACCAATTAAACATTATAACATCTACCATTACAATCTACTTGTAGGTATCATGGTTGCAGATCATCCTCATAAAACTATTGATATAAAATTGTACTTCACTTATGCAAATTAAATACTTGCATGACATTAATGAAACACAAAAAATCATGAATCATATGAACACATATCACATAAGAAGAAAAAATCATCTATTAAACACAATGTTATGAAACCAGCTCCAAAAATAGAAGAAAAGAGAGATCAACGCCTTAGAAATAAGCCACTTTGAGGGGGAAACCTCCTTTACATTACATAAATGAACAATTCTTGGATGCTACAAATGAAAAAACCTCCTTCTATATATAGGAGTCCATGGAATCAAAAAATAATCCTATCCGGCCTAACAATAATAATGTAAGGGCACAATAATAACAATATTGGGGTTACCGAGGTACGAAAATAACAATAAGGGGGTTACACTAACAACAATAAGGGACTATACTGGTAATATAGATACCTAACATACCCATCTCCTTCAAAAAAAGTGTTGTCCTCAATGCTTGAGTATATCTGGATGCTTCTGTATAAAATTCTCATCCTCCCATGTAGAATCTTCAGTGGGTAAGTTCTTCCACTTGATGAGATACTCTGAATTGATCAATTTCGTAGCTATCGAGTTCTAGTTTTCGTGACTGCTTCAGGTTCCAATATGATTTTTCCCTCCTCATCAAGTTCTGGAAATATTGTTTGAACTGGAATTTTTTCCCCTATAACCTTCTTTAAGCATGAAACATGGAAAACTGGATGCACTCGTGAAGAAGCAGGAAGCTCCAATTTGTATGCCATAGTACCAATATTTTGCAACACCTTGTAAGGACCATAGTACTTTGGTGATAATTTATTATCCTACTTAGCTTGCTTGAGGGACATTTGTTTATATGTTTTTAGCCGTAAAAATACCAAATCTCCCACATCAAATCTTATCTCGTTACAATGTTGATCTGCCTGTTGTTTCATTTGATTTTGTGCCAAATTTATGTTATCCATTAAGAGTTGGAGAACTTCTTGTTGATGCTCGATGTGATCTTCCACTGCTTGAACCTTATAATTTTCTCTTAAAGAAGATGTGATGGACGGTGGATGATATCCATAAAGTTCCATAAATGGGGACATTTCTGCTGCAATATGGAAGGAAGTGTTATACCACCATTCAGCGAGAGGTAACCACTTGACCCATTGTGTTTTCTTATCAGATACAAAACAATGAAGATATCCTTCCAAAAATTTATTCACTATCTCAGTTTGACCATCAGATTGAGGATGATAAGATGAGCCATGAGCTAGTTGAGTACCCAAACAAGAAAATAATTTTTTCCAAAAAATTTTAGTAAAAATGGGATCTCTATCACTTACAATAATCTTTGGGTTTCCATGTAGCTTTTCAATTATTTCCATAAATACAGTAGCAACTGTACTTGCTTAAACTTGATGAGATAATGCACAAAAGTGTGCATACTTGTTAATTCTATCAACTACCACCATGATGACACTCTTTCCTTCAAAATTAGGTAAACATGTGATAAAATCCATTGAAATATCCTCCCAACGTTGACTTGGAATGGGGAAAGGTTGTAGAAGACTCGGGGTCTTAATTGTCTCAACTTTATTTTGCTGGAAAACCAAACATTCCACCACAATTTTTTTAATATCAGATTTAAGGACATCCAAAAAAAATCTTTCTTTGCCCTATGGTAAGTTCTTAAAAATCCTGAGTGTCCTCCTAAAGGAGAAGTGTGCAATTCCAAAAGAATATTTTGTTTTATTTGGGAATTCTTGCAAATATATAAGCAATATTTGTACCATAAGGAATCATTTTTCCAACTAAATGTATCAGATGTACTAGGATCGTGCTGCAATTTTTGAATGAGTGTCCACACTTCTTCATCCTTCTTCCATTCATCCCTTGCTTCAGTTATCCAATCTGGTTGGATAATAGAAATGGCACAAATCAATGCTTCCACCTTTTCATCCTTTCTTGAGAGTGCATCTGCAACAACATTTATCTTCCCTTTTTTGTAGATGATTTCAAAGTCATAACCCAAAATCTTTGTGACCCATTCTTGTTTCTCTTCTGAAGATAGTGTTTGCTCCAAAAAGTGTTTAAGACTATCATGATCAGTTTTTACCTTGAAGTGTCTTCCCATTAGGTAAGGTCGCCTTTCTTTAGTGCATATAGTATTGCCAAAATTTCCTTCTCATAAATAGATTTTTGTAAATACTTTCCCTTGATTGGACGACTTTAAAAAGAAATGGGTCTTCCTTGTTGCATTAAAACAACACCAATTCCATTTCCTGAGGCATCACAATCCACAATAAAGGGTTTTGTGAATTCTGGTGTAGCTAATACTAGTCCTAGACACACTGCCTCTTTAAGATGTTCAAAGGCCTTAGTTTCTTCAAGAGTCCATGAAAATTCATCTTTCTTCAATAATGTTATTAGAGGTGTTGTTATTCTCCCATAATTCTTAAAAAACTTGCGATAATACCCTGTTAACCTGAGAAATCCTCGCAACTACTTTATGGTTGTGGGGACTTTCCATTCCTTAATGGCTTTAATTTTGTTAGGGTCTACCTTAACACCCTCGTGAGATAAAATATTACCCAAATATTCGACCTCTTATACTCCAAAGAAACATTTGGATGTTTTTGCATATAATTTTTTCTCCTCCAATAATTTGAGCACCATGTCAATATGTTGAACATGATCTTTCCAAGACCTGTTGTAGATTAGTATGTCATCAAAAAATACTAGCACAAATTTTCTAAGAAATATTTTGAAAATGGAATTCATCAACCCTTGAAATGTAGAAGGTGCGTTGGTAAGGCCAAAAGGCATGACCAAAAATTCATAATGACCTTGATGAGTTTGAAATTTTGTTTTCGGAATATCTTCAGTCTTCATTCTAATTTGATGATATCCTGAACGAAGATCCAACTTGGTGAAATAAATTGCTCCATGTAATTAATCCAATAATTCATCAATCACAGGAATGGGAAATCTATCTTTAATAGTGAGCTTATTGAGCTCCCTATAATCCAAAAACATGCGCCATGATCCATCCTTCTTGTGCACCAATACTATTGGAGCAAAGAAAGAACTTTTACTAGGTTGAATTATACCAGCCTCTAACATTTCTGCAATCATATGTTCAATTTCGCTCTTTTGGAAATAAGGATATCTGTAAGGCCTGATGTTTGGAGGAACACTACCTAGAATCAAATGAATAGCATGAGCATGATCATGAATGGGTGGGAGTCCTTTGGGAGTTTCAAACACCTTGGAATGATTGTCCAAGACTTTTTGAAGATCTAGTGAAATAGATGATTTTGATATTGGAACTTCTAGTGAGAATAATTGTGCAATTACGCCTCATTTTTATTTCTTCAGAATATTTTTCATAACATTAGAGCTTATTATATTTCTTGGCTTCCCTGCGATACCCTATAATTCAATTTCCTTTCCTTTCAAAAATAATTTCAATAATAGTTCTTGAAAATTAAAAGCTACCATCCCCAAAGATTGTAACCATTGTACTCCTAGTACAACATCAGCACCTCACATTGGAATGGAAATCATTGGACTATTCAATACATATTCCCCCATGGTTAGCTTGATATTATGGCATTTTCCAAAGAAATTTATAGTTCCTCCATTTGCAACCATCACTTGACATTCTGGTGCTGGGTATAGGAAACAATTCAATTCCTTGGCTACCTTACAATGGATAAAATTATGGGTACTACCTGAATCAATCAACACTATTACCTTTTTATTCTTGATATGTCCTTATATATTGAGAGTTTGAGGAGTGGTAATTCCTGCCAATGCATTACACGATATGGTCAGGCTCATTTATTCTTCTTCTTGGTTGGTTCCTGGTGTATATCCTCTTCTTTTGAAGTTTCTTGTTCATTTTCTTCCTCCTCTTCACAATCTATGTAAAATAATTTCTTCTCAACACACTTATGACCTTTAGTGTATTTGCTATCACAACTGTAGCAAAGCCCTTTTTCTCTTTTTTCTTCCAATTGTTGTGGTGTCAACCTTGTAGGTTGTGGAAGTGTAGGAGTAGCAACACTTCCATCTTTATATATGTGAGTGGTAGGCTTCCTTATTGCCATAATTTTACATACATTTTTTCTTGCCAACCTAAATGCCTTCTCCAATGAATCAGGTTCCCAAACACGAACTTCATGTTGGATGTTATCCTTTAAATTCCCTATGAAGACATCAAACATGTGTTCCTCTAGAATATCAGTTACCCTTATATTCAATTTTTGGAAGTCCTCAATGTTCTCCACTACTGAACCCTTTTGTTTGAGATTTATCAATTGGCTAAAGAAGGTGTTGGTCTGTGTATCCTCATAATGTGTTATCATTTCATCCGTAAAAATTGACCAAGTGACAATTTTTTTACAGGAGAAAAGCCATCGATACCATACAAATGTATTTTGTTCTAAATTTAAAGTTGTAATGCATACCTTTTGTGTGTTTTGCACATTATTGAGATCAAATTATTGCTCCATATGTAGTATCCATGTTACGAGATCCTTGCCATCAAACTTCCTCATATCCATCTTTGGAATATGGTGGTTCCTCCATCCAACATTAGAGTTTATGAAATCACGATTAACATTTATTTTGTTCTCATCATGAGTTTCCTCTACTATCTTTTCGTCATTAGGAAACATTTCTTGTATCAACTTTGTCAAACCTTCCATGTTTTATTTTAGATCGTTCTTCATGTTTTCCATGTTGTCTTTCATTTTTTCATCGATCTTAGCTTCCAACTTCCATCTTAGCTTCCATTCCATCAATCTTAGCTTCCATGCCTTTCTTCAAACCATCCATCTTAGCTTCCACGCCTTTCTTCAAAACTTCCATTTCATTTTTTGTTGCTCTTTGCAAGAGCGAAATTTGGTGCACTTGCTCTTGTAATTTTGATATGTCATGTTGGCATTCTTCGTCTTCATCAGTCATAGTAGAGCCTTCTGAAGGCTTAATGGGCGTTAAATTATTTTTAGGGGGCATTTTAGAACCCAATATTTATATCTATTCTACAATATTCCCTTGGAATCAATTCAAACTGATTTTTCACACAAGACTTATGCAATTCAAAAAAAGAAAAAAAATACACACATTTTTCTTGCTTTTGAGGAGCTTGATATTGAAACTGAATTATCTCTATGATTTTGGATCCTCAATATCTGAAATTTGTCCCTATAGTAGCCCTTTGAATCTTCTTTTGAATGCCACAAGTCTAACCTGATTTGGATTCTTCAAGGCAAAGCTATGCCCAATCTCCCACAATGACCTAATTATGGACTAGTTTAGTAGAGTGAACTTGTACGGTGTGCCACGTGTCAATTTTTCCTCCTTAGGATCTGAAATTGATATACATAAAACTAAAGTCTGTGTACTTCTGGCCACTTTTTACAGAATTCAAATCCAATCCTCAGAGAGATGTTTATGACAATTTTCCCACGATCACCTCTTTGAGATGAAATTCGAGAGCCTGAAAAAACCCTAACGTCCATAGATCATATCTTCGAAAATATTGTGAACCAAGATTTGAAATTTTTACACAACGTTCCTCAATATTTCATCTTCGTTTTGTAAAAATTTCAACTTCTGAACCTTCGTAGAACAAAATTTATAGTGAAAATTCCACATTGACCTGTTTAGGTTAAACTCGGGAGCTTGAAAAAACCCTAATTTCCATAGATCATATCTCCGAAAATATTGTGAACCAAGATCTGAAATTTTTACACGCCTTTCCTTAGGATTTCGGCTTCTCTCTATAAAAATTTCCACTTATGAACCTTCATAGAAAAAATTGTATAGCGAAAATTCCACTATGACCTGTTTGGAGCAGCGAAACCATAGAATCCAAAGCTCTGATACCAACTATTATGAAACCAACTCCAAAAATAGAAGAAAAGAGAGATCAACGCCTTAGAAATAAGCCACTTCGAGGGGGAAGCATCATTTACATTACATAAATGAACAATTCTTGGATGTTACAAATGACAAAAGCTCCTTCTATATATAGGATTCCATGGGGTCACAATATAATCCTAGCCCACCTAACAATAATAATGTAAGGGCACAATAATAAGAATATTGGGGTTACAGGGGTACAAAAATAACAATAAGGGACTATACTAGTAATATAGGGACCTAACACATGAAACCCATCATGAAAGTGTAGGTAAAATAAACTCAGTAGGTAGATCATACATCAATAGACCTTAATTGATCTAAGTGCACACAAAGAGGATCCCCTATAACACATAAAGGATGATTTAAGATAAATGTTTATAGACTAGGTGATATTAACATCTTAGGGCTCCCAAGGAATATTAAAAACATTGTATAGGAATCCTTCATTGTGAAGCTTTATAATGATATATATTTTAACCATTTTTAAGGTAAACGCCTAGGTAATAGATCTTATATCCTAAGGCCTAGGTATTCAGTACTAAGTTTTAATCCTTTAGTACCAATAAGTCCTAAGTACTGGTTATTAGACATTACTAAGTCCTAATTACCTAGACAAATTATAATTCCTAACACCTAGGTTATAGTTCATACTAAGTTCTAACAAATAAACACTAATTATAAGTGGTTAATATTCCTAAGTCTTAGGTCCTAGGTACTAAGTCATACATCCTAATACCTACCAAGTACTGATTCCTACATGATTTTAATCCCTTTCTACAAGTCATACTAAGTATTGTTTCTTATTCATTCTAAGTCTAGAGTCTTAGATCCTCGGTGCCACTCAGTCCTAAATAACCAACTCTTAATTCCTAAGACTTGGGTCCTATATTCTACTAATTCTTGAGTGTTGAACACTAATTCTAAGTGGATGGTAATTCTAAGTGTAAGTGGTGAGATGAGGAGACAACTATAACTAACTTAGTCACAATATTTAATAAGCAATTTTACATTGGTGAAATTAAATACTATATTAACATGTTTTTTTATTTATTTTGATGTGATACCCTTCTCCTTCATTATGATGTATATGGAAAATATATAAATTATTGATAATATTGCATGCCACTAGAACCAAAAATATGAGATGTTTGGACTTTATTTTATATCCACCCAACATTTGTTTGCAAAATAACCCAAAGTTTGTAAGAACAATGATTTAATTGACCCGAGGCATATTTGTTGCACATGTATTCTTTGAGTGCATGATAATATGCCTATTTGTTTGTGGTTTGATTATTTTTCAAGGCCTTATTTCACATCATATTTCTTGAATTCCATAGTCATACAAAATGAAGCCATTTGCAACTTCCTTTGGTTTTTAGGAATATCTATCTATATGTAAAAGCACCATAATTCCACCATTTTGAATATGTGAATAATAGAAAAAAAATAGTTATCTCTTTTACAATATTGGTTGTTTGGGTAATTCCTAGATGTAAACCATCATTTAATATCTACACATATTCATAGTCACTTGAGATATGACTTAAGCTATCCTCTAAGATCCCAAAGAATCAATTAGCTAAATTTATCACAAATATTAGTTACTCTTTATCTCTTGTTTGAGTCCAAATGGGGTTGATATATTAGAGGTAGATTGAAATATTATCCAAAAATTTAAATAAATATCATTACACTTAGAATGAAAAAAGAGAAGAACAACTTGAAAGCTTGAATTTTTAAAACCCTTGCTTAGTTAGAAATATTGATATGCTTTCATTTGATCTACACAATCTCTTATGCGCACCTTCCTCCTTGGAGTAGTAGAATAATTATCCTCTTGGAATGTTTTGTTTTTATATTTACTCAACATTATATTCAAGTGAAATGAAGGTTATTTCTCATGAAATACTCTCATTTTGAAATATTTTTTTATCATTCGTTGAGAGGATTTTTTACCATTTTTTAGTAGGTAATTGAGTCCTTTAATTCTTATAGAGTCCTTTAGGTAATTGAATCAAAGATATAAATTTGTACTGATTCAAAAAGTGAAGGCCGAGTTTATTCTATGAAAGTGTACATAATTTGGGGATTCTATACTTCCGATGGACTCCTTGCCTAATGTAATATGGGAAGGGTTTTCAGAATGATGTTTATGTTTTATTTTCTTGAGTTACATGAGTATATCTTCATGATTTAGTTACATAACAAGTGACAAAAATAATACATGTCAATTTGAAAGTTGGTCCATTGTTACATTTTTTTGACATAACTTAATTGGAGGGGGTTGTACATGAATCACCTCTCCTACATATCCTTTGTATCAAAAAGTGAATTTTGAATTTCAAAGACTATACCCCTATCTCCATTTCCCATTTTATTTTCCAATTAGACTTTTGTCCTCTTGTAAGTGGAGGTGAGGTGTGAGAGGGTGGCCTTCATGCTAAGAGGAACGGTACATATAATCTTTTACCATTAATCCTTTCTTATTATCATTCTATCATTCATTTTCCCATCCAACTAGATATTCTAAGTTTACTAGGATGATCCTTTGTTTGATCTATAGTGGTGCGAGTTAACGTTGACTACTTCCAATGTTGTTGTAATATGTTGCACTCCCTTTTTCGACTTCTCCACAAACATTTGAGTTTCTTCTACTTTCTTTGGGGAGAATTTTATGGTGATGATGTTCTAAGCCATACCATTTTCACGAATTTCATTGTTGCTTGTAGATTAGATGGATGGTGGATTTATGATTTCCTAATCTAGTACTTGAGACTTGAAACTATCCTTATCCTAATGTTGGATTTCCTCATGCTCTTTTTTGAGGGTCTACAAATACACTAAACATGGGAAGAAATCACTATATGTGGGGTTGTCTTCAAGTGTTGAACTATAAATGTTTTGTTATGTATCATGGCATTAATCCAACTCGATCACTTGATTATTGGAGTTTCTATAGATTAGGCTATCATATGTTCACAAATATTGGAATTTTTAATAGTTTATGGAAAAATTCCCATATTCATGGCGTAAATTTAATTTAAATACTAAATTTTCATCATCCAGAACCTGGTGAAATATCATTCCCTCCATAAAAGAGAGATCAAATTCGAGAGGTATTTTTCGAAGGTTACTTCCATATAGATAAATGCATAGGAGTATTGGGACCCATTTTGTGCTAGTGATATGATTACTCAATTTGTCTAATATGAATTTTAGGTAGATATATCCCAAAAAAATAATGAAATTCCAGGGAGTTAGACCCAATTTTGTGTCAACATAATTTCTAGAGGTTACTTGAAATCTAATGGTTGGTGATTAAGGTAGAGACATTTTTCACCAATAAAATATATACCATATTTGAATATAGGTTTTTGTCTTCTTTGAAGTGGAAAAAGGAAACATGACAATCCCTTTTGCATGTAAAGGAATTAGGTTTCCTTTGCAACATATTTTTCTTAGAAATATTAGCCTATTAAGCTATTGAGAGAGTGCTTGGCCATAAGGCCATGAACTTACCTATCATGTCACACTCTTACATGTTCTCTACATGTTAATGATAATTCGAAAGTTTATAATTTCTAGAATAGGGTTGGAATCCACTCCACTCATAAATATGGTAACAAAGGGTTCCCCATGGACTCATGTTTCGATGGGCATGGGTTGATCTACAATATTGAAATTGTATGGGGATCCATTGATAGTTCTCAATGTTGTATTAAGAATTTACATGATGAATTGGGCCCCAATGTTGGATGATTTCAATGATGTGGAGGTCAATCATTAAATTAGGTGGTGGTGATGTCTAGGGTAAGCCCTGTCTGCATGATAGGATGATCAATTATTGATTCTCGTCTTTATTTATTATAAAAAGGATACATATCCATTCAATAAATATTGTTCTCTAGGTGATTGAGACCTATATTGCAACCTATATTTCATCCATTATTTTTATTTCTATAAAAAAATACAAAAATAACTACAAATACTTGGTCAAAAAATGTTCACATGTGAAAATGGTCAAAATGGTGATAAAATTTCAATCTAAATAGGTGAACAAAGAGTACATTTAAAAATTGTTCTTGCCTTAAATATATATCTCTCCTTATGAATTTTAGGGTAGATATATCCCAAAAAAAAAATGAAATTCCAGGGAGTTAGACCTAATTTTGTGTCAACATAATTTCTAGAGGTTACTTGAAATCTAATGGTTGGTGATTAAGGTAGAGACCTTTTGCACCAATAAGATATATACCATATTTGAATATTAGGTTTTTGTCTTCTTTGAAGTGGAAAAATTAAACATGATAATCCCTTTTTCATGTAAAGGAAGTAGGTTTCCTTTGAAACATAGGTTTCTTAGAAAGATTAGTCCATTCATCTATTGAGAGAGTGTTGGGCCATGAGGCCATGAACTTACCTATCATGTCACACTCTTACATGTTCTCTACATGTTAATTATGTTTCACAAGTTTATAATTTCTAGTATAGGGATGGAATCCACTCCACTCACAAATATGGTAACAAAGAGTTCCCCATGGACTCGTGTTTTGATGGGCATGGGTTGATATACAATATTGAAATTGGATGGGGGTCCATTGATAATTCTCAATTGTGTCTTAAGGATTTACATGATGAATTGGGCCCCAATGTTGGATGATTGCAATGATGTGGACGTCAATCATTAAATTAGGTGGTATTGATGTCTAGGGTAAGCCCCGTCTTCATGATAGGAACAATCAATTATTTTTTCTCGTCTTTATTTCTTATTAAAAGGATACATATCCATTCAATAAATATTTTTCTCTAGGTGATTGAGACCTCTATTGCAACCTATATTTCATCCATTATTTTTTTCTATAAAAAAATACCAAAATAACTACAAATACTTGGTCAAAAAATGTTCACATGTGAAAATGGTCAAAATGGTGAAACAATTTCAATATAAATAGGTGAACAAAGAGTAAATTTAAAAATTGTTCTTGCCTTAAATATATATCTCTCTTTTTTTTCCATTTAAAGTTTCTCTCATAGTCTTCTAATCCATCAAGAATGTTTTAGATGTTTCATGGGGACTACACTTAAGTGGGGAGGGGGGGGGGGGATTCCATGCACCACCTAAGCTATCATATCCTCATTATACTTTAAAGAAGGATTTACTCAAATCATAGCTCCCAAATACCTTAGTGATAAGTGGTTTTCATGAGATGAATGATCTAGCTATAGGTTTAGGATAAACATAAGGCATTTTTTAAATCAATAAATATTAAGAAAATGGAACAAGGATCTCACTTTCAATGCCGATAAAGCTCTAAAATATAAGTGGAAAAATTGGGCTCAACAATAGCTCCATATACATCTAGTATCACTAATGAGTTGTTTAGAAAAAGCATAACTATTTAGTTTTAATTGATACCCATCTCCCTTGAATTGACTAATTCTATGTTTATTTTTTTTCTAGGAGTGGAAGGTGTCTGGGGTGGTGGTGGGTGTGGGGTTATTCTACACCCTAATGGAGAAGTGGAAATATCCTAAGGATGGGGCCTACAAAATGGAACGAACAACTAGGCATGAGAATATGCTCTTTTCCAAGGTTTAATTTAGGCGTGTGTCCATAACCTCAATAAATTGATTATCATAGGAGACTCCAAAAACCTAATACATCATTTAGTCGTTAACACTTGTCCAAGAGATATCAAATTGCAGCATATTTAAGAGAAGAAAAAATATTCTAAATAAGACTCATTCTTCCATTAAGTTTCATGTTCTACATTAGAAGAATAATAAGTTGATATAATGGCCAAAAAGGGAATTGAATTGGCCATTGAAACTAAAAATATTAATGGGAAAAAGTGATATTATCTTGATAATGTGTATTAAGGACTTAAGAAAATTAATCCACCATAAGGGTTTCCCACATGTGACAACATCAAAGGAAATGAGGCATGCAAAATTTAACAATATCTCCCTTGGGTCACTGTGGTAGGATTGCTAGAAAACTTTTGATCTTTCCCTTACATCGATGAGGAGAGGATGGTAGAACTAGAAGAGAATCTTTCCACAAGACATGATGTTATTTCATAATTTCACTATTTTTGGAGGAGTGCACGATCTCATCGGGATAGTTTGTCTAGTTTGTTACAAATTTCATTGTGTTGTGAGGTCAATTTGCATCAGGACATGGGTAAAAATTATAACCCAATTGATTAAACATCCAAAAAGATGCATGGAAAATGGGTAGTGAAAGGGGGGAGAAAGTAGGAATGATGAATAATTCTTGAATCAAATTCATCCTTTTAGATGATAATTGGAGATTAAGTTATGCCAATAATTTAACCAATGATCATAATCGACGTTCTCTTCACTTGGCATTCCATATGAATGCTAATTATGATTCAGGGTACTAGAAATATAGGTACATGGTCAAGGGCTTTAAACTTCCTTTAAAATTAGTTATTTTCATCACCTATGCTAGGAGGTTTCCATTCAAGGCATACGTTTACGAAAGGAACATTGTGCCTTATGTTTTTTTCATCTACTTGTAGGAAGTTCCTGGGTCGAGCTTTTATAGTGGGGGAATGTAGTTTGAATTGCATTTATAATATAAATCTTAGAATATTATGTTCCTTAGTGGGTCACTTGAATTATTTTTTTACTATGGGGAATGGGGTGGAATTGAGGGCAGACCTATGAAATTGTTGAAGGAGCAACTTTAATAGTTTTTTTCCCGAGAAAAAGTCAAAATTTCTATTATAAGAAACAAAAATTTACATCGCATATGTTGTAGCATTCCATAAGTCCTTGTCCCCAACATAGGAGCAAGAAAATAATCAACCATCCTACACCCAAGGGTGAAAATACAATAGTTGTGATAACAAGATTACTCAGAGACCAAAATAGGCAAAGAAAACTTCTTAAGTAGTAAATGAGCAAAGAAACCATAAGCATGTCTAGCATTACGGGCCTCCAAACAAGGAGAAACACCCGACAGATAAGACAATGGCAATAATACCATCTGAGACCCGGTATCTCCAGAAGAGAGGTCGTTCAGTTCAAAATAATAACGATAATTTTATCCATCAATAAGTCCAAGAAACATATACAAAATCTAATAAGTCTGTAGTTAAAACATAAATCAATATATACATCATCTCCAAAAGATATAGCAAAAAATGGAATAAGTGGGGTGGCCCTCCATCAGTATGGTTTGGTGTCCGACACATGGACCTCCAAACCATCCTTTTCTTCTATCAACCATGAGACCTGAGCCTATCTAATACTGATTTTAGATAAGTCGTTAGCCTACTGGTTTTTTTCCTTGTAAATATGGCAAACATAAATCCATGTAAAAAGTGTTTTTAGTGATAGAATCTCATCAAGAATAGGAAGCAATAAATAATTTTGACATTTATGTGCATTATTAAACCAATTAATGGAATTCAATGAGTCCCCAAAGATTTGTATGAAGGTGATGTCCTTGTGGAGAAGCCAACATAGTAGAGTTTTAAGGTTTGTAGCTCTGCAAAATTGTTTTTCCCCATTCCAAGACATACCGAGGCCACATATGAAGTATTTTAGTTTTTATGGATGATAATTCTAGCCCCACATATCCCCTTAGCAACATCACCATCAAAATAGACCCAAGGAATATCAGGGATAATGACTTCGCTCAGCACCCGCCTGGGACGAACCGTTGAAGAATGGGAATAGGAAGCCGAGTAAATGGCAGCACTTTCACTAGCCACTGGAGCAAGGGAGTAAAGGGAGTATTTCAACACAAATTTGTTCCTAGAGATCCAGATGCCCCAAGAGATAATCAGTGGAAGACATCTATTTTCTGGGTCTTTACATCTCTCCCACCATGACTTCCAAGCATCGTCACAATTATTACCCACCCACAAAGAATCCACATTACAAATTGTAAGGCTATATTCCCAGAACTTCCTTGAGAAAGGGCGGGAAATGAATAAGTGATCAATAGTTTCCTCTACCTTATTAAAAAGACAAAACCACCCTAGACCAATGAGAAATATTTTTTGAAGGATGTCCCATGTCGGCACTTTTCGGCATAGAATGTTCCAGAAGAATATCTTGAATTAGCTAGACATCTGATTTCCCAAAGAGATTTATATCACCATTCCTTATTCCCTCCCTCCTTGGAGGCCATAATATGAGCACATCTGACCTTTTATGAATATAACCCTGATTTAGAAAGAACCCAAACAAGACTATCAAGATAATATTTTAAGCATACTCGAGTATTTTCCAACTCTTGTATATAAGCCTACCATTCCTCAACCCATTGAATATCCAAATCAATCTCCTCCGCCTTTTTCCAGGCCTAAGCCCAAATGGTGGCCTGACCAGGATCATCGATCTGAGCAAGAGTACTATAACATTTCTGATGAATTGAATCGTGAGGCCTACAAAAAATGAGTAATTTTCATTACACCCAACCCAAAGATCCATTCCAATTCTACATCGTTCCTCGTTACCAATATTCTAGGAAAGACCTTGACCCATAAGATAAAAAACAAGAATGGAAGCGTTCCATATGTTGGAAAATCTCTTGATTTCTTTAACTAGAGTATGAATCCAATCATCCAATGGGACAAGATCAATATATTTTCTTCTAACCACAGAGGTCCATAAATTATTTTCAGAAATAATCCTCTAGATAGATTTAGCATCCAAAGCAGAGGCATAAGTTTTTATTTTCTTGATACCCCAACCACCCCATCCCTTGGGTTTAGCAATCTTGTCCCATGCCACCCACAAGAGGATTTTTTTGTCCTCCTTACCCGAAAAAAGGAACTTACTACAAATAATTCTGATTTTATTAAGAATACCAATAGGAACCCAAGCCAAACTGGTCCAATAGACTGGGATGGCTAATAAAACATATTTTATTAGAACTAATCTCCCCGCTTTGGAGAGCCATTTGTGACTCCAAGAATTAATTCTTTTTTCAATTTTTGAGACCAGCCAGTACCAATCTTATTTTCGGTACCCATCCGGCTTTAGAAAAAAACCTAAGTACTTAATGTAGGTTCTTAATGGTGCCTGAAGGAAGGGAAGAAGACAAGAATTCCATATAAGATCAACTTTGGGAATTCCCTCGTGAGCAAGAGAGGACTTTTGATTGTTGATAAATAGGCCTATAGCCTTCATGAAAAGATCCAGAATTTCTTTTAATGTTTTGAATTCACGTCTATTACCGTTTTTGAAGAGCATAATATCATCCACAAAAAGGATATGGGTGATAATAAGATTTTAAGCCACTTCAATGCCCCCCAGGGTTCCCAATCTTCTAGCCTGGTGAATGAGTTAACTAAAACCTTTAGCCGTCAATACGAATAGTAGTGGAGACAAAGGACATCCATGTCTCAATCCTCTTTGATTAGAAAAAAGTTGTGAGGCTACTCCATTGATAATAACAACAAAAGAAATATTAGTGATACAACTCATAACCCAATTAATGAAATCAATATGGAACCCCAAATGAGTCAGCAAAAGTCAAAGATAGAGCCAATTGATTCTTTCATAAGCCTTAGAGAGGTCAATCTTGACAACCATACATCTTCTGTGGGATAATTTAATACTGTGGAGAGTCTCTTGTGCCACCCCAATGGCTTCATGAATTTGTCTACCATCCAGGAAGTCAAATTGTTCTTTTGATATGGAACTAGATCGAATATGCTTTAATCGGTTGGCAATTGTTTTAAAAATAAATTTATAGATACAGTTATAGAGGGAGATAGGATGGAAGTCATCGAAAGATGATGGAGCATCACATTTTGGAATGAGGGCCAACAAATTAGACTTGATGACATCATGGATGTGGCCAAGTGAATAAGATTCCTCCACCACATTTGTGATAGCATCCCCCATCAGGTCTAAAAAATGTTGAAAGAATTCCACCGTCCAACCACCAGGCCCAGGGCTTTTGTTAGCTTGCATAGCTTTTAAAATGTGTTCAATCTCCTTTTTTTCCACTGGTGCCATGAGAAGATTATTACTTCCCTCATCATCATCTCGAGGAAATAGTTGAGCAACTTGAATGACTTCCCTGATATTAACCCCATCTTGAGCAGAATCACTAGAAAATTTGGCCCAATTTCCAATGGCCACTTCGTCGCTATTCCAACACATAATCGTCGCAAGAGCGATAGTTTGAGGATGGGAAAAACATGGTTTTCCATTACATCGCAATTCCGACACACTGACAAAGTGTCGCACTACTGACACTTTTTCCGTCACTTCCAAACAAGCATCGCTCTTCCGACGTTTCCCAAACTGTCCTGCTTCTGACGTTTGTAAACTGTCGCAATTCCGACGAAATGTAGTCCGGCGTTTTTAACGTCACTCTTCCGATGTTTGTAAAATGTCGTAATTCCAACGAAATGTGGTCCGACGTTTTGGACGTCGCTCTTCCGACGTTTGTAAACTGTCGTAATTCCGACGAAATGTGGTCCGACGTTTTGAACGTCTCTCTTCCGACTTTTGTAAACTATCGCAATTCTGACGAAATGTGGTCCGACGTTTTGAACGTCGCTCATCCGACGTTTTTATACTGTCGCTCTTCCGACTTTTTTAAGCTGCTGCAATTCCGACGCTTACAAAGCGTCGGTATACCGACGGCGGGTTCAATTTAAAAAAAAAAATGAAACTTTAAAACAGGACAGTAAATCTCCAATATTTGTTATGAATTGTGGGCGTTCCAATGACCGTGAAATATTAATATAATAAACCACCCCGCAGTGATTCAACTATAAACAATCATATAAACATGGCTCTGTATTTCCAAAAACAGGTTTAAAATAGAAACAGGGCAACATTTTTTTTTTCCAATTGTTATGAACATAATTCGACCGTGAAATATTAATATAATAAACCACCCCACAACGCTTTGACTATAAACAATCATTTTTTTTTCACAAGAGAAAAAATGTTGTTTTGAATATATTATATGAAGTAAAACAGTCCATGAAGTCATTACATTTTCACATCCGAAGATTGGAACCCAAATATCCATCCAGAAAAGTGGAAGTCCCACCCCAGACAATGATAGAAAAATACCCCATGTCACATACAGGGACATGATATAAAACCCAGTAACGGTCCACATGGAGATTATCGACAATCCGAGAAAGCATCCAAATATGCCCGAGGCATCTATAAGAAAGTGAAATAGCAGTATGTAGAATAGTAAAGCAACAGATAGAGTACCGTCGTCCATTGTTCCAAATACAAATTAAAGTACCCAAAATCCTTGAACAGAGAAAAACGCTAATCATGTGAGGAGTGTGATATGTCCAAAATATAAAAAGACCATCAGACCATATCAATAAACCAGCAACATAGACCAACATCACTAGTTTTGAAGGGAGAGTGATAACCTGTCAACACATAAAATAGTATCATAAAGCAGATATAGGAAATGTGCAGAGACATGTACTGTTGATATACGCCTCACACAAAAAGCATCCATGATAGAGAAAAAATATGTATAAACCTAGGGTCGATTGTATGTTCTGGCTCGCTTGTTCCCGGAAATAAAAACCATCTGTAGAAACCCAGGCTCGCTTGTAAGATCAGGCTCGCTTGATTCCAAAATTGGTAACCATCTGTTGCATCCGAGATGTAAGGTTCAGGCTCGCTTGTTTCCATTAGTAGCCCGCTACAACATCCACCCTGTTCATAGCAAAAAGGTTCCCGTAGATATATAGAGAAAGAGTATAATACGTAGACCATATAAACATGGCTCTGTATTTCAAAAAACAGGTTTAAAATAGAAACAGGGCAACATTTTTTTTTTCCAATTGTTATGAACATAATTTGATCGTGAAATATTAATATAATAAACCACCCCGCAGCGCTTCGACTATAAACAATCATATAAACATGGCTCTGTATTTCAAAAAACAGGTTTAAAATAGAAACAGGGAAACATTTTTTTTTTCCAATTGTTATGAACATAATTCGACCGTGAAATATTAATATAATAAACCACCCCGTAGCGCTTCGACTATAAAAAATCATATAAACATGGCTCTGTATTTCAAAAAACAGGTTTAAAATAGAAATAGGGCAACATTTTTTTTTTCTAAGTAAATTTAATCTATTAACAGTGGGAATAAAATTACAGCATGACTTTAGTCAAAAGCATTCCCCAGACTTATGGCAAATTTGTCATCAAAAAATCAAAAAAGAATACTGCCCTCATACAGGGAAACCAGTCTTGAACGTTTACAGAATTCAAAAATATTACAGAGGTCCAGCATAGTAATATAATCTAAAACATGCCCAATTAAGTGGGCCTACGAAGCAAGAAAACCAAATTAACCAAACTACTCCTTCGGTGGTTCCTCGAAGATTCGGCACCATCCTTCGGAAGGTCTAGGATCCCCAGGTGCTATCTCCACATTCACGCCATCGCTCCCCTCCTGAAGGCCCAAATTTTGGCCAACTTTTTCTGAGCTCAGACCCGCCGGATGGGTGCATTGTTCCTCCATTTGGGCCTCCTCACGGAAAACCACGGTGATTGAAGTTGTGATTCGTGGGCGGTTCAGAGAGAAATTAAAGGAAAAAAGCGATGTGCGCGTCGTGGGAGAAGGTGAAGTGATGGGGAAATGAGGAGCATAGGAGCCCATACGGTGGCCAGATCCTAGAACCCGACCCTGCCCACTTCTAGTGTTTGGATAGTGACCTGCGTAATAATCACTGAACTAGGAAGATGACTCGGTTGAGGGGCTAGAGGGAGCGCACAAGGGTTGACCTCTAGTGCTCCCCCTGCGGCAACACATCCTTTGACGCAGGCGAGGCATGGGTGCAGTCTCAGCAGTGGGCACAAGATGAGACAGAGAAGCAGTATTCCAAGAAACCGAGGAAGACAGACACAGACCAGACCGAGAGAAATGCAGATATGCACCAAGATCTAAGCAGCAGTTCAGCTGGCCACTTCTCCTTCTCGTCAGAGTCAGTAGGTAGTGTAACCCAGCAACCAGAGAGCATTTGCAATTCAAAGTTTGCATCTCGTCTAAAAAACCATAGCGAAACACCATTTTATCGACCTGACTGCAATGCAATCGAAGAACGCCCATCATAATTAATCTCTCATTAATGAGAGCCGAAGGCCAGATCATATTGGAGCATGCAGAATCGCTAACAAGAGTGGAGGTCCGATCTTGAACAGTGTTAAAACTTAATGCGATTTGATGTGAAAACCTTGGAACTTAAATATCAGCTAATTGAACAGCGTTAAAATTTAATGTGATTGATATGAAATCGCCACATCCATGTCCCATCGCCTGAAACGCCATCGAATGCACCCGCATCCGGGAACAGGGCAACTTTTGATTGAGGACACGTGGTAGAAATTCATTGGAGCGAATCTTTGTTTGGGCCACTCGTGCAGTGGAAATCTGGACGCAAAAAAGATTAGGGCGAATTTGATAAGAAATTCGCGTCACAACTCTCCCTCCGTACGCCAGCCCAACTTCGGACCCGAAAAATATTAGGGCGAAATTCATTTGGTTTTCGCGTCACAAAATTGGCCAACGTCAGCAGGCTATTTTGGAACGCGAATTTGGTTTGAATTATGGTTTATCACCGTTTGAAGTCCGGCGGGCTCGACTTAAGAACAATTTTGTTTGATCCCATCTTATAAAATTTGTGTTGGTTTTCTTTGAGAATACACATATTTATAATAAATAATGGGAATACCACACTAAACATGTGGAAAAGCTATATAAATTATTGAGAACAATCATTTTTATGTAAAAATATCTAAATGTGCTTTTGGGAAATAAGAATTCGAGTATTTGGTTCATATTGTTTTAAAGGAAGGAGTGAAGTTGGAGCCTCAAAAGATGCAAGCTATTACAAAATGACCTATTCCTAAGAAAATCAAGGTTCTTAGAAGATTTTTTAAACTTACATGATATTATTGATAATTTGTTAAGAATTATGCATGCATTTCAAGTCCACTCACATATCTCTTGAAGAAAATATCATTTATATGGAATGATGAGGCTACTTTGGCATTCTCTCTTTAATGGATGCCATGTCTTCTACACCAACATCGGTTGCACCTACTTTTGGTAAAACATTCATAGTAGAGTGTGAGGCACTAGGACAAGGAATTTACGTAACATTAACACAATAAGGGATATCATTGGCTTTTAAAAGCAAGGAATTAAAAGAAAATATTTGGTGAAATCTAAGTATGAAAAATAAATGGAAGAAATATTACATGCAATAAAAAATGGGGATAGTATATCATTGGGAGGTACTTTAAAGTCAAGATATACCATGATAGCTTAAAGTATTTTTTGAAGCTATGATTTTCATTATAAGATTAACAAAAATGAGGAGAAAAAATGCAAAGTTTTAATTTTGAGATAATCTGCAAAAAGGGTAAGGAAAATTTAGTACATGATGCTCTTTCTAAAATAGAAGAGGCCTCAAATTTATATCCAATTACATTTTCTATTCCTAGGTGGCTGGAAGAAGCTTGCCATAATGGAAAAATGACAATAGTACTAAACAAAAACTAAAATTTATAAAGGATGGGATGAACTCTATGGAGCATTGGGAGTGAAATAGAGATATACTTTGGTGCAAATGTAGAATATTTTTATGCATGCAAGCATATTTGAATAAACAAATATTAAGGGAGTTCCATGTCTCTCTAATGCTAGGACGCAGGGTTCCTTAAAACATCTCAAGGGATCAAAAAATATATTTTTGGAAGGAATGAAGAAAGATATTCAAAAATTTGTAAGAGGAGGTCAGGTTTGCATAATAAATAAAAGAGAGATAGTAAAATCTCTAGGGTTACTTCAACCATTCCACATACATATTCAAAGACTAGAAGATATATCAATAGACTTTATTACAGGGTTACTGAAATATAAAGGTAAGTATTACATTTTGTGGTCATTTATATAGACAAATTTTGTAGATTTTTTTTGTAGAGCTCAAAGTACATAAACAACAAGCCAAGTGGAAGAGTGTCCGTGAAAGAAATTTACTTGTATTGAAGATCACTATTCTAGGAATAAGGAGTTATTTTCTCCAAAAATAACCCTAGCCAAACATTGACAATGCATCAAGGATATCTTTCTATGCTTCATAAGTACATATGTTCTACTTCTAAATCATGTCTTGGAAGTGGTTGTTTTGCTGGAAATTATTCACCAGTTTGTTTCATACCAAAGTCTTTTTCTCATTTTCAGCATCCAATACATGAAAAAGATAATGGTTTAAAACAACATAAATATTTGAAATTTTGCAAGAATTGTCTGGCACACTTTGAATATGAATTTTGAAGTCAAGTGCATGGTGTTGTATAGGATTAAGTGTCATTTTGAATACCAAATGTTTCACAAGAAACTTCTCAACATGCTACCCTGCAGTAAGGATTAAATGACAATATTGCATCAACTATTTCCATAATAAAAGTGCACCTCCGCCATAAGACTAAACAACTACAAATGTTGTAGATCTAACAAGACCACACAATCAAATGTATTCCACGAGGCCAATACTGTATGAAAAATGAAAATTATTTTGCAACCAAAAATACCTTAGGCAACTAATTCAATTAGATACACCAAACCATCAGCAAAAAGGAAAACCAGCCTACACAAAAGGCAAGCGTTTACCTCCTTTGACAAAATTTTGAGTTCCGAAACAAGGGCCTTTATTATCTTGTCAATGCCCCTAGTAATTTGAACAGGGTTTGCACCTGCTGCAACAACCTAAACAAAAAGGTTTCATTTCAAATTATTTTCCACAAATTTAAGATACAACCATTGTCAGTTTTGTATTTCCTAACAAGCTCATAAATTTTGACAAAAAAACCAAAATTTTTTAATACCTGATAGCAATTTTTTCACTCAAAAAATATCTTAGACTCAATAAGCCCAACCCAAAACTAAAAAACCAAACACCATAAGACCCTACAAAAATGAATAGATGATCTTAATCCAGTACTATCGACAAAAAGTTACCTTTACACCCTCGCTTATTAAACCCTGTGCAAGAACAACAAATGTTGTGGTTCCATCCCCAGCTAAAGCATTTGTCTTTGCCGTAGCTTGCCTTACCAACTTGGCCCCAATATTTTCAACTGGCTCCTCTAATTCAACCAATAAAAAGTCCAAAACCATAGCATTGAGATACATTTCATTACACTGTTAATAACAATAAAATTTGACTCAGCCATAACCCTTTCCTTTTATTTTTGTGAAAAGCTTTATGCATTAATCTAATGTGGTTAGTCCATAGGCCAAGTAGACCAATGGGTAACAAATATGTTTCCTTTCACCTTTGAGTTTTCAAATTATGCCTACCAAATCTAAGACATTTAAGAGGGGGAACTAATACAACGTTAAAAAGAAAACCAGAGCACACATCTACAAATTACCTCCTTAGCTACCGTCACACCATCATTAACTATTTTCGGAGAACCATGCTTGCTCTCCAAGACAACATTTTTCCCTTCGCCCCAAGGGTGACTCCAACAAGATCAGCAAGTTTGTTCACACCGCCTGCAAGACAAATTGACAATGTTTTCAGTAAGTGTGCAATTGAATTCCAAACCATATGCCAAAACAACCCTCCATGAAAAATTAAAATAACACATTAAAATTGAATATAAGTGGACAAGGAAATATCCACCGCAGTGAAGTTTCACGTGCAGGTGACCTTCCTTTAAACATAATTTTTTCTCTGACCTGCAATTTTTTTGTCACTAAGCCATCCTTGTTGAAGTACAACTCCTTTTCCATAGCTCTTGTATTAACTACCTTCTCTCTGTCACGTAATCTCAGAGTCCCTCTTCTGCTTGAGCGATTAAAAGAAATGGGTGAAAAAACTGAAAGAGAAGACAATTGTCTGCCATAATTATCAAACATTGCACCCAACTTCTTCCCCTTTCCATTGTTACCCAATGAGGTAGATGTGGCAATTGTTGTCATACTGCCCAAAGCAGAGGCCATCTTCTCTTATCCTAAAAATAGAATTACAAGATCTTCATATTAGTATGAACCTTAAAAAACATGACTCCCATTGCTAAATACCACTTTTAAGTTGTAACAGGCAAACTAAACAACTATCGCAACTTTTGGCAACTTCTGGAGCATTAAGAGAGAAACAACCAAAGAGAAATACAACCACAATCCTCATTTTAATGAAACCAGACTATATATTTGCATTAAGATAATAGAAAGAAATCACGACTATATTAAGGCTAGCACAAAACAATCTTTAACCAGTGTCTCTCGCGACCTTCAGGTTTCCATGCTAGAGGTTGCATATTTTTAATTTAAATTATTGACCTCTCGTGCCCATATATGAATGCATCCAATGGGATATATACATCAAATGCTCCTTTATATCCCCAAAAACAAATTCACTACTACAAGAGCACCAGTATTGATGGATCACCCCACACCATCCCACCCACTAGAAACGGTGAAAAAGGAAACCCGAGAAAACTTCTGAAATATATCAATATGACTATATGGGTGGTTCTTATGAATCAACCAACCATTCAGAGCATGCTCATCAATCCAAACCATGAGTATTATGTGATGATATTCAAGAAGGCACTGAATCGGATTTCTGAAGCTATGTTAGAGAAACCCTAAACTCTCACTGAAAAAATAAAAATATACTTAGCAACAAAGATGATCACACTCTGGGTAGCCCTGGAGGCTATTTGGGGGTGATGAGTCCAATAGGTCTCAATGAACTATTTCCCTCGCCGGGGAATGCTATTGCAGTGGAATTTGATACTATTTTGGATGTTGAATTCCACGATCCTAATGGAAACCAGTACCTTCAGCTCCAGTACCTGTTCACAAAAGAGGGTGCCATAGTCATTCATGTGTGCAGAGAGGGTGAATTGCAGGCATTGCAACAGGAGGTGTTGTTGTTGTTGCATTGGCCACTAGATTGTTTGTCTGGTTCTGTTACAAGCACAGAGTATTGAAAAGGACAAACAAATTTAGTTCAGATATTGTGAAATTGCCTTGGAAATTCACCTACAAAGAGCTCAGCAATGCTACGAAAGAATTTTTTTGAATGTGATTGATAATCGATAATTGCAAGCAAGGGTAATCCCCTTGTGAAACCCAAATTTCTGAGCATTTTCTAAAACCTGATGACAGAGTCATTGTAATAAACAAGCGCCTAGGTCCATATTACGTCCAAATCTACCAAGCACCAAGATCTATAAAAAAAATCCACAGTATCTGCGAACTAATAAGAAGAGGCAGAAAATTTATTCTGCTTACCTGTTCGAATAGTGGTTGGGGTTTACGTCACGACAAAAATTTGACAGAGCCCATGTAGCATTTCTTATCATTGAAATTCTAGCAGTATCATTCAACTGGGAAAGCACCTGCCTCATAGCTCCATGACTAAGGGCAAGATCCCTAAATTTTGCAGAGTCTCCAGCAATATTTCCCAAAGCCCAAATAGCCTTACATGAACACCAGTTGAACTCAAATTTGGGTACTATTTTTTTAAATAAAATTCCAAAATTACAGACATATAAAGATAGTTGGGAAGAATAATTTTATGCCTCTAAAATAAACGTGCTACCTGTTCTCGAACATTATCATTCCCAGAGGTAAGAAGTTCCACAAATATAGGCAATGCCCCGTAATCAATCACAACCTTTGTATTCTCAGAGGTTCCTGAGACTATATTAGTCAAAGCCAAAGCTGCTTCAAACTGCATTATCAATCACAAGGTATCACCATCAAAGCTATAATTTTAAGATAAAAATTTATCTACTATTGAAACTATAATTTTAAAATAGATACACCTAGTGATATAGACACCTAGTGAGAGTAGAGGTTAGGAAATTATAATAAGAATTATTACAAGATATCACTCACAGTCCAATTGATTGTTCATTGTCTGTTGTAACTATTATTTTAAAGAAGACACACTTAGTGATATAGACACCACCAAGTGAGAGCAGAGGTTATGAAATTATAATGAGAATTATTTCAAGATATCATATTACTCATAGTACAGTTAATTGTTTATTGTTTGGTGTAATAATTTTTTATTATTTATAAACACAATCAAACATATTACGAGGGACGGTGATGAAATTAACAACGGTCTCATAACAAACCATAACAGGCACATCCCCTGGCAAGAAAGACACTGAATAAGAAAGAAAGCAAAACAAAGTGATTACTTACAGGATCAAAGGATTCCTGAAGAACAAGATCCAGAGCAGCATCTGTAACCCCTAAAGCAACACCTCTCTCTGCAAGATGAATCACTACATCTTTCATATGTAGTCTAGAAAATTTTCTGAGCTCATCACAAGAAAGAGGATCAAATACAACTATCTCATCAAGTCTATTCAATAGCTCTGGCCTGAAATGTCTTCTAACCTGCAAAAATATTCAAAGACATGTCAAAGCACTGCAACCAACTTCGTGATAAAATTATATGAAAAATATGCATACACAGAGTCCAGGAGAATGAAACGGCGGGTGTATTGGCAGCTGCCGAAATGCAACAACTAAAACGGCAAGTGTATTGGCAGTTGCGGAAATGCAGCTACTAAAACGGTAGGTTTGTCGACGGTTGCAGGTGTGTGGATTTTTGTTGGTATTTTCAGACCGATTCCATGGAATATACCAGAAACCAATGGTATGTCAAACCTAGAAGGTAACCCGAGAGACTATGACCGTCAGATTAAACAAGTAACAGGTGTCGTGCCTAGATAAGAAGTGTTGACGAAAAAAAAATTGATCTCTTTCATAATAGAAAGCCTATCGGCCTAAATATCTAGGACATGTGGCACTCCATGATAAAGACACATGGTGTGTGGATTTGAGTTTTTCAGGTGGTCAAGTGGGCCGAAAACAGGTGAAATGTGGCACCACTCAGATATTGACATGTGCCAATTGGTACAAGTGGTAGACAATTGGCATGCTCAAATAACGAGGTGATGCAGGAATGACATGAGGGAGAAAATATCAGAAAATCCCCAAATCTGGAGAACTAAAGATCATCAACAACCTGAGATTGACAACTTTACATGATGTAACCTATGAAATAGTAAATGGAGAAATCATAGTAACAATAAATTAACCTATGTAACAATAAAGTCGGATTCATCCTGGGAGTGGTAATGGGAGAAATCATAGTGAACAACAGGAAACATGCAGAGTTGCTTACAATCAAATAGATGAAAAAACACATACAAAAAACCTAGATAATAGTCATGACCAAGCTTAATATTGAATTATGAAATGTAAAGGAACTTACAATATGTGACATTACGAACCTGGTCAAGCGCACAAGAAAAAATATCCTGGACATGACCCTGGTTGACAAGTTGTATTGCTCATGATGTAAGAGGATTTGTACCTGCACTGACAAGTCAATCAAAATCCATCATTATCTATACAATAAATACAAGTAATTGATGTAGTATTTTTTACCCTAAGATGCATTCTTATGATAATGTTAGAACATATGTTGAAAATGTCAAAACATACCTGAATAAGCTCCTCTTCGTTTCAAGAAAAATTTATTGGAGTCGCATGAATTTGAAACAAGCCTCCCACGATCTAAAAGAGTAGCAACTAAGTCAACAGTGACTTTTTTGTTGCTACGCTGGATCGAGGGAGGTTTGCTCCAAGATTAAATCGCTCCAATAAATTATTCTCTACTAAGCAGGGCCAACCACGTGAAGGTGGAAGCTCTTATGGCCCCTCCCCCCCCCCCCACCCCCCTCACATCACTCTTAATTCCCCAATACCCAATCTATATTTCATTTTTTACTTTCATGAGCATAAAAAAAAATATTCAATAACTAATAAAAAAACCATTCAACAAAAAGTACGCAAGGAAACATTGAAATTAATGCTTGACATAAAAATAGTATGATAAATGAGTTTTTTATATAATGCAAAAAACGTTCAAAGTATGGTAACGTTTGTTTTATAATAATACAATATTTTACATTATCAAATTTTCTTTTTCGTCTTCCTATTTCTAAAGCTCCTAATTACATCATCAATATCATCGTGCTCTGCTCCTGTTTCGTGCCTTTCGACCCGCACTGCTGACCTTGTTGCGTAGTCACGATGTCTGGTCTCATCCAGTGACGGGGCATCGCCTACAAAAACAGATAATATTAAATTTTAATTTTCAGTTTTTAAATATCATTGAACTAGTTTAGTAATATTAATAAAAAAAATTGCAATGAGATTATTTACCTGGTGCACCAGTTGTCGCCATTGGGACTGTTGCCCTGTCTTCCTCTTTAGTGGTAAGATCCTCAAGGGAAAAATTCTCTATCATTTAAACAAAAAACGTTATAAGGACAACCATCAAGGTATAATTAGAAAAAATTATAAGTGGAAATTAATTAAATTCAAGGCCCTCACTGATAGTAGCATTGTCGGCCTGGTCCCCACTACAATGATCAGGTTGCACGTGAGGAGCATCTACATCTGGCTCTAAAACTGGGTTATTTGCCTCGTCGGTAGTGCTGCTCCCCTGATTTAAACAAAGTTTTTAGACATTAAATTTATGGACGAAAACAAACATATTGAAAGGTTAATGTTTTACCTTATCAGGCATTCTGGATCTTGGGACCTACCCCAAGCTTTTGCGACGTTCAACTACGGCTTGATAGCCGAAATGGAAAGCGATATTTTTATCTTCCTCTATAGTTTCTGTTCTGAAGTCATCACCCTACATTACATATGATTGTGTATTTTTAATCATATTTGATAGGATTAAAAAAAAATTGGAAGGCGATACAATTAATTATAAGATGTTTAGCTACTTAATTACAATTCTTGCGACTAATTTCAAGTAGTCGCCCTGGCCTAGCTTGTGATGGCCCTTTTTTTCAATCCTAGCTTTGGTTGCCTTTGAGGTGTCAGGCAACCTAGCATCAAAAGATTAAAGTCAGATATGACGTAGCACACTTTTATTTTAGACATAGAAAAAATTAAAGCTATTGAATTAAAGTTGTAATTTACCTTGCGGGTCCAGTTGGCATTTTTCCTTCTTTCTTTGCCCTTTTCTCTTTTCCGTCATGGATGAGTGCTCTCCACTCACTCTCTGGAACTGTGAGAGGACGCTCTTATCTAGGGTTAAATTTCAATTGCGTCCTATAGGTGTCACTGTTATATTTCAAATATTTGTCGGCTACCCGAGCCATCGTTGTTCTGTCAAATGTGCCGACCCCAAAAAGGGCTTCTAGATAATCTAGAAGTTCTTTTTTCAGGTTGGAATTCTGGGAATTACACCTTGTGCATATGGTTGGGCCAAAAATTACCAACGCATGGCTCTCCAAAAACCTGTAGAACTCATTGTTTCCTACACAGAAAAAAAGAAGAAGAAGAAGAAGAAGAAGAAGAAGAAGAAGAAGATATTATCACTAATTTAAAAATAAAAATCATGATAAATATGTTTTAGATAGAGTACATGAAATAGTTAAAATATTAAAATTTACCTGGGAGTTGTACATGCTTTATAGGGACACCTTCATTGTTCACCAACAACGTGCCATTAATGGTCCCTGTGGAGCTGACACGTGTAGCTCCAGGAAATGCAATAATGTAGTTGGCCATATTAGCCTCATCATTGCCAACACGTTCAGCGGTTGGCTGGGTGTCTGCTTGGGCAGGGTGTGTTTCTTGGCTGGCACCTAAAGGAGTAGAAGGTGTACGAGAGGGTTTCTGGGCAATCTCTTGCCCTTGTGTCCCACTACCACCAACACCGGGTTCAGCAAGTGCCAGAAAATGCTACATACAAAATAAATTTTTGTTAGTTTAGTCAATGTAAAAATTAAAAATCAACTATCACAATTCATCTCATGCAGAAAAAAAAAAATATATATATATATATATATATATATATATATATATATATATATATATATATATATATATATATATATATTTTTTATTTTTTTTATTTTTATTTTTTTATTTTTTTTTTTATTTTTTTTTTTATTTTTATTTTTTTTCTGCATGAGATGAATTGTGATAGTTGATTTTTAATTTTTACACACACACACACATATATATATATATATAAATATATATATATATATATATATATATATATATATATCCTTTTGAATTTTTATTATTACTTGATATGTTTCTAGCTGGCTCATAAGTTTTTTTATCCTCTCTTCTGTTTCAGGTGTTTGAGGCGCGTCTATCAAAGTATTAAATTCCGACCTTGCATCTCGTGCCTTTTTTCGCAACAAGAACACTGGAGATAGGGATGAAGAAATCTCTTCCTCAAAGAGGGAATCATCAGGCGTACCATGGCTAGGTGTCTGCATATTTGAACAAAATTAATATTATTTCAATTATGTAAATAACTAAAATACCCGAAGATAGAGCAATGCTGGCACTTTACATGTTCTTCCACTGGCCTCTTTCCGCGATCATCCCGTCTCGGGGTTGTTCCTGTACTGCCCTGATCAGTCTACCACATTGCAATAAAATTATAAATGTAAAAACTTGAAAACAATATCTAACTTGAAAACACAAAATGAAAATTGAAATAATTTCTAATAAGACACCGGAAGACAGAGTTAGAGTTTCAAATATGCCTTGCATTGAATTCAGTCCTGGAAACATGTCATTGCACATTAAGGCACCCAAACAAGAGACGAGTTGACAATGAAGACCTTATTGAATATATTGCTGGAGAAACTTCTAGTAAACTTGTTGTGAAGACCTTGAGGACATTTTTGGAGCAACGTTGTTGAAGCTGATGGTATAGCATTGTTGGAGACGATCTTGAAGGGCCTTGAAGTGAAGCTTTTGGAGCAACTATTGAAAAATTCTTAGAGCATTTAAGTAAGGCACTTTCTATCTTCCATCACCTTTTTCCTTTCAATATCCTTTAAACGATTTTGTTGATATTTAATGTTTGAAATCACGTTATAATTCCTCGATTATATGTGTTTGGGGACTTTCCCTTTGAAATTACCCAAAAATACCCCGGCAATTTTATCTTCAGGATGCATGTCTGACCCTATTGTTCAATATTTTGATTGGTAGTAGTAAACATAGAGAGTTAGGGGCTCTTGACTTGGTTTGGTTGGGCCATTAGATCCCTAACATCTACTAGGGAGAACCCCCCATGAGTTGGAGGAGAGCTAGCCTGAAGTGAAAAGAGGTTGGTGAGGTGACAATGGGGCTATTGAATTACACATGGTATCACACTTTAGCTTTAGGACTTTATCTTGAGAAGTGCGAGATTTTGATATATCAATTCTCAAATTGTTTACAACACTATTGTTAAGAACTAATAAGAAGTGATGTTGAGGGGTTTTTGGGTATAAGAAACAATACCATTTAAAAAATAGGGTTCTCAGTCCTTGGCATTCCTTCACCTGGGCCTAGGGGCACACTAGAATAATTTCACACGAAACCATGCAAACTTAAAAGTAACTTAACAGATCCATAAAGTAATAATAATCATAATTCCTAATTTCCTATTGTACGATATGATGCAAATTATTCAAACATGAAGCAATGAAGACATGCAATGTCCGAATTTCAAGATTGATGAACTAATACAAGAAGTTAGAAAGTACAACTTTGATTCAATACTCTGTGTCCTAACTCCAGGAAGGAATCTAGTTTGTAGTACATAACATGCATCGTGTATTATCAATTCTTAATTGACAACAACTAAAGGTCATCTACCTCATCAATTCCTTCCCTTTTTGTGTTTTTATGTTATATTCCTTATAAAAGTGTCAAATTTCTCTCAAAGTAAGAAACCACCGAATAAAATAAAAAATAGTTGAGATATGATTGAGAAATGGTCATTTATTTCTTGAAAGGATCTTCACGATTTCTTTGGTTGTTTTTCATCTCAAGAAACAAGAAATGACCTAATAAACTATCGTGATGTAATATAAGAAACAACACGGTGCAATGGCCATTTTCAAAGCCAAATGATGTCCATTGAGGACATGGCCTTTATTTGGTTCATGTTTCTGATCCAGGTGGATTAATCAGGTACAGGTACAAATGGCTTGAGTACAAGGCTCAAAAATAAAATTGTTCAAAAATCTCTCGAACCAAGTTTAAGTTGTAGATCTCGTAATTCTGAATCCAACGGCGCAGACGGCACTCAATTCCGAGTCCATATGAAGAAGTTATAAGCGGTCAAAGTTCCAGGTTGACTTGGTGACTGGACAACCTTAAGGAAGGCACGAATTGGACTTTTTCCGGCCACCGGATTCCGGAAAGCTCAGGCGAGATTCCGGGTGAAATTGTGGCTTGTTTAATTTGCCTCCTTCGGTCCAAAACCGAATTTTCAAGAATGCCCAATTTGTTTTATATAAACAAAAATATATTAAAAAAATGGGCCAGCGGGCCATGACCCCCGCCGGACCCCACGCACCCGGCAACCATATTAATATATGTTTTTATATATCGGAGCCGGTGGGAGTCGAACCCACCACTGGCAGGTCTGCCGGTCCGCCCACACGGCGGCTCCATATTCCGCCGGACCCCACGGAAGCACCACCATAAAACACAAATATTTGTTAAAACCCGCATATATATAACATATATAAACCGTATGGCGGAGGTGGTTGGGAGCGGGCCGCCCAATGCGGGCCCGGCCCCCCCAAAACACTATTACATTGTTTTAAAAAAAAAATTGCGTGCATATTTTTGGAGAGGCGGGATTTGATCCCCCGACCTCTCCTTAACAAACAGCCCGTTTTACCAACGCGCCAACGGACTCGACTTGGATAAGTCTGCCCAGAATTGTTATTTAAACCCAGAATTTGCACAGTGCGCCCAAGGCCAAGGAGGACGAAGATGGAGCACAATTTTTCTAAGTTTTAATGCTAGTTTGCAGCCAAGCCTGGGCACGAAATCTGAGGAGATGCACGGATTTCCAGATTTAATATTTTTTTTATTGCAGGTGCATGTGGAACCATGAGCCAGAAAAGAGGCAGGCGGAACCCTGATTGAGGCCAATTTTCAAGAGGGCGAAATTTTGACTTTGTCCAAATGGGACAAATTATATGTTGTTTCAGCACTACTCGACGCCACGATTCTGATGGCATGCTCAATTTCTGCATCTGAGTTTTCTATTTTTCAGCCATTTTTGGAAGTGGGTTATGCTGGTGTCAGATTTGCACATGTGAGCAGTCGTTTTCATCTTTTTCGACGCTACAAGATTGATGGTGTTTTCAGATTCAGCCGTAGAGTTGCTCAACCTTCAGCAAATGGAAGCATGAGGTAAATGATGTGGATTCCGTGTACTTCTTCATTTATTTCTCTTTGAGATGCATTATGTCTTGCAGATCCCGGTTGATACATGAGTTGTGGGATCTTGCTTTGTGTTGTTATTGATGTACTTTTCAGCTATGGATTTGTGTCATGTATGAGTCCCTTTTATGCCACATTGGCGGGATGCTCTTTTTCATATGTGTATTGTTGAGATCCCTTGTTTGCCAAGATTGGCGGGATACTCTTATTTGCTACATGTCAGCTATGGTCATACTGGTAGGAGTCTTTCTTTATGTATGAGAGTTCTGTAGTGGAAAATCTCTTAAAGAAGTCAAGCCACTCCTGCATGAGGGAAATTTTTCCTTGTATGTCATAGGGAAACATATCCATGTACATCTTCTTCTCACAACACATAATGCAGCGGCCTACACCATCTTGACACCGAGGCTCGGAGATGTAGTCCCTCCTGGACGAACTCCGTCATCAAACCACGTGTTCTTATGATTGCTGATCTTGTTCATTTATGTTCCTCTTATTTACAGCTACAGTTGTTCATTTAAGTTCTTTAACATCTTAATTAAATGAAATTCTATTTATCAACCGAATTAAAAGGTCTTGGTTAAGGGGTATTAAGATTTTACCCTGGATCAAGTGGTATCAGAGCAGGTATTCTTGTTGATTGGATTGCAGGCGTGAACATTGAACGTTTGCTGAGTTGAGCCATGGAAAGTGTCAAGGGCATGTATGAAACCATGCTCAGGGTGTCCGAGAAAGCGGACATATTGTACGAGGCGTACGAAAAACAAGCAGCAGAGAACGAAGAATTGAAGACCCTCCTACACACAGAGAAGGAGGACAAACAACAGTTGCAGCTTCAGTTGCAAGCCACAACAGAAGCGTGGGAAGATTGGAAGCGCAACAATGAAATTCTGCAAGCAGATCATGATGCCTTAAAAGCATTCCTACATAAAGAGAAGGAGGAGAAGCAGCAGTTGCAGCTTCAGTTGCAAGCCACGACAGAGGTGTGGGAAGATTTGAAATGCAACAACGAAACTCTTCAGAGAGATCATGATGCCTTAAAAGCATTCCTACAGAAAGAGAAGGAGGAGATGCAGCAGATGCAGCTTCAACTACAAGCCGTGTCAGAGGCAGTGATGGAAGTGAAGCACAACAACGAAGGCTTACAATAGCTTTCTTCATCTGTTTCGCAATCAACACCTAAGGTAAATAGTGTTGATTTTTCTTCAGTTTCTTCACATGATGTAATTTCAGTTGGAAGTGTGGAGATACCAATCACAGGTACCAGCATGAGGCTCCTCACTAAAATGGGGTACAGAGGAGGAGGACTTGGCATTCGTGGCCAAGGCATCACCGAACCATTGGAGGTTGTGCAACGACCTCGTTATGCAGGTTTGGGGTACATTGACGAAGGATGTTCGAAGGACATCAAAGGCAAACAGATAATGATGAAATCTCCAAGGAAGAGGAATGATAGAGACACTTTGCCATCATTCCACGGCAGTGAACATTGCAGTGAAGGAACCGAGGCGAGCTCCCATCATCATGATGGCACCAGAGACCACCCCAGAAGGTATACTAAGTCTCATTATTCCAGAGTGCATTTTGATTACAAGAATGTTGATAACCATGGTCGTAAAATATGGCATTGTAAAACTTGTTTATTTTGTGGTTTAAATAACCATGTGATTTCTAAGTGTTGGAAGAGGATGGCAGCACAAAGAAGGAAGAGGCACGAAAAGCCTTCTCCCCAACAGGAAAAGAAATCAGTTAAGCAGGTTTGGAGGAAAAAGAACTTTTGCACCCATTGCGACCGAAGTGGCCACCAAAGAGCCACATGATGGAAACTTCATCCAGAACAGCGCCGTAAAGCCAAAGAGCCCATGCATACACCAGTTGAAAGAGCTGATCGACAAGAAAGTTCGCCACAAGGAAATGATCCACTCATTTTAAATGAGAACTGGTTATTCTAGATTGTTTTTTCTAGAGATGTTAAGCTTGTCATGGCCATGCTTGTAAGTCATTTGTCGCATTTTTATTATGAAAGTGATGATGTGTTTCCATCACTCGTTTAAGCGACCATGACATTTCTTTTTGGCCTTGTTTTATATGTCGTGTGTTAAATCTCTTTCATGTAAAAGTGATGAGGTGTTTCCATCACTTAGAGATGTGACTTTTATGTTTTGTTCATGTTCTATGAGTCGTCTGATGCATTTCTTTCATGTAAAAGTGATGAGGAGTTTTGCCATCGCTTCGAAATGCGACGATGAGGTCTGGTCTTGTAATTTTGTTGATGTATGATTTCCATTTTGCTATAAGCTTGACCACCGAGTACATGTTATAAACTCGTGGCAAGTATGGAAACATCTGGGTCATTATTGGTCACATTGAGAATGTAATGTTCATTGCAGCTTTAGGCAGGTGTTGGCATTCCGATTCCGAAGGACAGAAGTGAAGGAGTCTTTAAGGGATGCGCCTTTTCAGACATTTGCATTTCAGCAGTTGCAGGTGTTGGCTTTGCATCTCGATTCCGAAGTACGTGAGGTGAAGGAGTCTTCATGGGATGTGCCTTTTCAGACATTTTCATTTCAGTAGTTGCAGGTGTTGGCTTTGCATCTCAATTCCGAAGTACGTGAGGTGAAGGAGTCTTAATGGGATGTGCCTTTTCAGACATTTGCATTTCAGCAGTTGCAGGTGTTGGCTTTGCATCTTGATTCCGAAGTACGTGAGGTGAAGGAGTCTTCATGGGATGTGCCTTTTCATACATTTGCATTTCAGCAGTTGCAGGTGTTGGCTTTGCATCTTGACAGGAAGTACCAGGATCTAGCTTCTGGTGGATGTAGCTCTATTCATCACATTGCATTTGAATACGATGGCTTTGCATCTTGATTCTCAAGTATGCCAATGTGAAGGAGTCATGTGGGGATGCGTTCAACAACAACTATGCATAGCCAGATGACATGTAGTGTGCTTGATGCTTTGACACTCAAAGTTCTTCAGGATTGATCCAGGTGGATTAATCAGGTACAGGTACAAATGGCTTGAGTACAAGGCTCAAAAATCAAATTGTTCAAAAATCTCTCAAACCAAGTTTAAGTTGTAGATCTCGTAATTCTGAATCCAACGGTGCAGACGGCACTCAATTCCGAGTCCGTATGAAGAAGTTATAAGCAGTCAAAGTTCTAGGTTGACTTGGTGACTGGACAGCGTTAAGGAAGGCACGAATTGGACTTTTTCCGGCCACCGGATTCCAGCAAGCTCAGGCGAGATTTTGGGCGAAATTGTGGCTTGTTTAATTTGCCTCCTTCGGTCCAAAACCGAATTTTCAAGAATGCCCAATTTGTTTTATATAAACAAAAATATATTAAAAAAATGGGCCGGCGGGCCATGACCCCCGCCGGACCCCACGCACCCGGCAACCATATTAATATATGTTTTTATATATCGTAGCCGGTGGGAGTCGAACCCACCACCGGCAGGTCTGTCGGTCCGCCCACACGGCGGCTCCATATTCCGCCGGACCCCACGGAAGCACCACCATAAAACACAAATATTTGTTAAAACCCGCATATATATAACATATATAAACCGTATGGCGGAGGTGGTTGGGGGCGGGCCGCCCAATGCGGGCCCGGCCCCCCCCAAAACACTATTGTATTGTTTTTAAAACAAAATTGCATGCATATTTTTGGAGAGGCGGGATCTGATCCCCCGACCTCTCCTTAACAAACAGCCTGTTTTACCAACGCGCCAACGGACTTGACTTGGATAAGTCCGCCCAGAATTGTTATTTAAACCCAGAATTTGCACAGTGCGCCCAAGGCCAAGGAGGACGAAGATGGAGCATGATTTTTCTGAGTTTTAATGCTACTTTGCAGCCAAGCCTGGGCACGGAATCCGAGGAGATGCACGGATTTCCAGATTTAATATTTTTTTTATTGCATGTGCATGTGGAACCATGAGCCAGAAAAGAGGCAGGCGGAACCCTGATTGAGGCCAATTTTCAAGAGGGCGAAATTTTGACTTTGTCCAAATGGGACAAATTATATGTTGTTTCAGCACTACTCGACGCCACGATTCTGATGGCGTGCTCAGTTTCTGCATCTGAGTTTTATATTTTTCAGCCATTTTTGGAAGTGGGTTATGCCGGTGTCAGATTTGCACATGTGAGCAGTCGTTTTCATCTTTTTCGATGCTACAGGATTGATGGTGTTTTCAGATTCAGCCGTAGAGTTGCTCAACCTTCAGCAAATGGAAGCATGAGGTATATGATGTGGATTCCATGTACTTCTTCATTTATTTCTCTTTGAGATGCATTATGTATTGCAAACCTGCTGATACGAGCTGTGGATCTCTGCTTTGTGGTTACAACATGTTTTTCTACCTATGGATTTGTGTCATGTATGAGTCCCTTTTATGCCACATTATGGATGTTTCTTTCAATATGTAGCATCAAGTGAGGGATCCCTTGTTTGCCAAGATTAAGGATAATCTTATTTATGCTGCTGAAGGTCACGAGGACATGTATGATGGGAGCCTTCATATGAGATTTCAGAGCGGGAACATCTCTTAAAGAAGTCAAGCCACTCCTGAGGCATTTTTCTGTGCTTAAAGAACATATCCTTACATCTTTCTTCTCACAACATAATTAACAAGTCCAACTCACACTGAGGCCCGGAGATGTAGTCCCTCCTGGATGAACTCTGTCATCAAACGACGTGTTCTTATGATTGCTGATCTTGTTCATTTATGTTCCTCTTATTTATAGCTACAATTGTCCATTTATGTTCTTTAACATCTTAATTAAATGCAATTCAAATTATCAGCCAAAGTAAAAGGTCTTGGATAAGGGTATCAAGATTTTACCCTGGATCAAGTGGTATCAGAGCAGGTATTCTTTCTGGTTGGATTGCAGGCGTGAAAATTGGACGTTCACTGAGTTGAGCCATGGAGAGTGTCGAGGGCATGTATGAAACCATGCTCAGGGTGTCCGAGAAAGCTATATATTGCACGATGCACTAAAACAAGCAACAGAGAACAAGACCAAGAATAACCCTCCTACACATTGAGAAGGAGGAAAAACAATGAAGCAGTGGGCTTTTCACAGAAGTCACAATGGGACAGGTGGGAAGATTGGAAGCGCAACAATGAAATTCTGCAAGCAGATCATGATGCCTTAAAAGCATTCCTACATAAAGAGAAGGAGGAGAAGCAGCAGTTGCAGCTTCGGTTGCAAGCCACGACAAAGGCGTGGGAAGATTTGAAATGCAACAAAGAAACTCTTCAGAGAGATCATGATGCCTTAAAAGCATTCCTACAGAAAGAGAAGGAGGAGATGCAGCAGATGCAGCTTCAGCTACAAGCCGTGTCAGAGGCAGTGATGGAAGTGAAGCGCAACAACGAAGGCTTACAACAGCTTTCTTCATCTGTTTCGCAATCAACACCTAAGGTAAACAGTGTTGATTTTTCTTCAGTTTCTTCACATGATATCATTTCAGTTGGAAGTGTGGAGATACCAATCACAAGTACCGGCATGAGGCTCCTCACTAAAATGGGGTACAGAGGAGGAGGACTTGGCATTCGTGGCCAAGGCATCACCGAACCATTGGAGGTTGTGCAACGACCTCGTTATGCAGGTTTGGGGTACATTGACGAAGGATGTTCGAAGGACATCAAAGGAAAACAGATAATGATGAACTCTCCAAGGAAGAGGAATGATAGGGACACTTCGCCATCGTTCCACGGTAGTGCTCGTTGCAGTGAAGTAACCGAGGCGAGCTCCCATCATCATGATGGCACCGGAGACCACCCCAGAAGGTATACTAAGTCTCATTATTCCAGAGTGCATTTTGATTACAAGAATGTCGATAACCATGGTCGTAAAATATGGCATCGTAAAACTTGTTATTTTTGTGGTTTAAATAACCATGTGATTTCTAAGTGCTGGAAGAGGATGGTAGCACAAAGAAGGAAGAGGCACGAAAGGCCTTCTCCCCAACAGGAAAAGAAATCAGTTAAGCAGGTTTGGAGGAAAAAGAACTTTTGCACCCATTGCAACCGAAGTGGCCACCAAAGAGCCACATGTTGGAAACTTCATCCAGAGCAGCGCCGTAAAGCCAAAGAGCCCATGCATACACCAGTCGAAAGAACTGATCGACAAGCAAGTTCGCCACAGGGAAATGATCCACTTGTTTTAATAAATGAGAAGTGGTTCTTCTAGATTGTTTTTTTTCTAGAGATGTTAAGCTTGTCATGGCCATACTTGTAAGTCATTTGTCACATTTTTATTATGAAAGTGATGATGTGTTTCCATCACTCGTTTAAGAGACATGACATTTTTTTGGCCTCGTTTTATATGTCGTGTGTTAGATCTCTTTCATGTAAAAGTGATGAGGTGTTGCCATCACTTAGAGATGCGACTTTTATGTTTTGTTCATGTTCTATGAGTCATCTGATGCATTTCTTTCATGTAAAAGTGATGAGGAGTTTTTCCATCACTTCAAAATGCGACGATGAGGTCTGGTCTTGTAATTTTGTTGATGTATGATTTCCATTTTGCTGTAAGCTTGACCACCGAGTACATGTTATAAACTCGTGGCAAGTATGGAAACATCTGGGTCATTATTGGTCACATTGAGAATGTAATGTTCGTTGCAGCTTTAGGCAGGTGTTGGTATTCTGATTCCGAAGGACAGAAGTGAAGGAGTCTTTAAGGGATGCGCCTTTTCAGACATTCGCATTTCAGCAGTTGCAGGTGTTGGCTTTGCATCTCGATTCTGAAGTACGTGTGGTGAAGGAGTCTTCAAGGGATGTGCCTTTTCAGTGACATTTTCTACTTCAACAATATGTGTGTGTTGGCATTCTCATCTGGCCGATTTAAGTGAAGGAGTCCTTAAGGGATGCACTTTTTGTGACATTTGCATTTCCAAGAAGGAAAGGTGTGTTGGCTTTGCATCTCGATTCCGAAGTACGTGAGGTGAAGGAGTCTTCATGGGATGTGCCTTTTCAGACATTTGCATTTCAGCAGTTGCAGGTGTTGGCTTTGCATCTTGATTCTGAAGTACGTAAGGTGAAGGAGTCTTCAAGGGATGTGCCTTTTCAGACATCACATTGTAGCAGTTGTACATGATGGCTTTGCATCTTGATTCCGAAGTACGCCAGGTGAAGGAGTCATGTGGGGATGTGCCTTTCAATGAAATTTGCCGACATTTGATGATAGGTAAAGCTTGATGCTTTTGGAGGACCAAAATCTCCTCAGTGGGGAGGATTGATCCAGGTGGATTAATCAGGTATAGGTACAAGTGGCCTGAGTAAAAGGCTCAAAAATTAAAGTGTTCAAAAATATCTTGAACCAAGTTTAAGTTGTAGATCTCGTAATTCTGAATCCAACGGCGCAGATGACACTCAATTCCGAGTCCGTATGAAGAAGTTATAAGAAGTCAAAGTTCCAGGTTGACTTGGTGACTAGACATCCTTAAGGAAGGCACGAATTGGACTTTTTCCGGCCACCAGATTCCGGCAAGCTCAGGCCAGATTCTGAGCGAAATTGTGGCCTGTTTAATTTGCCTCCTTTGGTCCAAAACCGAATTTTCAAGAATGCCCAATTTGTTTTATATAAACAAAAATATATTAAAAAATGGGCCGGCGGGCCATGACCCCCGCCAGACCCCACGCACCCGGCAACCATATTAATATATGTTTTTATATATCGGAGCCGGTGGGAGTCGAACCCACCACCGGCGGGTCTGCCGGTCCGCCCACGCGGCGGCTCCATATTCTGCCAGATCCCACGGAGCTCCTCCATAAAACGTGCATACTTGTTATGTTGAATCGTATATTTAACGGAGGTGGTTGGGGGCGGGCCGCCCAATGCGAGTCCGACCCCCCAAAAACAATATTATATTGTTTATTATAGAAACACATGCAATTTTTTGGAGGGGCGCGATTTGATCCCCCGACCTCTCCTCAACGATTACTAAGTTTTACCATTGCGCCCAACGGTGGGCTTGGTAAATTCTGCCCATAAATTTTTATTTAAACCTAGAATTTGCACAGTGCGCCCAAGGCCAAGGAGGACGAAGATGAAGCACGATTTTTCTGAGTTTTAATGCTAGTTTGCAGCCAAGCCTGGGCACGGAATCCGAGGAGATGCACGGATTTCTAGATTTATTATTTTTTTTATTGCAGGTGCAGTGGAACCATGAGTTAGAAAAGAGGCAGTCGGAACCTTGAGTGAGGCCAATTTTCAGGAGGGCGAAATTTTGACTTTTTCCAAATGGGACAAATTTTATGTCATTTCAGCACTACTCGACACCACGAGTCTGATGGCGTGCTCAGTTTCTGCATCTGAGTTTTTGATTTTTCAGCCACTTTTGGAAGTGGACTATGCCGGTGTCAGATTTTTGCATGTGAGCAGTCGTTTTCACCTTTCTCGACGCCACAAGATTGATGGTGTTTTCAGATTCAGCTGCAAAGCAGCTCAGCCTTCAGCAAATGGCAGCATGAGGTATATGATGTGGATTCCATGTACTTCTTCATTTATTTCTCTTTGAGATGCATTATGTCTTGCAGATCCCGGTTGATACATGAGTCGTGGGATCTTGCTTTGTGTTGTTTTTGATGTACTTTCAGCTATGGATTTGTGTCATGTATGAGCCCCTTTTATGCCACATTGGCGGGATGCTCTTATTTGCTATGTGTATTTTTGATACCCCTTGTTTGCCAGGATTGGCGGGATACTCTCATTTGCTACATGTCAGCTATGGTCATACTGATAGGAGTCTTTCTTTATGTATGAGAGTTCCGCAGTAGAACATCTCTTAAAGAAGTCAAGCCACTCTTGCGTGAGGGCAATTTTTCCTTGTATGTCATAGGGAAACATATCCATGTACATCTCTTCTTACAACACATAATGCAGTGGCCTACACCATCTTGACACCGAGGCCCGGAGATGTAGTCCCTCCTGGACGAACTCCGTCATCAAACGACGTGTTCTTATGATTGCTGATCTTGTTCATTTATGTTCCTCTTATTTACAGCTACAGTTTTTCATTTAAGTTCTTTAACGTCTTTAATTAAATGCAATTCTATTTATCAGCCGAATTAAAAGGTCTTGGTTAAGGGTATCAAGATTTTACCCTGGATCAAGTGGTATCAGAGCAGGTATTCTTTCTGATTGAATTGCAAGGCGTGAACATTGAACGTTTGCTGAGTTGAGCCATGGAGAGTGTCAAGGACATGTATGACACCATGCTCAGGGTGTCCGAGAAAGCAGACATAATATATGAAGCTTACGAAAAACAAGCAGCAAAGAACGAAGAATTGAAGACCCTCCTACACAAAGAGGAGGAGGAAAAACAACAGTTGCAGCTTCAGTTGCAACCACAACAAAAGCATGGGAAGATTGGAAGCGCAACAATGAAATTCTGCAAGTAGATCATGATGCCTTGAAGGCGTTCCTACATGAAGAGAAGGAGGAGAAGCAGCAGTTGCAGCTTCAGTTGCAAGCCACGACAGAGGCG
This sequence comes from Pinus albicaulis, assembly GCA_034641835.2. Classification (NCBI taxonomy): domain Eukaryota; kingdom Viridiplantae; phylum Streptophyta; class Pinopsida; order Pinales; family Pinaceae; genus Pinus; species Pinus albicaulis. Next base: position 1,035,218,267 of record CM076578.1, read on the forward strand.
TGGGAAGATTTGAAACACAACAACGAAACTCTTTAGAGATATCATGATGCCTTAAAATCATTCCTACAGAAAGGGAAGGAGGAGATGCAACAGATGCAGCTTCAGCTACAAGCCTTGTCAGAGGCAGTGACAGAAGTGAAGCGCGACGAAGGCTTACAATAGCTTTCTTCATTTGTTTCGCAATCAACACCTAAGGTAAACAATGCTGATTTTTCTTCAGTTTCTTCACATGATGTCATTTCAGTTGGAAGTGTGGAGATACCCCTCACAGGTATCGGCATGAGGCTCCTCACCAAAATGGGGTACAGAGGAGGAGGACTTGGCATTCATGGCCAAGGCATAACCGAACCATTGGAGGTTGTGCAACGACCTCGTTATGCAGGTTTGGGGTACAATGGTGAAGGATGTTCGAAGGAAATCAAGGGAAAACAGATATTGATGAACTCTCCAAGGAAGAGGAATGATAGGGGCACTTCGCCATCATTCCACGGCAGTGAACGTTGCAGTGAAGGAACCGAGGCGAGCTCCCATCATCATGATGGCACCGGAGACCACCCCAGAAGGTATACTAAGTCTCATTATTCCAGAGTGCATTTTGATTACAAGAATGTCGATAACCATGGTCGTAAAATATGGCATCTTAAAACTTGTTATTTTTGTGGTTTAAATAACCATGTGATTTCTAAGTGCTGGAAGAGGATGGCAGCGCAAAGAAGGAAGAGGAACGAAAGGCCTTCTCCCCAACAGGAAAAGAAATCAGTTAAGCAGGTTTGGAGGAAAAAGAACTTTTGCACCCATTGCAACCGAAGTGGCCACCAAAGAGCCACATGCTGGAAACTTCATCCAGAGCAGCGTCGTAAAGCCAAAGAGCCCATGCATACACCAGTCGAAAGAACTGATCGACAAGCAAGTTCGCCACAGGGAAATGATCCACTTGTTTTAATAAATGAGAAGTGGTTCTTCTAGATTGTTTTTTTTCTAGAGGTGTTAAGCTTGTCATGGCCATACTTGTAAGTCATTTGTCACATTTTTATTATGAAAGTGATGATGTGTTTCCATCACTCGTTTAAGCGAAATGACATTTTTTTGGCCTTGTTTTATATGTCGTGTGTTAGATCTCTTTCATGTAAAAGTGATGAGGTGTTGCCATGATCTGAAAATGGAATGTACTTGTTTAAGGGTGCAAGGTATCCATTTTCCAAAATTTCAAATTGAGCTATACACTCCAAATGACCTCTGAAAATGTGAGAACAAACTATTTCCTATACAGAGATGGACTGTAGGGGCATTCACCGGATGTTTCACCTTTCTAGGAAAGGATGAATCCAGAGGCTACCTGGCCCTCTACAGACTCTGCCTAAGGAAATAATATGTAATCACTTAGAAGTCTTTGACATTCACATACTTGAAATTTGATGTCTTGCGGAATAAGACAAATAACTTTCTGCAGCTGAGTAGGTGATTATGTGTATATGAAATTTATGTATATTTGTTGTTTAACAATTTATATCAGTTTTGTTTAGAATATCATCTTCAGCAAATAAAGACATCAAAATGATAAGCAGTTCACCCCCTTCTCTGGGCTACATCTGCTGGACCAAGCCTCTCAAACTAGGCTTGTCCTCTTGTATTAAAAATGCTACAAAGGCTAATACAAGAATAAGAATGTCTCGAAAGATAGATCTGACTGTAAATACAGAATCAGAAGATAGGAATTAGCTGAACATGCTCTTTCCCAAACACTAAACAGTGAAATTTGTACCTGCTACAGTACTTTTCCCCAATTGGCCCTAGTGGCCCTTTAGACTTGCAGGGAGAATTTCGAGGTTAAGATGACCTCAATTGGTTCTGAAACCTCTGCCATTCAACTCAGAAGGTCGAAAATATCAGAAATAGACTTTTGAATCACCAAAAATGGAAGAACATAGTCCCCAAACAGCTCCAACACTGAAATGGCCCTCTTGGCCCTGAAAGCTTCCATGAAGCTAAAAAGTGAGAAGAATTCCTCAAAAGGAAAAACGAGCTGTAGAAATGGATTCAGAATACTGAAAAACTTCAGGAATGACCTTCGTTCCACATAAACTGGCTGCACAATTCCCAATGCAGCTCCCAAACTGATTTGGCCCTGGTGGCTCCTGGAACTTCCACGGAGAAAAATCACCTGAAAACGGCCTCAGATGGCTATGAAACCTGTGCCAATGGCTTCAGAAGGTCGAAGAGACCCAAAATCAAAAAAAAATTCGTCTTCAAAGGCCTCTCCTAGCAGAAGTTATGGCACATTTACTGAACTGCCTGTTACACCTTGGGAATCTCCACCAAATGTGGAGGAAGTGCAGTTAGCAACGCCAAATAAGGAGGAAGCGCTCAAATTAGGCGGAACCGCCAATCCTATCCGGCGGTTGTAACGTTGGCAATAAATGTCAAACTGTTGGCGTTCATATGGCGGAGTTTTTAAAACCGTTTCAATGAATGTTAAACGGATTGTATTAAATATATCACATAACGATTGTTTAACAAATAACAAACCCACTATATAAAACTTATCCAAAGTTCTGTCCGCCGGTAAAACGCGCCGATGAAATAATACCAGGGTTCTCCGCCGCGGTTCTGTGGGAAGGGGGCTGGCCCCCTTCGGGCCCCGCCCAAAACAGTTTAAATGTTAAAATTGAATTTGTTGCCGCCCATATAACAACAAACGAACGTGGCCCAACGGTGAAAGCGATGTGTTATATGCAACTGGTCGCGGGTTCAAATCCGGCCGACCCACAAAATTTTTGAAATGCCATTTCAACGCCAAGTCGGGGCCCACGTGGCGGCCTCCGGGCTAGCCACGTGGCATTTTCTGATTGGCCTCCAAGGGAATATTCCCCAGAATATTCTGCGGAATATTCCCAGAATATTCTGTGGAATATTCTTTTTTTAATAAAATTTTTCCATAAGCCAAATTTGCCCTTTTTTAATGGAAATTGAGAAAACTTTCAAGCTGAATAACTTCTTCATACGGAGACCATTTTTCGAACCGTTCGCGGCGCCGGAATCAGGAGGACGAGCACTATCCGGTCATTCAGGTTCCAACCAGTTCTGAGCACTTTCATTTTTGACCATTTTACGACACCTGGTCCTGAGCTCCTGATCACACCTCCCAACTGAGAAGGCTTTTGGTCCCCAAAAGCTTACTGAATCTCTGCACTGAACTGTATAGCATTTGAGGAACAGAAATATCCTCTTCCAGTCAGCCAAAAGAGCATACTAATGCCCAAAAATGTCCTGCCTTGCTAACTGTCATCATGGCGACTTTTGCTGCATACGCCAAGTACTTGTCGAATCCCGACCAAGTTCTTTCGCCAGACAAAACTGAAATTGCAGGAACCAGAAATGAAACTTGCTGAAATATGAGCTGAAATATTCCCCTGAATATGTGGACTTGCCAACTGTCACGATGCCCATCCAAGGCACCTTCCTTCCAGAAGAAGAACTGCCTCCCAAATGAGAATCTTTTACAAAGATGAAACACTTCATCATTTCTCCTGTTTACAATCTTGGAGAAAAAATTAACTTTTTCCAAGTCAATAACATTACATGCATGGATAAAAACAAAGTAATCAACCCTTCAAGTTAATCACACATACATGTTTAAAAATACAAGGAAATCATCATGATCCCTGTGCTCATGCATCTCATTCTCATGCATGCAGTTTATCCTTCAACTTTCTCTTAAGTACAATCATAAGTACAAGATCCTCAATCACATGTACATGTAATTTCAAAGCTGAAATGAATATAACTTTCGCTACGATAGAGTGAGTCTCATACTCAGCTTTTCCATCCTGCAACTTGCATTCCCTTAACAAAGAAAATGCATTCAATCAAAAGACATGCAACTTTAATTGGATAAGAATTCTAACCATTTCTTACCAATCCATTTCAAAGGTGATTCCTTTAATTGCACATCGATATCAGCATGTGTATCATCCTGACACATATCAATGATGGAAACTTCCTTCCCATTCTTGCCATACTCTTTCTCCCACTTCTTCAACTTTTGTGGAAGCATTGTTGGATTCAAAGTCCAACACCTTTCAAATGCATGTCCTTTCGTTTATGGAAGTTGTCATTATAAAATGAACAAAACAAAAGAGCTTCAGCCAACTCAAACAACAAGTAGTTTGCAGAATAATAAAGCAGTCAATCTTCAACACTGCTTAAGACACCTTTCAAGCTACACAATCAAGCTAGTGATGTCAGATAAGCAAACCAACTTTGCAACCTGCTCTTCAGTCAAGCAAACCTATGCTCTGATACCATCTGATCTGAAAATGGAATGTACTTGTTTAAGGGTGCAAGGTATCCATTTTCCTTAGTTTCAAATGTGAGCTATACACTCCAAGTGACTTCTGAAAATGTGAGAACAAACTATTTCCTATACAGAGATGGACTGTAGGGGCATTCACCAGATGTTTCATCTTTCTAGGAAAGGATGAATCCGGAGGCTACCTGGCCATCTACAGACTCTGCCTAAGGAAATAATATGTAAACACTTAGAAGTCTTTGGCATACACATACTTGAAGTTTGATGTCTTGCGGAATAAGACAAATAACTTTCTGTAGCTGAGTAGGTGACTAGGTGTGTATGCAAGTTATGTATATTTGTTGTTTAACACTTTATATCAGTTTTTTTTAGCATATCATCTTCAGCAAATAAATACATCAAAATTATTAAGTAGTTCACCCCCTCCACTGGGCTACATCTGCTGGACCGAGCCTCTCAAACTAGGCTTGTCCTCTTGTATTAAAAATGCTACAAAGGCTAATACAAGAATAAGAATGTCTCGAAAGACAGATCTAACTGTAATTACAGAATCAGAAGATAGGAATTAGCTAAACATACTCTTTCCCAAACACCAAACAGTGAAATTGTACCTGATACAGTACTTTTCCCCAATTGGCCCTGGTGGCCCTTTAGACTTGCATGGAGAATTTCGAGGTGAAGATGACCTCAATTGATTCTGAAAACTCTGCCATTAAACTCAGAAGGTCGAAAATAGCAGAAACAGACTTTTGAATCACCAAAAATGGAAGAACATAGTCCCCAAACAGCTCCAACACTGAAATGGCCCTCTTGGCCCTGAAAGCTTCCATGAAGCTAAACAGTGAGAAGAATTCCTCAAAACGAAAACGGCTGTAGAAATGGTTAATGGATTCAGAATACCGAAAACTTCAGAATGACCTTCGCACAACATAAACCGTCGCACAATTTCCAATGCAACCCCAAACCGAGATGGCCCCGGTGGCTCCCCGAAACTTCACGGAGAAAAATCACCTGAAAACGGCCTCGATGGCTATGAAACCTGTGCCAATGGCTCTCTAAGGTCGAAGAGACCCAAAATCAAAAAAAATTGCCTTCAAAGGCCTCTCCTAGCAGAAGTTATGGCACATTTACTGAACTGCCTGTTTCACCTTGGGAATCTCCACCAAATGTGGAGGAAGTGCAGTTAACACCACCAAATAAGGCATAGGCGCTCAAAATGGCGGAGGCCGCCAAAAACTCCCGCACGGTTAGTCGTTTGGCATTAAATGTAATTGTGGTCGGCGTTCATATGGCGGAGTTTGCAACGTTTTTTTAAACGGTTTGAATTAATATATATATATGGTTTATTAAATAACCATATAACATCCAACGTTTAATATATAACGCACCATATAACATTGTAACCGCCACGTTCTATTGCGCGCCGAGTTTTGGGATAAGGTTCTGCCGCGTGGTCCCATGGGAAGGGGCTGCCTCTCGGCCCCGCCCAAAACGCCTTAAATGTTAAAATTGAATTTGTTGCCGCCCATATATCACGAACCAAATGTGTGGCCCAACGGTGAAAGCGCTGTGTTATATGCAACTGGTCATGCGTTCAAATCCCGCCGATCCACAAAATTTTTGAACGCCATTTCAACTTCGGACTTGGGGCCACGTGGCGGCCTCCGGGCTAGCCACGTGGCGCCCTCCCATTGGCTACAAAAATGGAATATTCCCAGAATATTCTGCGGAATATTCCTAGAATATTCTGTGGAATATTCTTTTTTTAATAAAAATTTTCCAAAGCCAAATTTGCCCTTTTTTTAATGGAAATTGAGAAAACTTTGAAGTTGAATAAATTTTGCATACGGAGACCATTTTTCGAACCGTTCGCGGCGCCGGAATCAGGAGGACGAGCACTATCCAGTCGTTCAGGTTCCAACCAGTTCTGAGCACTTTCATTTTTGACCATTTTACGACACCTGGTCCTGAGCTCCTGATCATGCCATCACTTAGAGATGCGACTTTTATGTTTTGTTCATGTTCTATGAGTTGTCTGATGCATTTCTTTCATGTAAAAGTGATGAGGAGTTTTGCCATCACTTCGAAATGCGACGATGAGGTCTGGTCTTGTAATTTTGTTGATGTATGATTTCCATTTGCCTGTAAGCTTGACCACCGAGTACATGTTATAAACTCGTGGCAAGTATGGAAACATCTGGGTCATTATTGGTCACATTGAGAATGTAATGTTCGTTGCAGCTTTAGGCAGGTGTTGGCATTCCAATTCCGAAAGATAGAAGTAAAGGAGTCTTCAAGGGATGTACCTTTTTAGACATTTTCATTTCAGCAGTTGCAGGTGTTGGCTTTACATTTTGACTCCAAAGTACGTGAGGTGAAGGAGTCTTCAAGGGATGTGCCTTTTTAGACATTTGCATTTCAGCAGTTGCAGGTGTTGGCTTTGCATCTCAATTCCGAAGTACGTGAAGTGAAGGAGTCTTCATGGGATGTGCCTTTTTAGACATTTGCATTTCAGCAGTTGCAGGTGTTGGCTTTACATCTTGATTCCGAAGTACGTAAGGTGAAGGAGTCTTCAAGGGATGTGCCATTTCAGACATTTGCATTTCAGCAGTTGCAGGTGTTGGATTTGCATCTTGATTCTGAAGTACGTAAGGTGAAGGAGTCTTCAAGGGATGTGCCTTTTCAGACATCACATTGTAGCAGCTGTACACGATGGCTTTGCATCTTGATTCTGAAGTACGCCAGGTGAAGGAGTCATGTGGAGATGCACCTTTCAATGACATTTGTAGACAGTTGATGATAAGTAAAGCTTGATGCTTTTGGAGGACCAAAAGCTCTTTAGTGGGGAGGATTGATCCAGGTGGATTAATCAGGTACAGGTACAAGTGGCCTGAGTAAAAAGCTCAAAAATCAAAGTGTTCGAAAGATTCTCGAACTAGGTTCATGTTGTAGATCTCGTCTTTCTAATTCCAATGGCGTAGACGACACTCAATTCCGAGTCCGTATGAAGAAGTTATAAGCGGTCAAAGTTCCAGGTTGACTTGGTGACTGGATAGCCTTAAGGAAGGCACGAATTGGAATTTTTCCGGCCACCGAATTCCGGCAAGCTCAGGCTAGATTCCGGGCGAAATTGTGGCCTATTTAATTTTCCTCCTTCATTCCAAAACCGAATTTTCAAGAATGCCCAATTTGTTTTATATAAACAAAAATATATTAAAAAAATGGGCCGGCGGGCCATGACCCCCGCCGGACCCCACGCACCCGGCAACCATATTAATATATGTTTTTATATATCGTAGCCGGTGGGAGTCGAACCCACCACCGGCAGGTCTGTCGGTCCGCCCACACGGCGGCTCCATATTCCGCCGGACCCCACGGAAGCACCACCATAAAACACAAATATTTGTTAAAACCCGCATATATATAACATATATAAACCGTATGGCGGAGGTGGTTGGGGGCGGGCCGCCCAATGCGGGCCCGGCCCCCCCCAAAACACTATTGTATTGTTTTTAAAACAAAATTGCATGCATATTTTTGGAGAGGCGGGATCTGATCCCCCGACCTCTCCTTAACAAACAGCCTGTTTTACCAACGCGCCAACGGACTTGACTTGGATAAGTCCGCCCAGAATTGTTATTTAAACCCAGAATTTGCACAGTGCGCCCAAGGCCAAGGAGGACGAAGATGGAGCATGATTTTTCTGAGTTTTAATGCTACTTTGCAGCCAAGCCTGGGCACGGAATCCGAGGAGATGCACGGATTTCCAGATTTAATATTTTTTTTATTGCATGTGCATGTGGAACCATGAGCCAGAAAAGAGGCAGGCGGAACCCTGATTGAGGCCAATTTTCAAGAGGGCGAAATTTTGACTTTGTCCAAATGGGACAAATTATATGTTGTTTCAGCACTACTCGACGCCACGATTCTGATGGCGTGCTCAGTTTCTGCATCTGAGTTTTCTATTTTTCAGCCATTTTTGGAAGTGGGTTATGCCGGTGTCAGATTTGCACATGTGAGCAGTCGTTTTCATCTTTTTCGACGCTACAAGATTGATGGTGTTTTCAGATTCAGCCGTAGAGTTGCTCAACCTTCAACAAATGGAAGCATGAGGTATATGATGTGGAGTCCATGTACTTCTTCATTTATTTCTCTTTGAGATGCATTATGTCTTGCAGATCCCGGTTGATACATGAGTTGTGGGATCTTGCTTTGTGTTTTTATTGATGTACTTTTCAGCTATGGATTTGTGTCATGTATGAGTCCCTTTTATGCCACATTGGCGGGATGCTATTTTTTATATGTGTATTGTTGAGATCCCTTGTTTTCCAAGATTGGCGGGATACTCTTATTTGCTACATGTCAGCTATGGTCATACTGGTAGGAGTCTTTCTTTATGTATGAGAGTTCTGCAGTGGAACATCTCTTAAAGAAGTCAAGCCACTCTTGCGTGAGGGAAATTTGTCCTTGTATGTCATAGGGAAACATATCCATGTACATCTTCTTCTCACAACACATAATGCAGCGACCTACACCATCTTGACACCGAGGCCCGGAGATGTAGTCCCTCCTGGACGAACTCCATCATCAAACCACGTGTTCTTATGATTGTTGATCTTGTTCATTTATATTCCTCTTATTTACAGCTACAGTTGTTCATTTAAGTTCTTTAACATCTTAATTAAATTCAATTCTATTTATCAGCCGAATTAAAAGGTCTTGGATAAGGGGTATTAATATTTTACCCTGGATCAGTTTCATAGGAGTTTCGGGTAGAAATGGAAATTTTTTGTACCATTTCCAGTAGTAAAAAGGGAAAACCTTCTTTTTCCATGGGAAATAATTTACCTTTCCTTTTTCAAGATAATCTAAATAAAAAAAAATATGAACTATACTGCACACATTCTTGGATAATGTGAAATTTGAAAATGAATACCCTACACAAGTGATGCACACATGTACACTTGAACACTAATAGATTTTTGTAGTTGAAATGCAATGCTTGTTTTCATTTAAATGTAGGGTTTTTAAAGCAGGGAGAAATAATGGCTGCCAAATTAATAAGCGTTTCTTTGGGAAAAATTTAAATCTTGTATTGGGTGATGAAGATAATAGAGGGTATTGAATTTTGATTCTTGACATTGTGTTTAACTTGAATAACTCAAATGATTATAAATATCAGTGGATGAGTTCTTTTTTTCAAGTATGTCACTCAAAATTCTTATGTAAAAGCATTGTATGATGGCTAGCATTTGCTTGTTTCCCTTTCTTCAGTTCAATGTAAAAAGTATATTAATATATTGGAGCACGAATGATAACTACAATTGTTTGCTATGCAGTATATCCAGCCCCAAGATTATGAAAAGTTTTCTCAAGTGGAGCTATTGGTTATTGATGAAGCAGCTGTAATTCCATTTCCTGTTGTAAAGGCTCTGCTCGGGCCATATTTAGTGTTTATGTGCTCTACTGTAAATGGGTAATAATTATAAATGAGCCAACCACAATCACAAATTTTGTAACCATTCGTTTTCCATGGATAGTGATGATGATATTAACCCTATATATCAATGACCTATATCTATATGAGAATGATCTCAACATTGACCTTGATATGGTTGTATGGATGTGACCTTTGGTATGTCATGAGAAAATCCCCAAATATTAGACAATCCCCAAATCTGGAGAACTAAAGCTCATCACTTTCGATTTGGATTAATATCCTTGTGATAAAGTTGATGACTTTCGATCTCCCATTCTCTACCACTTTGCACTTCACCTTCAATATAGATCAGACCAAGGGAAATTCGTTACTGGGTGTTAAGATGGATGAGTTTGTCGAAATAAAATCCATATCTTAAACTTCATGAAACTGGTGGAGTCAAATTCATGCAAGCACAAACACATCTTACACATCCTCTTTGAAACTCATCCGAAAGAACATTGGAAGACATCTAGACAGAACCCTATAGCCTAACACAATCCAATGGAATTGACCAAAAAAACCCAAATAGAGTCAACCCTACTATAGGAGGAAGGGCCTGCAGTAAGAACTCACCATTTTTCAAGAGCTGAGGACGAATGCTGTTTTGCAAGAGCTGAGGGCGAATGTTGTTCTGCAAGAGCTGAGGGCAAATGCTAAGGGCGAATTCTAAGGGTGAATGTTATTCTGCAAGAGCTAAGGGAAAACACTGAGGGCGAATGCAGGGCGAATGCTGTTCTGCAAGAACTGAGGGCGAATGTTGAGGGCGAATGCTATTCTGCAAGAGCTGAGGGAAAATGCTGAGGGCGAATGTTGTTCTGCAAGAGTTGAGGGCGAATGCTGAGGGCGAATGTTGTTCTACAAGAGTTGAGGGAAAATTTTGAGGGCGAATTCTGTTTTGCAAGAGCTGAGGGCGAATGCTGAGGGTGAATTTTATTCTGCAAGAGCTGAGGGCGAATGCACGCGTGATATCAGAAGTTAATGTAGTTTTTAATAAAATCATTTTTATGTAGAGCGCATATAAGTGTCGTATTTTTTAATAAAATCATTTTTATGTAGCGCGCATATAAGTTTCGTTATACCGACGGCGGCCAAGCGTCGCTATTGCGACGGCTTCCTCCAAACGTTGCAATTGCGACACTTATACATTGTGTCACAATTGCAACGTCTTCCTCCAAACGTTTCAATTGCGACACTTTGTCTAAGTGTCGGTATTGCGACACTTTTCTCTAAACGTTGGTATAGCGACGGTTTCGGGCGGGATTGAAAAAATTTGGGGAAATTTCCGACATTTGGTCAAAAGCATCGGAACCAAGTGTCATAATTTCCCCCAAATGTACTAGTGAATAAAGTATTTTAAAGTGATTTCTCCCCATAGATGAAATATCTTTGAATGTTTTTTCCTTAATTCCATCTGATTTTTCCATTTCCCAAATAGTGTTGGTGTTTTTCTGCCCCTTAGCATAATTATGAAATAATTTTGTATTTTAATCTCCCGCTGCCAGCCAAATGGCCTGGCTTCTTAAGCGCTAAAGCTCTTCTCTATCATTGATAAATTTCTTCCTTCTAGTTTCTAGCTCCTTGATATTATTATGAGCCTCCTCATCCACAAAACCCCTCTCCCCATCACTGTAAAAATCGCCCAAGGATTCATTGATGATTTTAATTGATTCCATATATTTTTGGGCCTTTTCTTTTTCCCATAGAATGGTGGATTTTTTTATTATTTTTGATGTTATCAATTAAATCTTGGGCATGATAGTATCCCTCTTCGACCAGGGGGTATCTCCAAAGGTCTACCACCAATTGGTGGCAATCTGCCTCCTTGAGCCAGCTAGCATTAATTTTAAAAGGAGCAGGAAGCTTCTTGAAAGGACCCATTAGTTCCAAAAGAAAATGGGAATGGTCATAAATCCCACCCGCCATTTCCAAAATCCAATAGGACTGTTGGAGAAATCATCACTTAAAAGGAAATGGTCCAATCTCCTGGCAATGTGGGCCTCTCCCACATGATTTTTCCTCCAAGTGAGCGTTAGTTTGGTTAGAGAGGGGTCAAACAGGGACCCTTCCCGCATCAAATTCAGGAAGCAATCAGCCAGAGGGTCAATCCGAGCATAAGGGCCCCAAGCTTCAGAGCGACCCAAGGAAAAATTTAAATCACCTCCCACAATCAGGTTTGGGCCGTTCATGAAAGATTTTCCTTTCAATTTATTTTAGAAAGAAGCTCGCTCCACACAGGGGCTATAAATGTTAATCACAGAAAAATTTGATCCCAATTCCATAGAGTAAGCCTCCACACCGATCAAGGATTCTGATGTCAAGCAATTGACCAGATTAACTGAATTATTCTTTAGATTAGTCATGAGTCTGTCGGAGCGACCCCTCACATCAGAGGAAACAAAGGTCCAATTAGGAAGGAAAGAAGACATAAAAAGAGAAATTTGTGCCCCATTACCTAGGGTTTCCTGAAGCAACATGATATCTGGATGGTGTAGATGTAAGAGGTATTTAAAGGCTAATTTTTTGGGCTCACTAGCTAAACCCCTACACTTGAAGGAAAGAAAAATAATTTAGTAAAAGATTCTGGGGATTTAGCTACTCTAAGTGCCCCTTTGAGGGATAATTATCTACCATCAACAATGTCAATAATGGCCTTGAGTTGGGCTTTAGAAAGGTCTGACTTTCTACCCCTGAGTTTTTTAGCTTTCTCTATATTGGTCATTTTCCCCAAACTGTTAGGTCCCTATATTACTAGTATAGTCCCTTATTGTTGTTAGTGTAACCCCCTTATTGCTATTATTGTACCCCTGTAACCCCCATATTGTTATGCTAGGATTACATTGTGGCCCCACTAGGATTACATTGTGGCCCCATGGACTCCTATATCTAGAAAGGAGGTTTTGTAATTTGTATCATCGAAGAATTGTTCATTCGTGTAATGTATTGGAGGTTTCCCCCTCGAAGTGGCTTATTTATAAGGCTTTGATATCTCTTTTATTCTATTTTTGGAGTTTGTTTCACAACATTTGGTATCAGAGCTTTGGATTCTAGGGTTTCGCTGCTCCAAACTGGTCATTGTGGAATTTTTGCTATACCTTTTTTTCTACAAAGGTTCAGAAGCTGAAATTTTTAGAGTGTGAAGCCAAACTCCAGTGGACCATCTTCGCAAAATTTCAGAGCTTGGTTCACAATATTGTTGGAGATATGATCTGTGGAAGTTAGGGATTTTTGTAGGCTCCTAAATTTCACTTAAAAGGGACATCACAGAATTTGTGCTATAAAGTTTTTTCTACGAAGGTTCAGAAGCTTAAATTTTTAGAGCATGAAGCAGAAATCCTGAGGAACATTTTCGCAAAATTTCAAAGCTTGGTTCGCAATATTTTTGGAGATATGATCTGTGGAAGTTAGGTCTTTTTCAGGCTCCTAAATTTCATCTCAAAGAGGTGATCGTGGGAAACTCTTCATAACTCTCTCTCTGAGCATCGGATTGGAATTTTGTAAAACGTGATTGGAAGTACACGTACTGTAGTTTCCCATTTATAAATTTCAAAGCCAAAGGAGCAAACAGTGACACGTGGAAAGTCGTACAAGTTCGATCTACTGAACAAGTCCATAATTAGGTCATTGTGGGAGATTGGACATAACTTTGCCTTGAAGAATCCAAATCAAGTCAGACCTGTGGCATTTGAAAGAAACTTTGGAGGAATACTACAGGGCCAAATTTTAGATATTGAGGATCTGCAAGTATAGAGATAAGTCAATTTCAATATCGAGCTCCTCAAAAGCAAGTAAAAGGTGTGTATTTTTTTTCCGAATTGCATAAGTCTTGTTTGAAGAATCAAGTTGAATTGATTCCAAGGGCATATTGTAGAATAGATATCAGTATTGGTTTCTAAAATGGCCCCTAAAAATAATTCAACACCCATTAAGCCTTTAGAAGGCTTTACTATGACTCATGAAGACGAAGAATAACAACATGAAATATCAAAATTACAAGAGCAAGTGCAACAAATTTCACTCTCACAAAGAGCAACAAAAAATGACATGGAAGTTTTGAAGAAAGGTGTGGAAACTAAGATGGATGATTTGAATAAAGGCATGGAATATAAGATAGATGGCATGGAAGCTGGCATGGAATCTAAGATGGATGACATGGAAGCTAAAATGGAAAACATGAAGAATGATATAAAAGCAGACATGGAAGGTTTGACAAAGTTGATATAAGAAATGTTTCCTAATGGTGAAAAGATAGTAGAGGAAACTCATGATGAGAACAAAATAAATGTTAATCGTGATTTCATAAACTCTAATGTTGGCAGGAAGAACCACCATATTCCAAAAATGGATATGAGGAAGTTTGATGGAAAGGATCCTGTAACATGGATACTACAGATGGAGCAATATTTTGATCTCCATAACGTGCAAAACACACAAAAAGGTACGCATTGCAACTTTACATTTAGAACAAAATACATTTGTATGGTATCGATGGCTTTGCTCCCATAAAAAAATTGTCACTTGGTCAATTTTTACGGAGGAAATGATAGCACATTATGAGGATACAAAGAGAAACACTTTCTTTAGCCAATTGATAAATCTCAAACAAAAGTGTTCAGTGGGGGAGCACATTGAGGACTTCCAAAAATTGAATATAAGGGTAACTGATATTCCAGAGGAACACAGGATTGATCTCTTCATAGGTACTTTAAAGGATAACATCCAACATGAAGTTCGCATTTTGGAACCTGATTCATTGGAGAAGGCATTCATGTTGGCAAGAAAAATTGAATGTAAAATTATGGCGACAAGGAAGCCTACCACTCACTTCTATAAAGATGGAAGTGTTGCTACTCCTATATTTCCACAACCTACAAGGTTGACACCACAACAATTGGAAGAAAAAAGAGCAAAAGGGATTTGCTACAGTTGTGATGAAAATACACTAAAGGTCATAAGTGTGCTGAGAAGAAATTATTTTACATAGATTGTGAAGAGGAAGAAGAAAATGAACAAGAATCTTCAAAAGAAGAGGATATACACCAGGAACCATCCCTAGAAGAGGAAGAAATGAGTCCGACCATATTGTGTAATGCATTGCCAGGAATTACCACCCCTCAAACTCTCAATATAGAAGGACATATCAAGAAGAAAAAGGTAATAGTGTTAATTGATTCAGGTAGTACCCACAATTTTATTCATTTTAAGGTAGCCAAGGAATTGAATTGTTTCCTATACCCAACACCAAAATGTCAAGTGATGGTTGCAAATGGAGAAACTATAAATTTCTCTAGAAAATACCATAATATCAAGCTAACCATGGGGGAATATGTATTGAATAGTCCAATTCTTTACATTCCTATGGGAGGTGTTGATGTTGTACTAGGAGTACAATGGTTACAATCTTTGGGGACGATAGCTTTTAATTTTCAAAAACTTTTCTTGAATTTTTTTCAGAAGGAAAGGAAGTCGAATTATGGGGTATTGCAGGGAAGCCAATAAATATAATAAGCTCTAATGTCGTGACAAAGCTTCTAAATAAAGAACAATGAGGCATAATTGCACAATTATGATCACTAGAAGTTCCAACATCAAAATCATCTATTTCTGCAAATCTCCAAAAAGTCTTGGACAAACATTCCATGGTGTTTGAAACTCCCAAAGGACTCCCACCTATTCGCGGCCATGATCATGCCATTTGTTTGATTCCAAGAATTTTTCCTCCAAACCTCAGGCCTTATAGATATCCTTATGTCCAAAAGAGCGAAATTGAACGTATGATTGCAGAAATGTTAGAGGCGGGTATAATTCAACCTAGTCAAAGTTCTTTCTATGCTCCTGTAGTATTGGTACACAAGAAGGATGGATAATGGCGCATGTGTCTGGATTATAGGGAGCTCAATAAGCTCACCATTAAAGATAAATTTCCCATTCCTGTGATTGATGAATTACAGGGAGCAATTTATTTTACCAAGTTGGATCTTCGTTCAGGATATCATCAAATTAGAATGAAGACTGAAGATATTCTGAAAATAGTATTTCGAACTCATGAGGGTCATTATGAATTTTTGGTCATGCCTTTTGGCCTTACCAATGCACCTTCTACATTTCAAGGGTTGATGAATTCCATTTTCAAACCCTTCCTTGTGCTAGTATTTTTTGATGATATACTAATCTACAATAGGTCTTGGAAGGATCATGTTCAACATGTTGACAGGATGCTCAAACTATTGCAAGAGAAACAATTATATGAAAAAACATCCAAATGTTTCTTTTGAGTACAAGAGGTGGAATATCTGGGTCATATTGTATCTCATGAGGGTGTTAAGGTAGACCCTAACAAAATTAAAGCCATTAAGGAATGGAAATTCCCCACAACTATAAAGCAGTTGCGAGGATTTCTCAAGTTAACAGGGTATTATCGAAAGTTTGTTAAGAATTATGGGAGAATAGCAACACCTCTAACAACATTATTGAAGAAAGATGCATTTTCATGGACTCGTGAAGCAACTAAGGCCTTTGAACATCTTAAATAGGTAATGTGCCTAGCACCGGTCTTAGCTACGCTAGACTTCAAAAAAACCTTTATTATGGAATGTGATGCCTCAGGAAATGGAATTGGTGCTATTTTAATGCAAGAAGGAAGACCCATTGCTTTTGAAAGTCGTCCAATCAAAGGAAAGTATTTACAGAAACATATTTATGAGAAGGAAATGTTAGCAATATTGCATGCACTAAAGAAATGGTGAACTTACATAATGGGAAGACACTTCAAGGTAAGAACTAATCATGATAGTCTTAAACACTTTTTGGAACAAAGAATATCTTCAGAAGAGCAGAAAAAATGGGTCACAAAGATGTTAGGTTATGACTTTGAAATAATCTACAAAAAATTAAAGATAAATGTTGTTGCAGATGCACTCTCAAGAAAGAATGAAGAGGTGGAAGCATTGCTTTGTGCCATTTCTATTATCCAACCAGATTGAATAACCAAAGCAAGATATGAATGGAAGAAGGACGAAGAAGTGTGGACACTCATTCAAAAGTTGCAACAAGATCCTAGTACATCTATACATTTAGTTGGAAAAATGATTCCTTATGGTATAAAGATCGCTTATATCTTTGTAAGAATTCCCAACTAAAACAAAAGATTCTTTTGGAATTGCACACTTCTCCTTTAGGAGGACACTAAGGATTTTTAAAAACTTACCACAGGGTGAAGAAGGAATTTTTTTGGAATGGCCTTAAATCTGATATTCAAAAGTTTGTGGCAGAATGTATGGTTTGCCAGCAGAATAAAATTGAGACAATTAAGACCCCGAGTCTTCTACAAACTTTATCCATTCCAAGTCAATGTTGGGAGGATATTTCAATGGATTTTATCACAGGTTTACCTAAGTCTGAAGGAAAGAGTGTCATCATGGTGGTAGTTGATAGACTTACCAAGTATGCACACTTTTGTGCATTATCTCATCCATTTAAAGCAAGTATAGTTGCTACTACATTTATGGACACAATTCAAAAGCCACATGGAAACCCAAGGGTTATTGTGAGCGACAGAGATCCCATTTTTATTAGAAATTTTTGGACGGAGTTATTTTCTTGTTTGGGTACTCAATTAGCTCATAACTCATCTTATCATCCTCAATGTGAGGTTCAAACTGAGATAGTAAATAAATTTTTGGAAGGATATCTTCGTTTTTTTGTATCTGATAAACAAACACAATGGGTCAAGAGGTTACCTCTCGCTGAATGGTGGTATAACACTTCCTTCCATATTGCAGCAAAAATGACCCCATTTATGGCACTTTATGGATATCATCCACCATTCATCACATAATATTTAATAGAAAATTCGAAGGTTCAAGCAGTGGAAGATCACATCGAGCATACCTTGTAATGGATTATCTTTCATTTAGATAGTGTTACCCACTCAGGGGTTACTAATTCCAAATCCACTCTCTCATGAGTGTGGTGTATCTTCCTACATGAGCTCCCTTGTGCATATCATCTATCTTAGAATTATTCTCCTAGTTTATCCTTTAAATACATGATGATATTGCCTCATTTCACTCCTTAGCCATGGTATATCAACTGTCCTCTCTTACACCTCAGATGATGCATGCACTGGTAAATAGTACAATGTGCTTTCTTTCATTATGGTCATGGTACTTTGGTTAGATAATTTGGTTCACTTGTTGTGCCATACTCTCATGTATGGGTATGATACTTAGACATGATGTTATGACACTAAGTTAATTGTGAATGTCGTAAACACTAAAGTGTGACGTAATAAAACTTCCTAATATTAATGATTTTACTATTTGTCCCGTTATACCACGAGGGGCATAGTTATCCTTTAGAATTGTTGTCAGATCCTGAGTCAAATGAAACCAAAAAGGTTATAGGTGAAAATAAATAAAAAAATTTAAATCCAAAAATGATAAATCTTGAGATATGCCATATCACTACGAGGCCAATGCCCCTAGTCCCGTGTTTTTTATGCTTGTTTAAAGAAAAGAGACTTGATAAATGAAAATAAAGTGAAAAAAATAAAGCAAAAGGAAAACAAATTGGTACTAAGAAAAACAATGATGAGGAAATGATAACTCAAAGATAAAGCTCCCTCACAAAGGCTTATGTATTGAAGATTCCTAGCTCTTGAAATCTAGTCCAAGAAATTTAAAGACCTATACATCATATTACATGATTTTGAGGGTCAATACACAAAGTTTTCCCTTACCATTCCATAATTTATTCATCATATCAACTACCTTTTGATGCAGCCATAGGACACTAATATTCACTTATGAAGAGTTAACAGAATTAACCCTACATCTAACCACATCATTAGACCTTTTTAATCAATTTCACGTGGAAGCTTATCCATAAGTGGCTCTCGGGTTTTAATTCAATAATATAAATCCTTACTTTTATCTCGTCACCCCTTAATAACCTTAATTCATACACACCTTCACTTATATGATTTATTCAGGTATGAGGTTATGGCCCACATAATTCCTTATTACGCACAGCAAATAATACATGCATACTTTAGCAATCAACATTGCTTAACTTTACAACATAACCCACATAACCTTAATTCACTTACATACACACGAAATAGGTTTCCAGGGTCCCACCATCCATAGACAAATCACAATGCATCGCAATCACTTTCTCGCAGTTTACCACTCTGTCGATAACAATAAACCATAAGTTCAGCAATGAGCGCTAATGCGCAATTACAACATGTGGCTCCTCCCATTGCATCACATTCTTCAGTACTTATCGCATCGCATTGAAAATTATCTCGTTTACCTTGCAAAGTCTTTAACACTAAACTTTAAAACTTCCGATGCACATTGTTGCGCAGTGCCGACACATGGCACCTCACATTCGCCGCATCGCAAATTTTGAACGTTATCGCATCGCAAGTTATTCAGTTGATCTTGCGAACTCCTTGATTTATAAACTCCGTCATCACCAATGTTTAATAGCGCCAAGCCGACATGCGTCCACTTCTTACTTTCACAACTTTCTCTGCGAATCCATCTTAACCATTCATCTCTCGTTGTTGACTTGATTACGACCGTTTGATCCCCCTCTTTGGAAATCTCTAAGTGTTCTCTGCCTTCGTCGATTCCTCTACTTTATGTCGCTCTGCTGCTCTGTTTTTGCCCCACTAATCCTCCTTTTTTGTTCATAATTCTTCCATGTGAATCTCTCCATGCTGAGGTATTTAATCAAATTATGTTCTTTATACTGACAATGCTCTACAATACAGTCTCCTCTGCGATACTCTAGCATGAATACAGAACACTCTCTGCATTTCTCCTCTTCTTCCAGAATTTGTATTTTTTTTTTACTTGAAATGTACACACATCTATTAGCTCCAGACTTGAATAACAAAGATTCTACCCAGTCTTAAGTCTTTTATCACGCAAGAAAATTTATATATACAATTTGAATTCATTCATCATGGTTTATCACACAGAAACCATAAATTCCTAGTTACGAATCACTCAGCGCGTAAAAGGAATGATACACATAGTCACAATGAATTCAATTTCCTCATTGATTAAATAAATTTAGAGATATAAATAAAAACCTGTTTTAAAATCTAACTTCGGCCCGATGCGCCTTTACATGGCCCTCTTCTCTTCCTCTCTCTCTATGCCTATAGGCTTACAATCAAACCTCCTATCTAAGAATGTTGATATTTATGCCTTTGAAGCTTTATAATTATATACGAAAGGTTCTGTAACCAAATTTGGTTCAGATCCATAGGTTACTCAACAAAATCCTAAGAATCCTCTATGTCCTCAATTAATTCCTAAAATCTCTTCTTTATCCCTTGAGGATCTGAAAATTCAACTAAATCCTAAGGATCCTCCAGAAATCATGAACTACTTTCTAATCTAAGATTTACAATATTTTAGAATAGCTCAATCCACACCAATCACTCATCAATCACTCATGTTCTCCTACATTCGAGAACATTTACAAATATGCCTGTCAATATTTAATTAAACCCTATTCTAAATGTCTCACATAAATCACTCAAAATATTTAAAATTACATTAATTAAATACTTAGGAAAACCAACTCTTTTGAAAACACAAGACCCCCTGTATTCTACTAAATGTACAAAATTTTGGAACCATGATGCTCCTGCATCAAACTCCCAAAGTAGAAAATAAGCATGATCTCCAGATCATGTGTCTTCAATGCTGATGGATTTCCTCCTAGATCCAAAACTTTACTTTGTAATTTGTCTTTGGCTACCTCTTTTCCTTTCTGTTGTTTTGTTGTTGTTGTTTTTTGTTGTTCTCCAGGTCTCCATATTTTATGTTGCATTGCCCCACTGGTTATGCTCTCACAGTCTACTGTTGTCTCTCTCTTGTTGCTGCATTTTTTTCTTGATGTTGTCTTCTTCTAAGACACCTTCATCATTAACCTTCTTATTCTTTCAATCTCCATGTCCAGTTTATCTTCTAACTGGTAATCACTCTGTCATTTGTTGCTTCTTATTTTTCTAACTCTTCTTGCTTCAATTTCTTCTTTTTCACTTGGAATTAATCCATTTACTGCTGCAAATATTGTTTTGGACATTGCTAAAATTATTACTCTGGACATTACTACAAATATTACTTCGGACATTGCTACCTCACAAAACTCCTGAATATCTCTTAAGATATGTCCCTTTGCAACATCCCTCTTTTGCTCACTACCTGCAATTTTACTTTCAAAAAATAAATTGTCCTCCAATTCCCTTTGTAATTTTCTCATCTCGAACACATCATCAATATGATGTTCATCAATTCCAACATATTTTTCTTCCTCTTCCTTGACAACCGTCAGTGATTTTCCTTCACTTCCTTGACTGATTCTGGCAGTCAATTTAGCTTCTTCAAGCACGGTATCTTCATGCTTTACATCTTCCTCATCATCATGCCTTACCTGGAAACTTTTGTTGTGTAGGTAAATCCCATCTACAAACAGAGACAATCCCTATAGCCCTAGGGTGGGTCTAGCAGCAAGATGACATGCTAATGTGTTGGTTCCTAGTTAACGAATGAAACGAGTTGGGATAGATTTTCCTACCTGTAGTCCAGTGCGGTTGTTGTAGTTGCAGCAAAGGTCTCATGATCCTTGTCCCAACGCATTGCGATCCTTCAACAATGGTATCCGGATGTCTGCATAAAGATCAAAGGAAAAAATCAGCATACATAACAATAATTGCATTCATAACTAGCTAATCAGTCAAGGAAGATTAAACGTATCACATGAGATAAATCACAATGACACAAGACAGGAACCAAAACATCAGTCACGTATATATTAAGAGAAAGAAAGAGATTACAACCAAAGCCTTGATGTCGCAGCCTCCTTCAACGGGTCCAGTCAAAGTGTGTCTTGAACATTCTTCAGGGAATTTGGACGTGGCGAGGAAAAAATAATCTCTCTCTCGAAAAGGGTCTCAATATCTGCTCTATCTCACTGGCTATAGATTGTTTTAGCAAAAATTTTAGCAATTCCTCTTACACTATTCAGCTAGTTGCATCAATGTGAGATAGGTTTATTTATAGAGGGAGAGGAGGAGGTTTGGATCCCTCAAATGGTGGAAGGGAGGCCGTATCCTTTAGGAGGTTCCCCCAAAAGGTGGAAATAAGAGGCCAAAGGGAGATGTTTGTGGTTATGCAGTCGAACAACCCAAGCTGACTCGCTCACGAAGTAGTTAGCATGGAAAATTTTCCTCTATATTTAAAAAACATTCCAAAAACAGCTCAGCGCGGGCAGGTCACTGGAACAGAGTGCTAATGGGCGCAAGGCCCAGTGTTAATTTCCTTTATTGGCATGAGGCCATAACGGTCTACCAGCGCCAAACCAAAATCATGTGTTTTTTATGGTCTATTCATGGAAAATTCAACAGAGGAAATGTTATCCTCATGGCAAGGGATGCAATGATACTCTTTGCAATGCATGAAACGTCATATAAGTCACAGAAATGGTCCTCCAATGTGCGCGATGGGGATTGCAGGGATGGTGAAAAAATTTTATGTAACAACTTCCAGTCTTCTTCTATTCTAAAACTGACTCTCTTTCAACTTGAAACATGTCTATCTTATCTTCATCATAACCTGTAATCATAAAACAGTTATCAGAATTAAAAATATAAGGCCGCATTGTCTTTTCCTTCTCTGGCAACATCTCAGTATGCAGCTCTGATTTTTCCTCTAACTCCTTTGTCAGCACATCATTGTGTTGATTTAAATTCTCCAAAGAAATCACGAGACTGTCAACTAGTCTCTCCTCCATATCATTTGTTTCAAGGATGTCTCCCTACTCTGGTTCACAATAATAAACTCCTTCCTCTATAATGTCAATTTTTTGAAAACTTATTATCATTCTCTCTTCTTTATGATTGTCATTCATTACAATTTATTTGTCTTCCTTCTTCAACAATTTGTCCTGAGTATATATCCTCTGCTCTACCAACTTTATTCTTTGAAGGTATAACTTTCTATATAACTCAACAATTTCAATTGGAGTAGAGTTTGTAAACTTTACACAGTTTTCGGTACCTTCACTTGTTCTTGACCCATCATCAAATGGTCCTTCTTCCTCTGCTAAATCTACACACATGTCTAAATCATCCAATTTAAAAATTTCAAACTCATTAGGCACAGTAAATACCTTTTCTTCATCTTCATGTCTCAACTCATATATACTATTCCAATCTTCACTGTTACCAGCTCCAATATTCTGTTGCATATTTCCATGAGACCTCTCTGTCTCTTTTCATTTCTGAGATCCTACTATCTCATTATTAATATGAACAGATTTCAAATTCTGCTCCTTCTTTTTAACAAACTCTAAAGTTTTTTCATCATCCTGTGATGTACCTGCAATCATACACAAATCATTTGTTTTAAAAATACAAGACTTTTCGGTTTCATTTGATGCTTCAAGCACCAATCCTTAACAATGTACTTTCTAGATTTCAGCAGATCCTCTTTGTTGTGACGCAACTCCTTTGAGTCTCTCCTTCTCCAACAAGTCAATATGTCTCTTCTCAAGTTCTCTGAACTCATTTATCAGTTTTACATTCCATATTTTTTGAAATAGATTGCATCTAAACAGTTTCCTAATTCTCCATCCATGTCTTTCATATTCATTCTCATTCTCTTGTAGCCATCCCTGTAGTACTTCCAACTGTACTCTCATCACTGCACGATTTCTCTATCGTTCCTCATTACTAATCTTACCTTTATGGAATTCTCTAGAGCCTCTTCTATGACTGCTATAGGTCAAGTTGGGCATCATTCCTAATGACCTGGTTAACTGAGCATCATCTCTAGGACCAATGATTAAGGTTCTATCATCCCCTATCATTTGAAGTTGCTACATGCCCTAAGACAAGAACAAGAAAAATCAAGCATGACTTTCATCAAGCAAAGGTTTCCAAGGTTTGAAGTTTATTATATATCATATTAGATCTCACCAACGCTACCTCTAAAGGGACTAAGTGCATTGCATATGCAGGTAGCCCCATGCAAGGCTACTTTGCAAAGCACTTCCCGACATTCACAGGTGTGTTGGTCACATTGTGACCGAAATTCTCATTGTTCCGGAATCTCCACTTAGCCAGTGCCTTCTATAAGAGTTCACATGTATCAAGCTTCGAATCCAAGTGTCCATTTGACATCTACAAGATTGGGAACATGTCTTGCCTATTATTGGAAAATCATTGATTGTAAAAAATACCTTCAGCTCCTCTATAAATTGAGCACAGATCTGAGTGTTTGATAAGGAATAATTTGAGTAGAGAAATGCTGGAGAATTTTCAATTGAGATCTAGATTTGTGTAGCAATTGTTGGAGATATTTATACTATGATGGGGCTGAGAATTGTTGCTCGAAGGGTCACTTCAAATCAGTCATTTGGTTGTAACCTCTCCTTCTATCATCAATGAAGAATAAAGCTTAATTTTCCCTATATGCATCTGTATTGGCTTTGATTTTCCATATTGCAAGATCTTAGTTGATGTATATTGTTTATGATTTACTCATTTAGCTAATTAAATTGAATAGACATATGTATTATTTCTATCTTCTGTTGTTTTAGTGTTCTTTCTTGTAGGAAGCATTTTGCACAAACCGCTTGAATTTTAAGCTACAATGGAAGCAACAGAAGGAACCATTTAGAAGCGCTTGGATTACAAGTAAGCACCTAACCCAGTATTTTGTTACACACAAAGATTAAACTTTTTCAAAGCCAAATTAGCAAATACAGTGAGTTAAATAGTAGTATTTTTCCTTATACACTACGCCCAACACACCCTTAGACAGGACACAGTGCTTTGCATAGCATTGTCTCCCTTTCAGGCCTGCGTTGCTGAGCATTGTCTCCCCTTGGAGACTACGTTGACTCCTGAAACCACCCAGATTCCTTTGAATTTTCCTTTGCAATTTTCTTCAGTTTGTTTTCAGTTGTGTTTTGAAAATTTGAATGTCATATTGACTAGTGACTCTATATACTTCTTCCTCCTTTAACTGAAAATTTGTTCAATGTTTGTTTAAAAAAAATTTCTTTATCATTGACAAGTTGATTTCAAAGTATTTTTTATGGTCGCATTAACAATCATTTGCTTTCAAAATAGGAAATTGTCGTAAAATATTCAATTCCTTGATAGGTGAAATTGTTGTTGAAACCCTCATTTTTCCTTCAAAAGAGAAATTGTTGTTTGTATTCTTCATTTCTCGAAAGTAAAAGGCATTTGAATTGTTGATTTAGTGCACCTAGTTTCTTTTCTGCATTCATAACATTAAGGAAACTGAAAAGAAAAACTTGCATTTGCATGTAGGATTTTTGTGTGTTTTGCAAAAAGGAACATTAGGAAATCTGCATTTAGTTTGTGATCATTGATGTGTTTTTCTCATTGATTTTTTTGCTCACAAATTATTTGCTCTCTTCCCGTAGTAGCTAGGTTTTTCATTGAAGAAACTGAAAGTGAAAGATTGCTTATCATTTTTAGTTGCATTTTAGAAATTTTCCAATACATCATCGCGGTGAACCTTTGAAAGGAAAATTGTAAGCAAGATCAACATAAAATTATTCTCAATTTACCTAACAAAGCATTGGAACCATAATGATAACATTTAGAAGGTCTAGGCTAGAGACGTGTTCCGGCGTCGTAAAAAATAGCAGTTTTCGTTAACTTGTCTGCGATACATTCCGAGTGTGATACCTCACTCCATGTACATAAGTATATCGTAGCTTGTCCACGTACTTTTGGGTATATCGGGCGGTGTTACAGTACAATAAGTATAAAGGGGTGCTCTCACTGTGCGGTTTCGCATCATACAGCACTAATACAGACTTGGGCCTCCACGTACCTTCAGGTATATTTGGGAGGACAAATTTTAGGTGTTATCCATCCATAGTGAACCGAGTCGGCTGCCTTGTAAATTGTGATACACCAAACACAGCATTCGGGGAGATTTCCTGCCCGTACTTCTTGGTTCGCCAGGAGGTATTCTGCAGTTCACAGTTTCTTGGTAAACCCTTTTGCCTAGCATTACCCTTTTATTTTGTTTTTTTTTTTGTTAAAATTAATCAGTAATCGTGGAAGAACAAAAACCTTTATCCCATCGTTCCCGTATATTAGCTTTAAAACCACTTTTATCGCCAGAAGTTAGTTCTGGTAGGTGAAGGTGATCACGATCTGCTGAATCAAGTACAATTCGTACCTCTGGTGAAACATCATTTTCCCATAAACCAGAGTTAGCTCAAGTTGTTTCTACACATCCGGGTTCATCTACTGTTGTTGAAATGGAGTTTTCACAGCTACCCGTGGTCACGATCCATCCAATCAATGAGACCATACCTCCTGGACCTGACGTTGTTCAACCACAAATTGATCTAGATCCTGTCTCCTCTTTTCCATAACATCTGAATCCTGAAGTCAAACGACCGGAATATTTTCCTACCACAAATTTTTGTAGTTATTGAATCTCCCATATCACACAGTCAACCACCTAAAATATACTTTGGGCCTGATGGTGAAATACTTCAACCTGGTTTAATTGCGATTGAAGAAATCCCACAAGACAATACACCTTTAACTCCAACCCATTTTGGGGAGGACCTTTACCTGTAAGAGTCTTTTTATCAATCAACATCCTCTGCTTTTGTTGATCTTCCTCCTTTTCAAATTCCCTTCAATTCAAAAGGGTATACATTTGGTCAAGTAACCATGTCTGAACCAACATCTTTGGTTGGGCCAACTACTCCAATTACATCAGCTCCTACCCTCGCTACCCCATCAATGTTTACCACTTCACCAGAGTCATATTTTCATGGTGGCTCTATGATCCCATCAGGTTACAAATCATTATCTGGAATTTTCTTTGGTGCATCTTCAAATCCATGGAATTTACCAATTTCATCATCCTGTATTTTAACTGCTAATCATATCGTAAGTACTAAACAACTTTATTCATTATACACATCATCAGGGCAATATCAAGTTGGCCCATCTGGGTCTATTCCTTCAAGTACCATATCAACTGGACTCCCAGCATTTGGAGAGAAATATTTTATGTCTTATTATCCTCCTCATGCTGGGGGGAAACCTTTGGTCACCCAATATGGCAGTACTCCGTCATTTTTTGGTCAATCTAATGTTGAAACAAATGTTTTTCAATGGCAGCCTACTCTGCCTATCCAACCACAAACGGTTGTACAATCATATCAACCAGTTCCACCTCTTACACCCACTTCATTACTACTTGTTAATACATCTATACCCTTGTTACAGAATCAAAATGTTGTACATCATCAACCTTATCAAGTGGGTCCTTCAACTCAATATCATCAAATGTTGGGTCCACAGGCTCCACATCCTTTGATTAATTTACAACAACCTGTATGAGGAATTATTTATTCACAAGTTGGTCTACCATTTTATGGGATGTCACAACCGCAACTGAGTTATACATATTAATTGAATCCAAGTCATGCTATTTTGGGTTATAACATTGGTGGACAGACCCCTTGGCATCCACATGCGCAAATGCCTCAAACATCATTCCAACAAGTATCATATCCAGGTTTTGGTAAACATAATTGTTGAGGAGGTAAATCCCCTCTGCGGACAGAGTCGATCCCTACTAGCCCAGATCGGGTCTAGCAAATAAAATTCATGCAGTGACGTAGGTTCCTAGTTACAAAATGACAAAAATCATAATGAATTGCCTACCTCAAATCCTACGCAGTGGTCATTGAAGAAAAGGATGACGCTTCCCGTCCCTCGCTTGGCAGATCATGATCCTTCCGCTCAACATGTCTGAACACCTGCACACATGCAAGGAAACAATGACATACAACGTAAAATCTAAAACATGTAACCATACATCAGTCAGAGAGGATATAATTCATTGTGTAAAGAAATAAACACATGAATGGAACCATAATCAAAGTCGCTTATATTAAGATAACAAAGGAAATATTACAACCCAAATCTCTTACGCTTGATCTTCCTTCGGTGGGGCTGACAGCGGAGCACATCTCAACAAAGCCTGTCGGGAATGTGGACAAAGCTCTCTCTCTTCGGCTTGGCTCTCAACAGTTGTTTGGCTATAGTTTCCTTCCTACAAGTTCAACTAGCTTGCTAAGGGAGAAGGCAAGCTTTTATAGATGGAGGAAGGGGAGTTGGGATCCCTATAATTATGGGATAGGCCCTATCTCTAAGGAAGCTTCCATGATAGGTGTAAAACCACTTCCCATACATGGAGATCCGGAGCCAAACCACCCAACTCCTTTTGGTGACTCGTTCAGGAGTTTGTTGGAATTAAACTTCCACCATTTATTTTTTTTAAACATCCCTTATTAAGCTTGGCACGAGTGAGACACAGGGACAAAACGCCAGCTGGCACGCCCTCTATGGTGGATTTCCCCCATTGGCGCAAGGGCTGAACTGGCTAGTCGCGCCAAGGAAAAAAGATCTATTTTTATGGTTTTTCAGAGGAAACTTTCTTCAAGGGAATGTTTGTCCTTATGAAAGGGAATGCCATGAAAGTGGTTTCAGGTCATGTCACTGCTCACAGGTCATGAGAAAAGCCCTCCAATGTGCGGGACGTGGGATTGCAGGGACTGTGACAAAATTTTGTGTAACAGATGCCCCCTAAAGCATGAGGCCCAAGAGAGAGGGAGGGGTGAAATTCTTTATGAGAACGTGCCCAACTGAAAACACTGCCGTTGGAAGACCTGCATAAAAGTACAACTGATATCTTTGATACATGATATGTGGTATGGGCGCAGCCATCCATAATAGGGTGTACAATAACCGGGATCTAAGGTATGGACGCAGCCATCCAAGAGGGATCAACAAGTAGACTCAGGTATGGTCGCAACCATCCAATCAAATGAGTCATGTAACCAATCATGATAATCCACAAAGAATCCACAGCCTGGATTTCATCAGACAAAATCCAAGGTCTTGTGCTCCATCTCAACCCAAACAGAGTACAAGTCCCAGCATGTGAATGAGTGAGCTATAGTCGAACATGCAAGAACATCGTTTGATTACCAGCCGATAATGAAAGCTGTTAACAGACGCAAGAGGTACCACCAATAATGAGGATGGCCCTCAAGGTACTATAGGTACAATCCACTGAATGTGAACAGTGAGCTGGCGTCGAACACCTGCAGAATCATTCGATCGAAGGCCAATGATGAAAACCTTGCCTTGAATGTGAAGAACCTGCCATTGAGGCATGCAAGCTCCAAGGTACCAGAAGGGAGTCTCTAGATCAGCTTCCTGGATAATGAGCTGAAGTCGACAGGAAGTGACCTTGATCGAATTTGGGCCATAATGTTTCCCACATCATCGACGCGATACAAAGGAACATGATATTTGTGAATCAAGATCAGTGGAGAATCAGAGGGAGGTTGAAAATTGTAGAGGCTAACTTCTCTTGAACATATCGGCGGCACGACACTGGATTTGGTAGTATTTGACAGCAAAGGATCTAAGGTCATGATGACATGGCAAAGAGTAGATGAGCGGTCAAAAGAGATTACCCAAACCACAGAGGTAAGAAGATAACAAGATGAGATGTCCCCAACCCGACACGAATGCAAACAAGTGCCATGTTCAAGAGCGACATACTGCTGACACGACGGTGATACTGGTTCCATGTTTCCCCACCATTTTTGGCGAGTACCCCAATCATTTTTGAAAACAAGCTTGAAGGGGATAGCATATGCTTGCGATATAAGTTTTTCCTTTGGAAAAATACAACCTAGTACATTTAACGAGCCCTATGAAGGAGGAACTCGAGTATCGTCATTACGACGGAGTCTGATGTCATCAGGTTTTCACGAGTCTGAAAAAGGAAGAACTCGACGTCTTTTCATGTTTAGAGGGTTTGAAAAGATAGCAGAAAAGTAAACTCCAATAGTCCCTTTTCCTAGATAGTTCCTCAAATCCGAAAAGGTAGAAAACTGTGTTTGAGAAAACCTCCTAGTCGCAATAGGCTAGGGTATTCCTTTTTCATAAATAATCCAGCCCAGCCCAAAAAATGGGTAAACGTATACTGGGTAGATGTTGTTTCGCAACCAATTTAACGAGATCAAAATGACAACTGAATCGGCAATATTTTCATTTTTAGAGAGTCAGAAAAGAGCTGAAAGATGACTCCAGTAGTGAATTTTTCGTGTTTTTACCGAGTCCGAAAAAGTATAAAATACAACTTGTATTGTCGTCCCAGTCGCGTGAAAACCTGTCGCTGCACAAAAAGCAAGTGTAAAACCCATTTTTCGACAAAATATGATAAAATATTTAGAAAAATAAGCTCCAAAACCTAATTTGATTTTGAAAAGTTATAAATATGACCAAACAGTAAAAACATATTTACTTTTTACTTTTTACCTCTTGTGCAGAGTGGAAGTGAGTTTTTTCCTTGCGAAATTGCGGTGACGATTGTGGACGATCCAGTGCATCATTTTAGATCTCGTCTTTTCTAGGTAATAGGCGCTTCTATTAGCTATGTTTTAATCCATATTTCATAGTATTCCATCGTGATTTTGGATCCCTGAGGGGAGGATTTGAAAATTTAGGGCTCGCACAGTTGGCGCGGGTATGAGGCATGGACCCGCGCCAATCGAGTTCTTTTTTCAAAGGGTTCGCGCCAGCTGGTGCGAATCTCAGCAAAACAGTCGCGCCAACCACGCAACCTCATTTTCCTCTCAAATTCTACAAAAAATGAACCAATCAATTAGATTTTTGACTTCCCAAGGGATCTTATGATGTGCTTATAACCATTTTGATGCAGGTATAAAACCACAGTGGTGATTGAATGGAAAGAAAGGGAGCACAGTGAAGAGGACGAAATGGCAATGGGGAATGAGTAATGCATGAATGCTCTCTAGGATTGCGGTTTAAATAAATTCTTCTTGACACCATGTCTCAGGGCACAACCTGAATTACTACAATACTTGATCAGTATCTAGGATGAGAATGAGGAGAACTTTAGGCTTCGAGATCAAGTGCTAGAACTCGAAGTGTCCAATGTTTACTTCATCACAGGATTGTCTCGCAGAGGTCCAGTTCTGATTATGACAGGTACTAGGCCTTCTGGTGAAAAGATGTCAATGGTTATGGAGAGAGTGTGCCTAGGGGCACAAACAGGATCAAGTAGCGACAAAGTTGACATTCACATTGTTCCTGATTTAGCACTCAGAGTGGTGCTCCATACCATCACGCGGGTTGCGGGGTTGCAGGCGCTGCATGAGGCTACTAAAACATAGCTCCTTTTGGCGTCAGAATATATGAACCCGACAATATTTTATTGGGCCACAGTCGTAACCATGAATATCAAACGACAGCTGACTAAATGTAAAAAAGCCAAACTGAAGCAGTTTAGGTATGGGTCTATCTTGGTATCGTTCATCCTAGAATAGTTACCTATCTTCCAGGGCCAGGGGGCAATAGTCGCAGATCCACCTTTGAGAGAGCCACGATGGTTCGATGGGCAGCACTAATGCCTAGAGCAGGAGGGGGCCAGAAAATGTCATGGTGGCCCGAGTTCTTCGGATGGCTTTGGTGATAGTTGATCATCGTAGAGGACTGGCCCTATGCCAGTACTGATTTCACAGGAGACTGAGACCTTCCACTCCCAGAAGGAGAGGACTGGGATGAGGAGCTGGGTAAGACTCTTTTTCAATTTTATGAATTTTATGAATTTTATGATTTTTTTTGGTATACATGCATGTTCTAACAATTGGTATTATATGTATGCATATGTTGGCACAGAGAGGCCTGCCAGGATGTTGCTAATCGCATGGAGGACCCCTCTCACCTATGACCCTCAAGGTGAGGGGGGCGAGGGGAATAAGTTGGTTCAAAACTTAGAGGGAATCGCCCATGGGATTCCTGATTATGCTCACCTAGCAGATGTCCCTATGGCTTATAAGAGGCACACTGTGTGGGTGCCTAGTCGCCTTCATCATTTACTGAGGTGATTGGTGTGGGCAGTAACATGCTACCATGAGCACCACGCTGATTAGTCGCCTAGGCTTTTCATATGCATATTTTTGAGAGACATGTTGTGTCTGGATATTATTAAAATAGACATGTATATTTTTGGATTTTATGTGATGTACACACACTGCAAACATTCGACATATATATATATATATATATATATATATATATATATATATATATATATATATATAGATATATATATAGATATAGATATATATTTCTTCATGGATCTTTTTCACATATGATGATGTTTTTTACAAGTTGGGTAAATTTCTATCTAATACCATGTTAGCTACTACATCTGTTCACGCATTCATTCGTTTGGGTATATGTTGATATGTGATGTAATCAAAATTTATTTCCAGTAAATGAATACGTAGATACAGTCTTAAAATGGATGGGTTCCTAACTGAATAATGACCATTGAGTTGTAACACTACAAGTTGTGAGTCCAGGTATATAAGTAATTCACGAATACCGAGGTTAACGGCCTCATTCAATAATTCCAAAAAAACACTATATTCCGCGACATTATTTGTAGCAGGCCCTAGACAAACACCTTGTAAATTAACTAAATCACCAGCAGGATTGTAGATTACCCAGGCTGCCGAGGACAGATTCCTGGTACTGCGGGAGGCACCATCCGCGAAACCGATAAAAGGGGTAATAGACATCTGCACAATCAGGAAGACCCAATTAGCAGAAAGACGCTTACAAAGCACACCACACCACACATGCACAAAAATGAAATCACTCACTTATGTACACACACCACACAAGAATAATTCAAGCGTAGTACTTCTTCAAGTACAGACTATTTCTAGGCTGCACCAAAGGAATACCTTCATAATCTATTAGCTCATAGTCCCCATTTTCAATACACATTTAACGATATAGGGCCCATGCCACATGGGCTGGAATTTTCCTGCCCCAAGTTTATAATGTGCTTGATCATACAAGAGGATGAGGTTCCCTTCTATAAAATAACGTGGAGAAACCATTTGATCGAAATGAGCTTTAACCCGCTTTTTCTGTGCCTCGATAACCAAAGAAGCCAAGCAGCTAGTTTTGTCCAGTCGTTCCAAATACAGGAGACGTTCTTCCTCTAGGGAAGTGTTGGGAAGTAATTCCACAACCAAATTCAATGAAGGGATCTCACATTCAACCAGAAGAGTCGCTTCCAGACCATACACCAACTGGAAAGGTGTGAATCCGATCGCGCTCTTTACTGACGTTCGGTAGGCCCAGAGAGCTGAGAACAATTGGAGATGCCAGTTAGATTTTTGTATACTAATTATTCGTTGAAGCATCGTGAAAAGCACCTTTTTCATGGCCTCAACCTGGCCATTTTCCTGAGGGTAATATGGCGTTGAGTTGTCATGATGCAAGCCCAACTTTGATGTCAGCTCTGTCATCATGTAGTCCCGAAAATGAGTGCCATGATCGGTGACAATGGCTTGAGGAACACTGAAACACATGATTACATGGTTGAAAATGAATTGAGCGGCTGTCTTACCATCGGAAGCTAATGTAGGCATCACCTCGGCCCACTTGGTGAGGTAGTCCATGGCAACGATGATATAAGCATGCCCCCGGGCGGAGTGAGGGTTACATGTCATAAAATAAATGCCCCATTTGGAAAAAGCGCCTACAGTAATGACATGATGTAAAGGTAGGGGTGGCGCATGCATCTTGCGTTGAAAGATCTAGCACGCATGAAATTTTCTTACTACAACAATACAGTGTTTAAATATAGACGGCCAGAAGTAACCCGCACGCAGAATCTTCTGGGCGGTAGCATAACCAGACATGTGACCGCCACAGGCGCCACTATGATAGTCATTCAGGACTTTCTCAACCTCTTCCAATGTCAAACATCGATGGAGCACATAATCGACTTCGACACGATATAAGGTATCTCCAACAATGCGATATGGTTGCGGTTGATGCCGAATGCGACGTCGAGCATCCTTCATCAACTCAGACCGGAAGGTAGATGTCTGAAGGTACACGATGACGTCACCGTACCATGGATCATGAGTGCTGATTAGAAAGAGATTTTCATCTGGGATATGATCCTCAGATTGAGACGGAACAGAATCGGTAGGGAGAGAGCAAATGAGATCAGCAAAAACTAGTGACTTCGTCGATTTGGGAGTAGTGAACTCCAAATCGAACTCTTGAAGGATCACAATCCATTTGGAGTACTTGCCCCCCAGCAATTGTCGAGACAAGATGTAATTCATGGGGTTGCAGTCGGAAATCACGATTATTGTGCGCAACAGGATGTAATGGCGAAACCGCTGAACGACCTGGACCGCGGCAAGCGCCAATTTCTCGAAGTGAGCATAACGCATTTTAGTGTCGAGGAGATTCTGAGACAGATAGTAAACCACATGTTCATTTCCATCATCGTCATTCTATACCAGAACCATGGCAATTGTGCTGAATGCAGCAGCCAAATAGAGGGTAAAGTCACGATGATAGTTGGGAGGACGTATTAACGGAGCATTGACAAGAAACGTCTTAAGTTTATCGAAGGATCGCTGAGAAATCTCGTCCCAATGGAAGGGAACGTCCTGTTTTATAAGTCGTGTAAACCCTTTAGCCACTTCTGCATAGTTCGAGATAAAGCGACATAAAAAATTTTCTTTCCCCTGAAGACTCTGAAGTTGATGCAATGAGGATGGGGATGGGAGATTAACAATAGCCTCAACCTTGAGGGGGTCCAGACGAATTCCATCTTTAGAGACAATGAATCCAAAAAGACGACCAAAGTCAACACAGAAGACACACTTGTGAGGATTGAGCCTGATTTTGTAACGTCTGCAACGGAGAAAAATCTAGCGGAGGTGTTCGAGACGGTCTTCGCGCCGAGCTAAATGAGCTGGGAGGTCATCTAGATACAGTTGAACAATGTGACATATGTCATGAAAGGCGTAGGACATGGCACACTAGAAGGTGGCTCCAACATTTTTCAAGCTGAACGGGAGCTTCTTATAGGCGAATGTGCCCCACAGACAGATGAAGGCGGTCTTATGGTAATTGGAGGGTAAAATATTAATTTGATTATAACCCGAGAAGCCGTCCATAAGGGAATATATCTCACTCCCTGCACAATCATCGATGATCTGACCTATAAAGGAAGTGGGATAGTTGTCCTTAGGACAAGCGCGATTGATGTCTCTATAGTCAACACAGACTCGAATTGTGCCCTGCTTCTTATCTACAGGGAAAATATTGGAAACCCATTCTGTGAGGGGATTGGATATATGAAGCCCGCATTAAGAAGTTTCTCAACTTCTGCTATTATCGCAACAGCTTTTCGAGGATGCACTGGGCGCAGACGCTGACGCATGGGCTTCCCACTCGGATAGGTGGGAATTTCGTGGACGACTATACTGGGATCGATCCCAGATATCTCTTCATAAGACCATGTGAAAACATCTCGAAATTCGTGTAAAAGGCTAGTGTATACTTGAATCTCTTCGGGAGAAGAAGTAACTCCCACGTGAATGTTCTTGATGACCCCCGGTTTAACGGAGATGTCGATAGGCATTGTTTGGGTAATATTACTCAGATTTCCTTCCGAAAGAACCTCATGAGTCAATATTGGCATTTGGAGAGGCAAAGAGGGAACCTGAGATGAAAAGCGCTCGAGACAATTAGACATTTCCCCCAAGCCGGGCATGAGCGAGGAACGATGATGTCCATCGCTCCACGGCAGATCTTTGAGAGACATCGTCTCCACGATAACTTCATCAGATAGAAAGACTTCTCTCAAAGGATCAGGAAAATCTGCATCGCCGAGCCAAGGGGATTGAGAATAAACATCAAGAGCCATGATCAAAGGAGAATTTTCAGCAGGAGGAGGATCTGATGCAACAACGATCTCACAATAATTAATTTCAACTAGGGTTAGAGGCATCAATTCTCCAAAAGAGGTCACCTATTTAGGAGAAGGGATGATCCATGGGTCATCAGACCTAGATATCATGTTGATTTGAACATTGTTCGGTGGTGGCATGGGAAAAATACCCATGAGAACGGGGTCCTTGAAAAGACCAGGTCCTACACTGTCAAGGGGATTAGGAATTTGATCCACGTATGGCACGTTGTTCTCTGAGGATGAGGTAAAGAAAGAAAACTGATCCACTGTAATAATCTTGCCCTCATGCGGAAACTTCAAAAGCTAAAAGAGGGTGGACGGAATACATAGCATGGCGTGTGTCCAGCTGCAACCAAGTAGAAGATTGTAGTTGAGTTTGGAATCAACCACTTCCACTTCGACGTTGATAGTCTTACCTTGTAATGTGATCGGTAAACTCGCGAGAACACCCAAGGGTTTCAATTCCCTACCATCGAATGCCTCGAGGGCATTAGGAAATGAGGTGAGGGCTGGAAAGCCAATGGCTTTCCAGTAGGTAGATGACATAACGCAGGTAGAGGCACCTTCATCCACAACAGCTCTGTGAATGTTGAGGCCATTGATACCGACTCGTATAACAAGGGCGATTTGATGTGTAAGTCGGGGGACAAAATTCTCTAGATCGAAGGTGAGAAGGCTAGAATCGGCAGGATCAATTCCACCAATTGCAGATAACAGATCTTTCTGCTGAGATGGGCAACTTTGAAGCACTTCCAACGCAGACATTGTGGAGGGCCCCTATGCCAAATCCTCAACAATGCTTTGTCCACATTCCCGACAGGCTTTGTTGAGATGTGTTGTCTGGCTATAGTTTCCTTCCTACAAGTTCAGATAGCTTGCTAAGGGAGAAGGCAAGCTTTTATAGATGGAGGAAGGGGAGTTGAGATCCCTATAATTATGGGATAGACCCTATCTCTAAGGAAGCTTCCATGATAGGTGGAAAACCACTTCCAATACATGGAGATCCGAAGACAAACCACCCAACTCCTTTTGGTGACTCGTTCAGGAGTTTGTTGGAATCAAACTTCTGCCATTTATTTTTTAAAAACATCCCTTATTAAGCTTAGCATGAGTGATACACAGGGACAAAGCGCCAGCTGGCGCGCCCTCTATGGTGGATTTCCCCCACTGGCGCGAGGGATGAACTAGCTAGTCGTGCCAAGGCAAAAAGATCTATTTTTAGGGTTTTTCAGAGGAAACTTTCTTCAGGGGAATGTTTTTCCTTATGAAAGGGGATGCCATGAAAGTGGTTTCAGGTCATGTCACTGCTCACAAGTCATGGAAAAAGCCCTCCAATGTGCAGGATGGGGGATTGCAGGGACGGTGACAAAATGTTGTGTAACAATAATCCTTAAGAGTTTGCTATGAAAAACAACCCCTATCTGGGTTAGCAGTAGTAGATTCCTTATGCTGGTGCTCAAAGGCCTATTTCTCAAGAAATTCCATCTTACCCTGGCTGTGCTCAACCTGACCTTAGTAGACAGTTGCCCTTTGTTGCAACTTTAGAGTTACCAGATTTAAATCGGCTAACTAATGATCCAATTAATTATGCTCCTTGGTGGTCAATGATACCTCAAAAATTACCCTCGGATATTCCTAAGTTCAATGGAAACCCTGGAGAAGATCCGTCGACTCGTGTTATGAATTATAATTTATGGTGTTCATCAAATTCCATGAATGATGATTCTGTTCGACTACGTCTTTTCTAACATACGCTCACAGGTCCGGCTACAAAATGGTACATTGAATTACCTAGAGCTTCTTTTGATAATTTCACAGCCCTAGCTACTGTATTTTTGACCCATTTCCAGTTACCCATCAGATATGAAACTGGAACAGAACTCTTGACCAATTTCAAATAGACTAATGCTATTCACATCTTTGATCATATTCATGAGTGGCGTCGTCGTCGACTAATGGTTAATACATTTGTTCCGAATTAGCTCCTTGTTGAATGGTTCATTAAGTCCCTATTACCATCTATAATTGAAGATGTAGCTAAGGGTGGCATCATCACAGAAGAGAAATTTATCTCTCGTGCCCAATATTTAGACCTGATTTACACTCAGTCTGGCACGCTCTATGAAAAATCCCTAATGTGTCGAGATCTAATTTCAATGTTCCTCCTCAATTAAAGGACTCTCATGCTAGAGACGGCTTGATAGGCACTGCAAACACACACCACCCTACTGCATCTGATCCTACTCCTACTTCCGAAATTAATGTCATGTCATTTGACAAAGGCCAAGGTGACAAGCAACCAGGAAGTAAGAAAAAGGGGAAATCAATGAAAAATAAAACTTCTAACCCGCAAGAAAGATCATCTGATCAACCATCTGGACCTCGGAAACCTCATTATCCATGCATAATCTGTAATGAGGAACACTTTGTTAGGGATTGTCCTCATCGCGCTGAAGTCTCAAAAATCATCAAGACTTCTCATGCGTCAGCTGTGTTGACAGACCCATTTCCAAATCCGGACACAAATATGGTTGCTACGGTTCCAGCTCCTAGTTCCCAAGTGTTAATGTTATCTGTAAAAAAACCTTCAACATATATTTTGGTGTCGACGCTAAATAAATATTATGGTAGTCTGTCCATTGATCAACCAACTACCTCGACAATGAATCCATCTACAGAATCAGTACCAGCTACTGTTATTCCTAAATTGACAATCAAGCCACCAAAGGGAGTAATTCATAAATTTACATATAATCCTCGAGTAAGAGTTGTACAAAAATATAATATAGCTGAAGATTTGGCTCAATCCCATTTAGCTATGACTGCTCTTGAGGTATTACAAAATTGTCCCTCCCAAAAACAGGCTTTATTGTTGGCCATTGGTAGAATTGATCCGACTAATTCTAATATTGTCGTCTTTAATCATACGAGCTATGTGCCGCAACTACCAGCAGAATTGGCATTCTCCATACAGGTAAATGTTCTCAATCACCTCATTCATTGCACTATTATTGATGAGGGAGCATCTACATGCATTATGTCTCTAAACTGTTGGAAGTCACTTGGCTCCCCGCGCTTATCACAATCATCAATGACGTTGAAGGCATTCGATGGACGTACACATAAACCTTGTGGTATTATTAAGAACCTTCATGTTGAACTATGGGGAAAAATAATGAATATCGATGTTGAGGTTGTTGACGGACCCCTTGACTATAATATTTTACTTGTAAGTCCATGGGTATATGTGATGACTGCTATTATTTCTACATATTTTAGAATGATTGCCTTTCCACTTAAAGGTACAATTACAATCATTAATCAACTATCCTTCTTTGCCTCTGCTTCGCAGGTAACTGGAAGCATTCCGTTCATTCACATACCCCAACTAGAACTTCAGAACATTGGTGTAGGACTCTTAAAGGATTCCACTCTTATTGGAACCTTTGCATTACCGCCGCCAGCGACGTCAGCAGAAATTGCAAGTATAGAGACCTGCTACATGATCTCTTCCACTCTATCTAGCTTAAGGAAGAGTATGGGTGATTTTAATATTTCTACGTTGGATGAACTTCTATCACCCAGCCCTATTGAGCTAGCATAGCAATCAATCTATCTGGCTTGGGTGGCAAATCCGAAATCAGCATCGCCAAGTGTTTGGGTTGATCGTTCCTTAGATTTTGGTACTCCATCTGATCCATTTTCCTCAACGTTATTGACAGATGAGAATATTTTGGAAGCCATGATGTCAACAGGAGAACCATGGGAAGATTATCATCATCATTCCCATCTTCCTGATTACGAAGAAAATGATCTTAGTGAACTATATCACCCATCAATCAAAAATTTCTTTTCGAATTATTTTCCCATTAATGCAATCGGTTCCGAGCGAAATCTTTCAAATATCGAAGAAATGATTTCTATCGATATTTCGACCAAACCTGGCATTGTAGCGAATATTCATGTTGGTATATCTTGTTCTCCATCAGAACTCGAATCATATCGCTCTCTTTTTCGTGAATTTCTTGATGTATTTGCTTCATCTTACGAGGAAATTCCAGGCATAGATACTATTATAGTTGAACACACTATTAATATGTATCCTGATGTCAAACCAGTGCGTCAATGGCTTCATCCTGTTCATCCGAAGAAAGCCACTACCATCAAAGTAGAAGTTGAAAAAAATTTGCATGCTGGTTTCATTTACCCTATTCCACTAATTGAGTGGGTTTCCGATATCGTTCCTGTCATGAGAAAACAAGGAACCATTAGAGTGTGTGTTGATTATCGGGATGTTAATAATGCTTGTCCAAAAGACAACTATCCTACTCCCTTTATCGACCAAATTATTGATGATTGTGCTGGATGTGAAATTTTTTCATTCATGGATGGATTTACCAGCTATAATAAAATCAACATCAGCCTAGATAATCAACATAAGAAAGCATTCATCTCTCCCTGGGGCACATTCGCTTATAACTTCCCTTTGGTTTAAAGAACGTTGGGGCAAATTTTCAGAGAGAAATGGATTATGCTTTCAATAACATCAAGCACATTGTTCAACCATATCTAGATGATTTACCAACGCATTCACGAAATCGGACTGATCACCCGATGCATTTGAGAGCCATTTTCTTACGTTGCTGACACTACAAAATACACCTCAATCCACATAAATGTGTGTTTTGTGTTGGTTTTGGTCATTTGCTTGGATTCGTAGTCTCAAAATAAGGGATTTGAATCGGCCCTTTGAAGGTTCAGGCCATTTTTTATTTGCCTGCGCCATTAAACTTACTTCAGATACAGAAACTTCAAGGAAAGACAAACTTCCTAAGGAGGTTCATCCCAAATTATGCCAAAATTGCTAAAGGATTTACTCGACTCTTGAAAAAGGGGGTTCCCTTCCATTGGGACCAAGTTGCGCAAGCTTCTTTTGATGTTGTCAAGGACACTCTTGTCTAAGTGTCATTAATGTCTCCTCCTAATTATCAAAATGATTATTTCCTATATATTGTTGCAGCCAAAACGGCCATTGCTATGGTGTTGGTCCAAGTAGAAGATGGAATTGAAAATCCGATCTATTATTTGAGTCATAATCTCAATGATACGGAAGTTAAGTACTCATACATAGAAAAGCTAGCCTTGGCAGCTGTTCAAGTTGTCCAAATATTTGTCCATGATATCCTGCTCTGAAAAATAACAATAGTTTCGGATTGCAACCCCATGACTTACATCTTATCATGTCAATTGCTGGGGGGAAAATATTCAAAATGGATTGTCATTTTGTAGGAATTTGATTTGGAATTTATCAAATCCAAGTCAAAGAAGTATTTAGTTTTGGCTAAGCTTCTCTGTGACCTTCCCTCTGGTAGTACTGAAACTACATTGGAACCATCAATTCCAGACGAGTCTCTATTTCTAATCGGATCATCTGATCCTTGGTATGGAGATTTCATCATTTATCTCCAAACCCAAAATTTTCGACCTAATACCTCTCGCTCTGAACTGTGACATATTTGATACCGATCCAAATATAATCTGATCGTCAGCTATACACTTTATCGTCGTGGTGTCGATACCATTTTAAGGAGGTGCCTCACTCATGAGGAGGCCGAAAAAGTGTTAAATTATTGTCATGCTGGGGCTTATGGTGGACATTTATCTGGATATGCTACCGCGTAGAAGATACTCCGTGCCGGTTACTTTTGGCCTACTATTTTTCAAGATTGCATCCTCGCGGTTACAAGTTGTCATGCATGCCAGATTTTTTATCATAAAATTCGCAAATCGCCAGTTCCAATGCTTCCTGTTGTCTCTGTTGGACCATTTATGAAATGGGGTATTGACTTCATGACCTATAACCCTCCTTCGTCTGGGGGGCATGGTTATATTATTGTCTTAGTCGACTATTTTACCAAACGGGCTGAAGTGATGCCTACATTCAGCAACACAGGACAAACAACTGCATTGTTTTTCTTCAACCATGTTATTGCACGGTTTGGGGTCCCACATGCTATAGTTATAGATCATGGGAAGCATTTTCGCAACCACATGATGTTTGAATTGACCGCTAAGTTAGGATTGTCACACGATAATTCTACTCCTTATTATCCACAATAAAATGGACAAGTTGAGGCTATTAACAAAATCTTTAAACGAATGCTTCAACTAATGATAGGAGTTCGTAAAAGAAAATTCCATTTGATCATGTACTCCGCCTTGTGGGCGTATGAAACCTCGGTGAGAAACATGACCAGATTTACTTCTTTTCAATTGGTGTATGGTCTGGAAGCTATCTTACCAATCCAATGCAAAATATCATCGTTAAAACTCGCAATAGACTTGTTACCTAACACCGTAGAAGAATAAGTGTGTCTCCTTAACCTCGTCCATCTTGATGAAATGCGTCGTGAAGCCCAATTGGCCAATGAAGCACATAAGAGACGTATAAAGGCGCAATACGACAAAAATGTCCAGCCTCACATTTTCTCATAGGGCGACTTGGTCCTTCTCTACGATCAAGAAGTTGATGTAAAAGGTACAGGTAAATTTGAGCCATTATGGCATGGCCCCTATATTATCAAAATAATTATTGCTAAGGATGCCTATGAGTTAGTTGATTACGATGGAATTCCATTGGCGCAGCCTAGAAATGGATTGTATTTGAAACGTTACTATGCTTAATCATGAGCGTAGTAATTTTTTGTATTATATTGTATATATATGTTGTTTATTTGCATTCACTATCTTAATTTGTTTTTAGAGTTTTCTTGACGTTAGTAATTTGCTTTACATTTCATCGCAGATGTCTGAATCTTCGGAACCATTTGTTGGATATGTTTATGGTGCTAGTCGTAGTACGCAGAATCTATCTTCTGCAACGTGGGCCTTTTTCGCTCTGAATGGCAAGTTAGTGAGCTTTCAAGGGATTTTTATTGGTAGATCGACGAAAAATATCATTGAGTATAGTGCATTGATTGAACTTCTCTCTTATGCCATTTCATTTGGTATTAACCGCATAATTATAAGGTTAGACTCACAACTTGTGGTATTACAACTTACTAGTGTTTATACTGTTAGAAATCCAACACTTCTTAGATTGTTCCTAGGGGTTTGAATTTTGGAAAGACATTTTGATTTTATTCAATATCAACACATTTCCAGAAATTTGAACACATTGACTGATTCATTAGCTAATCAAGTTTTAGACGGAAATTTGCAACATATGTAAAGAAAACATTCACATCATTGAATAGGATTTCAAAATAAACATAGGAAAAACTCTGAAATCATATAGATAGATAGTTATAGGTTTTTACAAAATTTGTGCCCAAGACACATTGGTCATCTGACCTCAAAATGTATGCAAAAAGTCGTAAGTAAACTAGTGGTTCTCGTGGTAACATGCTATATATCTAGCTATCCTACGAAGTAACCGCATCCAACGGTTAGGAACCCCAATAGTGTGTCACTGCAGTCGCATAGGAAGCTCTTTGATCCGGAAATCCAGAATCCCAAAGGTCAAGCCTTCTATGTGTTGTTGAAGCTCAGTCAGAGTCTCATCCAAATCAAGATCCTGAAGGACTGCTCTCCCGACAGCCCTCTCTGTTGGCACATCTGCTTTGCGCTCGGGTTCCACTACTGGTTGAACACGACCAACATCTGCATTACATCAAAAATTTAGTTTAGTCTTGGAAATAAATAAAAACACAAAACATTCTATAAACCTTAGGAAAATCAAAAAACGTGGTCAAAACATTCTTACCTATTGCACCCCACTGAGCGCCTTCTGGTAATGCTAAATCTAGATCCCCTAAAAAATCGACGCCTGCATATGCATACTCATCGATGGCAATAATCTATCGTCAGAACCAGGTGAAGAATGTAGTGGAGAACACAACAGTCGATTGGCCTGCATGCCGACCCATGAGTTCTACCCATCTCTGCATTCGAGGATCTCTAGGACTAGCTATATCCAGTGTCACATGTTGTGGCTACATCAGTGGAATATATTCCAAGGCGAAGGATATAAGGATAGAACCATAACTGAAATTCTTCTTCCTTCCTCCCTTTGATTTGTTCATTTGTTCCTTTATCTGAGATAGAACAGCTTCGGATCAGTTGAAGACTATTGGCTCCATACACTCTAGCACATACTACATATATGATCTATTCACTACATGTAGTGTAATGGTGCCAGTAAGTTTAGCGATTTTGAAAAGGATAGTTCTCAAAGGCAAATCTCTGACATCCCAGATTTTATTTTTCCATATTTTCTAGGTTCTGCCCTTGGATAGAAATACTACAGAATATAATCCCTCACTGTCTCTCCTCCAATGGTAGACCCTCTGGGAGAAATGGGCAAACCTCTCCTCAACAAACCAGTGAGAAAATACACATCCTCAACTATTATAGGAACCACCTGGTTCTTAATATTAAATGCCTCTATCGTTGGATCCCATGCTCGAACTAAGAACTCCAAGAGTTCTATTTGTTGCCTCATCTCGGAAAATTTGAAGTATTTAAGTAGTCCACAATCTCTTAGGGCTCTTACAGTACCTGAATAATTCAATTTAATCATATCTTGTTCTTCATGTTCTCCTTCCCTCCATGCAATCGTCATTATAATCCAATGGAAACTTGAAAAACAACCATAAGATCCATTAGATTCCATTTATTGCAAAAAACTGGGTCAATTTTGGGCATAATAAGAAAATAAAAAACTTAAACTGCGCCCAACACACTCCCT
The DNA here is from genome assembly GCA_034641835.2 of Pinus albicaulis. NCBI lineage: Eukaryota > Viridiplantae > Streptophyta > Pinopsida > Pinales > Pinaceae > Pinus > Pinus albicaulis. The sequence goes on from CM076578.1 coordinate 1,035,262,747, forward strand.
AACAAGAGACAGCGCATTGCACATGCAATTACACCTCACTGTACCTGTTATGCAATGTAGGTTTCAACATTCAGGGGTGCGTTGCCCTCATTTTTAGCAGAATTTACCCTAGGGGCCTTAAAACCTTAAAAATTTGTAGAAATTGGAAATGAAATGAATACCAAAGGGAAGAGGAGGTTCATGGCACTAACCTAGATCAAACGGCAACTAAATCTGTCTACAGAAACAATTGCAATCAGTAACTGAAGTTTGGGGGCAAAATCAGGTTCAGAGCTCCAAAATACAAATGGTAACTATGGAATGGTAAAAATTAATAGTGAAACTACTTTTAAATAGTCATTTAATTATTTGTAAGTTAAATTTATTGCTATGACTATAGTTTTATTATGTTTTTATAATGAAACAGGAATTTTTAATCCATTTGATGTTGTTCTGAACAGCTTATACAACTAATGAATAGATTAGTCGTGCAGATTTATTTCAAAGAATGACTTGACCACAAAGCATACTTTTTCTCCTTATTTTTCGAGCTTTGTTAAAAATGAAAAAATATTTGAAGCGCACTTTTGTCTCTTTTTCGAGCTTCGATAACAGCGAAAAAGGAACCTTTGGAGTCTTCTTTCAGCTCTTTTCAGACTACGATAATGTGAAAATATTGTCGAGCATTTGTATTTTTGAGCTCGTAAAAGTAAATGAATTGATATCTACTTAGTATAAGTTTAACCTTTTTCCGGACTGAGATAGATTATTTACGAAAAAGGAATACCTTGGTTAAACATGACCAAAAGGTTCTCTCAGATATTATTTTACACTTTTTTGGATATGAGTGACAAATTTATGAAAAAGTACTTATGGAGTTTTCTTTCGTCCTCTTTTTCAAACTCTCTAAATATGAAAAATGACTAGGCTATCATTGTTGTTAAGCTCGTTAAAACATAAAATAGCGACGGGCTTGTCAATCATGGCAAGAATCGAGTTTCATTCATCGCTAGACTCGTTAAATTATTAAATAGCGATACTTTATTCACCCGAAGGGTTGAATTATAGATCAAGAAAATGTTATCCTCCTCAAGCTTGTTAAAAAATAAAGAGGTACTGGTCGACAAATGACCGAGTAAAATTTGGGAAAAGTGAGCAAAATTTATTTATGGTAGCAAGTCGCTCTTTAACATGACACTTCCTTCACTCCATGTCTGTGACTGTTTGGGTTGGGTAATCATCTTGACATTTCAATCATACCTATGGTTCATCATACCTTCACTTCAGTTTTGGGTCAATGTTGCCAACTCATCACAGTGTCGCCAATATGTTCAATATAAGTCATCCACTGAATAAACTCATCCTTCTGCAATACTCGTAAACCTTTATTCTCATGACCGTCATCCCTGAAAATTTCTAGATCAAGTCATACCCTTGTCTCTGAAATCAGTAACTCCCGTTTCACAATAAGGTGACTTCCTATCGATGACAAATCAATATCCAGGAAGTTCACTTAGAAACATCAGATTCCATTACCATGAGGCTTGTTACAGTATCAACAAGATCCTCACTTCCGGACCTTTGACCGAAAGATTTTTTTTGGTGTTCGACATCAAATCATCTATTCACGCCTTACGAAATGTACTACAGTACCTTGAGGGCCTTTTTCATTAATGGTGGTTCTCTCACATTTGTTAACAACTCACATCATTGGCTGGTAATCAAACGATGCATTTCTTTGTTCGACGACAAATCATATATTCGCATGGATAGACTTGTACCTGAATGATTGAGTGAATGAGATAAGAAGACCCCGGATCTAGTTTTAGCCATTCGGGCTGCGATTTTAGGATTGTTGTACACATCATCTGTACGGTGACCTTACATACAGATTGTAATCCAAACATGGGCCTATATCTATAGGCATGTCTGCATTGGGCAACATTCCAATGTCAATGACTTTCTGAATTATGTACATGTTATTAGATTGTTTATGTGCTGAACATGGGAATGCCTACCCTCAGCAATTATGATCAAAGAGGATATATCATGATGTAATGTATTGTAAGATTGATGCAGGTGACCACTCCGCTTCATCTCCAGCCCATCACAGTGTAAAGCATCTCAATCAAATGTTTTTATTATTTTGACCTCATGCTTTAGGGGGGAATTGTTATAGGTAAATTTGGGGATCATTCCCAATGACCTGGTTAACCAGCCATCATCTCCAGGACCAATGACTAATGGTCTATCATCCCCTATCATTTCAAGTTGCTACATGCCATAAGACAAGAACAAGACAAATCAAGCATGGCTTTCATCAAGCAAAGGTTTCCAAGGTTTGAAGTTTATTAAATATCATATGAGAGCTCACCAATGCTACCTCTAAAGGGACTAAGTGTGTTGCATATGCAGGTAGCCCCATGCAAGGCTGCTCTGCAAAGCACTTCCCGACATTCACAGGTGTGTTGGTCACATTGGGAGCGAAATTCTCATTGTTCCAGAATCTCCACTTGACCAGTGCTTTTTAGAAGAGTTCCCATGTGTCAAGCTTCGAATCCAAGTGTCCATTTGACATCTACAAGATTGGGAACATTTCTTACCTATTATTGGAAAGTCATTGACTGTAAAATAACCTTCAGCTCCTCTATAAATTGAGCATAGATCTAAGTGTTTGATAAGGAATAATTTCAGTAGAGAAATGTTGGAGAATTTTCAATTGAGATCTAGATTTGTGTAACAGCTACTGGAGAGATTTATATTTTCATGGGGCTGAGGATCGTTGCTGGAAGGGTCACTTCAAATCAGTCATTTGGTTGTAACCTCTCCTTCTATCATCAATAAAGAATACAACTTACTTTTCCCTATATGCATCTGTATTGGCTTTGATTTTCCATATTGCAAGATCTTAGTTGATGTATATTGTTTATGCTTTACTGATTTAGTTAACTAACTTGAATAGACATTTGTATTATTTCTATCTTCTGTTGTTTTAGTATTCTTTCTTGCAGGAAGCATTTCGCACAAACTGCTTGAATTTAAAGCTACAACGGAAGCAACAGAAGGAGCCATTTAGAAGCGCTTGGATTACAAGTAAGCCTCTAATCCTTTCTGTGTGTATGCTCTAAGTTGGGAAAAGTAGTCGTATAGTCTTTAATCTGTTGTTCTAGATTTTCATCTGTCTAGGGAAGTGCGTTTTATCCGTAATTCACAATTCTGGCCCAACAATGACCCTCGATGGCCATCTTCCTCATGAGCTCATCCATGCTCGATTGGTGATCTGCAACATAGCCTTCTCTTGTAGCAAGCTCCTCTTGCTACTCAATACCCTATCAAGCTTCCGCTCTAAGCTTGATCTCTCCCTAGGTATTCTCTTGAACCTTATAGAGCTTTGCTTCTCCTCTCGCTGTTGCACTCAATCACCTCTCTCATTTATTCCAACCTCTATTTGGATAGGTTCATTGCCATCATCATCAAAAAATCTGCTTGTTCTTGGCTACAATCATCAAACATATTCATAGCATTTATTTCAATCAATAATTCATCATTAATTAACTGAAAACATGAAGACCATACCTCACTGTCCAATTTTCTGAACACATGTTGTTGTTGCAGTTTCTCTTTTCTGTCTGCTGACTTTACCTTCACTATTTGCAGTTGTCACTATCACTTCATAAACAATTTTCTCAATCTGTCCTTTCAATAATCTGATCTACTTTCTCCCAAAGTAGATTTTTCTGCTATCTCTTTACTCAATCAGATTCAGATCTGGTTCTTACCTTCACTTCTGTTGCGCCACTCTGATTATCTGAAAATTCTTCCTGTTTCATTCTCTTAAAAGAATTCTTATTGTCCTGATTTCTTCAAAACCTATTCTCCATTCACAAATTTGTTATGCAAATTATAAAATAAAATAATTCCACAAGTTCTAAATTTTATTCAAAGGACAAACCCACTCTGATTTCTCTTCCATGGAGCATACCTTCTCTAACTTAGTCCCAAAAGAGCTTTTTCTCGCTTTGATACCAAATTGATGCAACCATAGGTCGCTAATATTCACTTATGTAGAGCTAGTAGAATTAACCTACATCTAACCACATCATTAAACCTTTTTAATCAATTTCACATGGAAGCTTATCCATAAGTGGCTCTCGGGTTTTAACTCAATGATATAAATCCTTACTTTTATCTCGTCACCCCTTCATAACCTTAATTCATACACACCTTCACTTATACGATTTATTCAGTTCTGGGGTTATGGCCCACATAATTCCTTATTGCACAGCAAATAATACATACATACTTTAGCAATCAACATTGCTTAACTTTACAATAGAACCCACATAACCTTAATTCACTTACATCCACATGGAGCAGGTTTCCAGGGTCTCAGCATCCGTAGACCAATCACAATGTGTCGCAATCACTTGCTCACATTTTAAAAATTTGTCGATAAAAATAAATGATAAGATCAGCGATGAGTGCTAATGTGAAATTTTAGCATGTGGTTCCTCCCATTGGATCGCATTCTTCATTACTTACCACATCGCATCACAAATTATTTGGTTACCTTGCGAAGTATTTAACACTAAAATTTAAAACCGTCGATGTGCGATGTTGTGCAGTGCCGACATGTGGCACCTCCCTTTCGCCGCATCGCAAATTTTGAAAGTTATCACATCACAAGTTATTCAGTTGATCTTGCGAACTCCTTGACTTGTAAACTCAGTCATCGCTGATGCGAAATAGTGCCAAGACTACACACGTCCACTTTATACTTTCATGAATTTCTCTGTGAAGCCATCATAACCATTCATCTCTCGTTGTTGACTTGATTACGACCATCTGATCCCCCTCTTTGGAAATCTCTAAGTGTTCTATGACTTCGTCGATTCCTTTGCTTTATGTCGCTCCGCTGCTCTGTTTTCGCCCCGCTACTCCTCCTTTGTTATTTGGAATTCTTCCATGTGAATCTCTCTGTGCTTCAGTATTTAATCAAATTTTGTTCTTTATACTGAAAATTCTCTGCAATACATTCTCCTCCACGCTGAATAGAACACTCTCTGTATTTCTCCTCTTCTTCCAGAATTCATAATTTTTTCATTACTTGACTTGTACACACATCTATTAGCTCCAGACTGGAATCACCCAGATTCTACCCAGTCTTAAGTCCTTTATCACTCAAAAATACTTATATATACAAGTTTAATTCATTCATCATGGTTTATCACACATAAACCATAAATTCCCAGTTACAGATCACTCAGCACGTAGAAGGAATGACACACACAGTCACAATGAATTCAGTTTCCTCATTCATTAAATAAATGTACAGATACAAATAAAAACATGTTTTACAATCTAGCTTCAGCCTGATGCGCCTTTACATGGCCCTCTTCTCTTCCTCTCTCTCTATGCCCGTAAGCTTACAATCAAACCTCCTATCTAAGAATGTTGATCTTTATGCCTTTGAGGCTTTACAATTATATACAAAAGGTTTTGTAACCAATTTTGGTTCAAATCCATAGGTTACTCAACAAAATCCTAAGAATCCTCTAAGTCCTCAATTAATTCCTAAAATCTCTCTTTATCCCTTGAGGATCTCAACATTAAACTAAATCCTAAGGATCCTCCAGAAATCGTGAACTACTTTCTAATCTAAGATTTAAAATATTTTAGAATAGCTCAATCAACACCAATCACTCATCAATCACTCATGTTCTCCTACATTCAAGAACATTTACAAATATGCCTCTCAATATTTAATTAAACCCTATTCTAAATGTCTCACATAAATCACTCAAAATATTTAAAATTACATTAATTAAATACTTAGGAAAACCAACTCTTTTGAAAACGCAAGACCCCCTATATTCTACTAAATGTACAAAATTTTGGAACCATGATGCTCCTACATCACCTTTTAACTTTTTGATCTAGGAAATACCTCTTATCTTAGGATTTGTCATTTTTATAAGGGTTAAGGTTGTCCTCCCATATTGGAACTTATGTAAATATTAAAATTGTCTTATATTATGATTTTTCTAGAAGAAAGTGTTTCCTGTGCATCAACTAATAACTTGTATGAGACTTGGACCCACCACTATAAGTGGATGATTTAAATTGGGGTGACATATATGCCTTGGGATCCATGTATCATGCCTTGAATTCTTGTTCTATCCTTGGGATCTGTGACATTACATTGGGATATGTGTTTCCACCTTTATATTTGTGGGCTTGTTTCATACCATATCTATCTATATTGGGATCCATGTACTTATGTGCATTTTTTCAAGAACCCCCTGCCCCTCCACTATTTGAAGGTTGGAATCATGCACTATACAAAACCATTATCGAAGTTCACAACATGGTTAAGAAATTTGGAACCACATTTCCTTGTATTTGAAATATTTCTTACCACTATGGAACCTTGAAAACTCCATACACCATTTTTCTTTTTGAACTATAGTTTCGTGCATAGTTCCATGAGGGTTTCATAATGCTTCACGCACGATTCTAGAAAATCTTGCACGATTCCATAGACTTGATTTTTTATTTATTTGTATTTAAATTTGGATTTGAGTGGGTCCTAGGGTGGGTTTAGGGATGAGGGGAGAGTGAGGATGAGGTTAAAAGGTCTCTTCGATCTCCCTTGTGCTCCTTATCTCATCTCATTTTCTTGAGCTTAAAGAATAGAGTGGAAGAGAGCAAAGGAGATAACCCATTTATGAGAGAAAAATTGTGATACATTGGAGGAGAGGGAAAAGGAGAGCTTGGAAGAGTGACAACTAGCAATTGTTGTCCCATTACTGTGAGGAGGCAAAGACAAATAAGAACTTTATGGTTTGGGAAAAAAATCCAGAGGAGGATATTTTGGAGAATGAAGTGTTATATTTAGAGCAACTGGAGTTTATCCAGTATGATGATGATTGTGTTGAGATTCAACCCCCATATAGTGTCATTATCCCCATGTCCAATAACATTTACAAATATGCCTCTCAATATTTAATTAAACCATATTCTAAATGTCTCACATGAATCACTCAAAATATTTAAAATTACATTAATTAAATACTTAGGAAAACCAACTCTTTTGAAAACACAAGACCCCCTATATTCTACAAAATCTACAAAATTTTGGAATCATGATGCTCCAGCATTAGACTCCCAAGGTAGAAAATATGCATGATATCCAGATCATGTGTTATGAAGGAGCTGGAGGCCAATACGGGTTATGAAGGATTGGATCGTTCATCAATTTTGACACATCATACAGTTCCAATGTTGTGAGAAACAGTAATTGAGGATTAAAATGCATTGGAGGTCGTTGATAAAGACCAGTGTTAGAATTCCACCCAGGTTGAGAGAAATTATTCTCCCATATGTTTTGTCCTGGAGGATTCTATCCATAGGGGTTATAAGCCTAATAATTCTGCCCAAACTGGGGTTGAGGACTGGGATATTGATTATGAGCATACCATTGAGGTCCTTGCTGAGCAACATAGGGATTTTGTTGCAGAATGTAAGAATTTCCTTGAGGTGGATTATACTATATATAGGATTGATTTTGAGGGTAATAAGAGAAACCTTGGGGTGCACTATATACTGCCTGAAATTGACCTTGAGGAGGGTAAGTAGCACCTTGAGGTTGAGCAGGTTTTCCCTGTGGAGCAGGTTGAACCGACGCTGAGCAGGTTGAACAGGCTACTGAGCAAATTGAACGGGTTGAACCAGCTGCTGAGGTTGAGCAGGTTGTCCTGGATACTGAGGGACACTTGTTTTCCCTTGTTGAAGAGGTTGGCTTGATGGTTGAGATGGACCAAGTTGCCCCTAAAAACCAGGTTGACTCGGAGTAGGACCATAGGGTTTTCCTTGTTGTACAAAAGCTTGGCCTTGCAGAATGTAAGGTTGTTTCTATTGCACAAAAGTTCATCCCTGTGGTGGATACATTTTCCCCCCAAGAACATAAGATGCTCTTGGTTGAAACTGAGGTTGAACAGATGGACCGTAGGGTTGTCCTTATTGGATCGAAGGTGTTGGAACAGGGTCTCCTACAAGCTACGAAACTGGTCCATTTTGAATATTTTTTATTAGATTTAGTCTAGCGCAGGGGTTTTGGGGTGGGTCAAAGCCCCAAAATCATTATAATGGGTAAAAGGGTAAAACAAGGGTCCGAAAACCATGGTTTGCAGACCATAGGATAGTCTAGGATAGATTTTTATAAATAGAGGAACATTTTGTATTGTAAAGGATAAGAATGATGAGCTATTTATGCGAATTGTGGTTTAAGCTATCTGTTTGGGTTTTGGGGAAAGGACTCATGTTGGTTGTGTGCACGGAGATCCAAGTCTAGCTGTGTGTAGACCCTGCTGCTGTGTGCGCAGGTTGGGAAGGGAATTGTAAGGAAGAATTGATGAATGAATGAATAAGAAAGATTGATAGAGAACTGAATCTGTGAGTACTCTTGTGTGAATTGTTGGTAACTAATGCATTGTGCCTTTTCTGTCTTTAAGCTGCGAAGATCTATGTAAGTGTGTTTCTAGATCTGGATCTCTTCTGTTCTGTTTATGTAATGTTGTGTTACTGTCATAAAAGCATATAATTATAGATCTAGCACACGTGGATGCGAAAAGAGACCTAATTAACCCTGCGCAAAACAAGGTAATCTGGGAATTACAGGACCTAACGCAGCGCTGCTTACCTTACCCATCCTTTCTCAGGGTGCAGAAACCTGGTTCCAGCACCCACCCATACTACTTTGGGTGATACTTTGACCTGTGCAAGCAGGTCACTGCCGAAAGCGCCAGTAGTATAGGGGTTTGTTGCCAAACCTTGCACACCGAACCTGGGTCAAGACCCCTCAAGCCAAAAAATGGTTCCGTTGTCGGGACCCAAAGAAGTCTGAGAAAGGGATCGGGTAATGAAAAGAGAATACTGGAAGCCTGAAAGAAAGGAAATCGAAGATTGGTTCGAAAGGCATATCCAGGAATTCGCAGTGAGAAGTTAACAGTTGAAAGGTGGAAAAATAGGTACATCCTTACAGAGAGCTATGAAATATTCTTTGTGACATTTGCGATCGAGCTCCAGGAGTGGCTGGCCAAACTGGTAGAATTCCAGAAGTGCTGGAAGGATAAACGAATCACTCAGTGGACCCCAGAACTGATCCGATAGCTAGAAGAGACTGATAATACTATCATGCGCATGGTAGATCATTGGGTGGATAGTGTGCTAGGAGGATTTGTGACAAAATTTTCCATTGATCAGTTTGTCTCATACTCAGAGGCTGAAAAGCGATTCTTTAAAGGGTTCCAAGGAAAATTTCTGAGGAAATTACCGTTGCTGATTAAGATATTACTGTGTGAAAAGAGCATTCTATGTAGTCATACTAACTGAATGACCTCGGGTCTAGACGGGAGTGCAACACGCAGTGGTAAATACTATCGGACCAACCTCGACGGCGGGAGATCCGCCTATAATCTGTTGCAAGAACCAGCTGCACAAGATCCCTCGCCACCCAGGCAGCACAAAGGTAAGAATTCACCCATACCACCACCCCCCCTAAATAGCGATATGGCTGTGCACCTGAAATTTCCTACCTTCAAGGGGGCAGGGGATGAGGAAATGGACCGGTTTTGGTTTGTTGCAGACTCTGTCTGGACTACGCAGAATGTGGCTAGTGATACGGTAAAGAGGGCGCAGCTGTCTTTGGCATTCGAAGACAGGGCCCTGGACTGGTATATGCGATACATTTCCTAGAATGGGAGTGCATCCATTCAAGATATCAAAGACGCTCTGAAGCAATAGTTCCGAAAGCCGAAATCTTATTCCCAGCTGGTAACAGAAGTAAAGGACTTCAAACAAGGTGCGTTTGAGTCAGTATGGGAGGTTGATCAGCGATTGAAAGAAGCAATCAGGGAAGGAGGATTCAAGTATGATGATAGACAACATACAGAATGGTTCATCGCTATGTTGTTACCTCACCTGCGCATGCCAATGAGTCATCAGACCTTTGAGTTGTAGGAGAAAGTTGTGGAAGTTGCTATGAAACTAGAAGCTACACCCCGAGAGGATACGTCGGTAGGGGTACAACAAATCCAGGAACAGCTTGGGGCTATGCATATGGAAATACAAAACTTGTGAAAGGAGCGAGGAAAGGATGGCTGCGCAGATCTATGGTGCATACGATGTCGGGTGTCTGGCCATACGAAGGATCAGTGACCTCTACTGGCAGATTACATGCAAATGGGAGGACCTAGTTCGGTGCGACCAGGAGCAAGTAGAGAACCGTCCTATCACGACTAGGTTCAAGCGGACCTGCGATGTGGTGTGACGACTGTCATGTAGCAGGACTGCATGATATGAACCATTGCCCTCAGCTAGGTGCATATGTCCCAGAGCTGAAGCAACAATGGTGCAGGTTCTACCAATCGGTGGGACATGACGAATAGAATTGTCGAACTTATGACATGATGATAGATCGTGGGAACTTGTATAGGGTACAATCAGACCCTGCCTCGCCAAGAGAGTCTGCGCACTTCGGGGGATCTCCAGCCCGGGGCAGAGGAGGTCAGGGAGGAAGCGCAAGACAAGGACGTGGGCAGCTAATATGTTATAACTGCGAGGAAATAGGAAACTTCGCCAGAGAATGCCCAAATCCCACCAGGCCATCATGCAAATATTGTAGGCAGCTGGACCATGTGGTGGAGGATTGTCCAATTTTAATAGCCAAGATGTAGGAAAAATATCCCACCCATACGCAGAACGTGCAAAGAGTTAAAACTGAGCTAAGGAATGTGGATCCAAGTGTAAAAGTCATGACACGCAGTGGGAGGGTCACCTAGGGAACAAAGGAGGAGCTTTCCTTCCAGGAAGGAGGGCATTACGAAGAACAAGAACCACTGGCAGCCCCAAAGCAGCTGTCGGTGCACCTCCAGATAGAGGAAGGGGTTGAGCCCTTTCTAAAAGCATGCCTGAAGCTGCTACGAAACCTGCAGGCTGTAAGGAACCTCCAAGCACTATTGAATACCTATGCAGCTCAGCCCAATTTGGTTATTGGGACCAAGGATGTACACAAACTATACAGCTATAAGAAACACACTGGCAAAGAAATGCAGTTTACTGCGTAGATTGGTGACTACGAGATGGACCAAGTTATCTTAGATCTTGGGTCAGATGCGAATGTATTACCAAAGTAGACATGGCAACGCATGGGAGAGCCTAAATTAGAATGGTCCACCATCCAGCTACGAATGAAAAATCAACAAAAAATTATTCCTCTGGGTAGGATACCAAAATTCATGGTTGATATCGTAGGGGTAAGGGTCCTATCTGATTTTGAGGTAATAGAAATTGTGAAAGATGCGGATCCTTACCCTGTACTCCTAGGACTGGACTAGGCTATAGACATGGGGGGTGTCATCAATCTCAAAAATCATAGCATGGTGTTTGAAAACAACAGTACGCACGTAATAGTGCCACTAGATCCAGCAGAGGGCGCGTGATATACAGAGCCAGCCTACGAGGAGGAGGAAATAGAGCACATTTACAAATTGACTGCACAGGATGACAATCAAGTTAACCCCACGGCTAAAGAAGTATTCTACTGGGAAAAGGACAGCGAATGTTTTTCCAACTCTGATTTGGAACTGGAAAACTGGCAAGGTCGGTTGCACTAGGTCTCGGTGCTACGATGTCTTTGGACCACCAAGAATTTCCGTCGCATATTTATCAAGGCAAGAAACCTACCCTGCCATGATGACACAGGTGATATTAAGAATATTGTTGAATCCACAATTCACAAGGGACGCAAGCCCGAGACACTACCACTAACCTTGCGCAGAGCACCTGCGTGAGGGCCGGTGTTCCTCACTTAGGAGAAGTATTGGAGTAAGATGACCCTGCGCTTGGGGACCCCACCTGCCCGATGGGCCCCAAGGTCAGTAGACCTACGCAGATACTTGCTAACATATAATACTCAAAGGTGTGATAGAACCCTGCCCAAACAGGCTCACCTGGTTACTGATGACCTAGGTGTGTGTTTGATTACGGAGCTGCCTGAACTCATGTGCAATTAGGAGAATTTACGAACACTTCAAGTGACAGATGGCACGAGGAAGCTGGATGCAGTCCTACCATACCAAGACATCGCGACAAAGGGGGAAGCGCATTGCTTGAGAAGATTGATGGCAAAGTTGTTGAACTAGTACCTAAACCATGTTATGAAACACCTGACGTCAGCCTTAATTTGGAGTACGCGAACCGCACGCAGGTGTCCTCTGAGGTCTGATGGTTCGTGGGAGAATCCTCAAGTACGAATACCAACCACTAGCCCATCCTACGTTGATAATAAAGGGACATTATAGTTACGTGAATTGGGTGGAAGATCATCAATGCAGCCATTTATGGTAAGTTTGATCTGAATGATCGATGGTAAGTTTCATGTATGGGTTACTCCACCATTAAATAGCTTCGGACGATGTGCCGTTGGTAGGATAACTTTGCACCAGGCTACTTATTGCCTCCCCACCATGCTCTTGTTATCTGCCTACTGGCTCTCTAAGATCATTGACATTCTCGAGGATGCCTGTTCTCTTGTTGCTATGACGGACCCTAACCTGCCGAATGCTTCGTTCCCGGGCTGCTCAGCACCCACAGACATCATCTTGAGAGGGCTTGGGAATGCCGAGTGAGATCGAATAATTGGGCGTTGGCCTCCTGCAGCCAGAATTTCCTTTCAACCACGCACGGAGGGCCACCATCTTTGCGTGATAAGAGTACCTGACCTTCGCACCCTGGGGATGACTGTGGAACCCAGCTGGATGGCCTTGGAAGATATAGCAGAGGGGGGTACGTTCATATCGCAGTCTCCCGCCCGCAGTATCACAGTCAGGTCGCGACTGGTTCTATGCCAAGAAGGAACGCTGAGATATAGGGACATGCTGCAACTTCTCCGTAACTCTAGAGTACCGCGCAGTAGAAGCAATGTCTGTTCACTCCCTCACACTACCCTAGTTAACAATCATGATCCAACCACTAGGGACATCCAAATAGATTTGGCACAGCTATCTCACGCAGTGCTACAAGGACTATACACCGGAGTGTTGCAAGAGGTTCTCCACTGTAACCATACTACGCAACAGCAGTATGACCTAGCTCTGGAAGTACGGGCCCAGCGGATTGCATTGGTCACAGACACAACAAATATTATTCAGGAGCAACTTACGCAGGCCACACAGTTGGTCGACACAGCTACGCAACTTTGTATAGCAGTCCGACACCATTCTATGCTTCAGCATATCCAGCAGGAATTACGGCAAGCGGAAGCTACTCTGGGTCAGGTCAGAGCTTCCTCGCCCTCCAACATCTCCGCGCAGTGTCTAGCCATCATGGACATGATTGAGAACCTTCGTTGCTCCAAGCATGTCGTTCAAAAATAGTTGAAACCATGGGCCGACACTGCACTCCAGCTCTCCAAAGATGCTCAGTCCGCCATTGCGCACCTCCACCAGCTGCTAGAATGGATTATCATAGCTCTAGATGGCCCTGCCTCCCTAACACTTGTCAACATTGCACAGCGAGCTGCTGCCCAGAGTTAGGAAGTGCTCCCTCTGCTCGTCCGCGCTCTTGATACCTTGTGTGTGCAAATAGAGGCTGCACCACCACAGTGACTCGGAGCGAGTCACAAGATTGTGTTGGGGGACTGTTGGAATAGGGTCTCCTACAAGCTGTGAAACTGGTCCATTTTGAATATTTTTTATTATATTTATTCTAGTGCAGGGGTTTTTGTAATGTTCCCACTTAGCCTTAGCTAAGAGGAACATTCAATTTTGTTTTAATTTATGTTGCATGAATAAATGAATAGAGGACATGTAAAACTCTTGAAAATTATGAATAAATCAATTCCCATGTGATCAAAGACAAATCAGGGCCATGTAAATAATCACTTGCAGGTGTGAAAGAGGTTTGAGCTAAAGACTTGGTCAACCTTGACCAAATCAACAGCGCTGTCTAGGTTCATTGCATCTCCAAAAGGGACAGCGTAGTTCTAGAAGGAAGCCTCTCATGTGAAAAGGGCTAACTCATCAAGGTAGTTTAGGGTTTGCAAAGGCTTTCTCATCTTATAAAAGGAAAGGGAGGGTAGCAATAGAAGGTTGTTGATGGATCATATTTCTGAGTATTTTTCTTCTTAGACAAATACCATTCTCTATTGTTTAGTGGAGGATTGTACTTGGAATTCCTATGCATGGATTTCACCTCTTCCTTTGAGGATTCTTGGAGGAGTATTTTCTGAATTGAACCACTATCAGGCTTGAGGCCAAGCTCTACTTTCGTTAGCAGCACTGATCCATTGAGGGTTTTGCTGCTTCTGCAAGCTGCAGCAAGTGGGAGTCTAGATCTGCAGAGGTCTAGTGTATTTTTGGGAGCCTCTTCTCATGGAGTGTGTTTTTTAACCTCCTGTAAGAGTGTCTCTTCTCTTTTTACTTCAGATCTGAAATTTTTCAGTAGTTATCTATGTCATTTGAGCTACAACATTGTTCATCTTGATAGACTGCGTTATTTTGGTGTGAGGCTCTTCATGGTGTTTTGCTCATAGTTTAGATCAGAGATATCTAGTGCTGGGCTTTGCCTTCCACTTGGTGATCCATGGATTAGCTTGTTGATCCATGTTCTGTTTAGATCTGATCCTTTGTAATGAAATTTTGTATTCAGAAATTTACTGCAGCATTTTACAGTTCTGCAACTTGTTTCTCAAATCTACTCTTACTTATGCATGCTTTTGTCAAAATTCCAAGGGGATATTGAAGAGGCAACCATCTAGTTTCCAGATCTGAAATAGATCTAATGTTTTGTCCATAGATATTTCCTAGATCTTAATTTTAACTTCCAGCTGCTGAAGCTCCTTAAAAATAACGTTGTTGAGCCATTTATGCAAATATACATTTGTTCTAGCTCTCTTTTCTAAAGGTTTCTTGCTGAATTGTCTCATACATTCTACTGTATCGTGAAAGAGCTTCATCATAATGCTAATTTGCTGCTATATTACTGAAGTATAAACCTTTTTTCTGATCTCCTCTGAATATATGATAAAACTGCGCAATTCCTGAAGTAGTGTTTGCATTTGACTGCAGCCTTCCTCTTTCGGTGCTTTTTAGCTAGTCTAGTTTGTGGGAGATCTGTTTAGTGTGTCTAAACTAATTTTTTTTAGATGAAATTCCATGAATAAGTCCCATACAGCATAAATAAGAGGAACCAAGTCCTGATCTGCGTTTCTGTTGCACATTTTTTCTTATACAGCATTTTTATGCAGCACATTGTTAATATTCCTAAAAAAGGAATATTACAGTTTTGGGGTGGGTTAAAGCCCCGAAAGCATTGTAATGGGTAAAAGGGTAAACCAGGGGTTTGAAAACCATGGTTTTGGGACCATAGGAGAGTCTAGGCTAGATTTTTATAAATAGAGGAACATTTTATATTGTAAAGGATAAGAATGATGAGCTATTGATGCGAATTGTGGTTTAAGCTATCTGTTTGGGTTCTAGGGAAAGGAATCCTGCTGGATGTGTGCGCGGATATCCAAGTCCAGCTATGTGCGGACCCTTCTGCTGTGTGTACAGGTTGGAAAGGGAATTATAAGGAAGAATTGATGAATGAATGAATAAGAAATATTGATAGAGAACTGAATCTGTGAGTACTCTTGTGTGAATTGTTGGTAACTGATGCATTGTGCCTTTTCTGTCTTTAAGTTGCGAAGATATGTGTAAGTGTGTTTCTGGATTTGGATCTCTTATTTTCTCTTTATGTAATGTTCTATTACTTTCATAAAAGCATATAATTATAGATCTAACACAAGTGGATGCGAACAGAGACCTAATTAACCCTACGCAGAACAAGGTAATCTGGGAATTATAGGACCTATCGCAGCGCTGCTTACCTTACCCATCCTTTCTTAGGGTGTGGAAACTTGCTTCCAGAACCCACCCATACTACTTCGGGTGAGACTTTGACCTACGCAAGCAGGTCACTGCCGAAAGGGCCAGTAGTATAGGGGTTTGTTGGCAAACCTTGCACACTGAACCTGGGTCAGGACCTCTCAAGCCAACAGAAGGTTGTCCCTGTAAGGGTTTTCCTTGCGAACCATAAGGCTATCCCTGAGGACCAAAGGGTTGTCCCTACTGGACCAAAGGTTGTTCCTGTAAGGGTTTTCCTTGTAGACCCGAGGGTTGTCCCTGTATTAATGGACCTTTATGAGAAACGATCTTATAGGGATCAGTCGGAGGTAAATAAATAGGTTTATGAGGATCAATTGGAGGAAAATATACAAGATTACTGTAGACATCATAATAATGGGGAGGATTTCTACGAGCTTGTGGCTACTGGGAACCCTGAGGTGTGGAATTATGCGGCTAAGAATCAAGAGAGGGAGCATACCGTCGTTGAATCTCCAATAGAAAGTCATTGAATGTATAAGTAGAAACCATAAACGTGATAGAAGTAGATGGGGTTTCCACGGCAAGAGGTTGTGATCCACTCATGACAGGTCTAACAGGAAATGTGGGATTGATAAATATAGACCTGTGAACAGCAGCAGACCCTGACGATTGAGTCGTGCTAACAACCGGGGCAGATGAAGCCACACAAACGGTAGGCCGGACTGGGACAGATGTAATAGTGGCCGACGAGATGGGTGTCTAGGGCGAAATTCCTAATGTAGGAAAAGCCGAGCTTCCAGCGGGAGCCATTGTACTGGATTGTGCAATGGATGCCACACCAGAAATAATCTGACCCAAAATACAATAACCTGGTGGAAGAGACACTGATTGGGGGGAAGGTTGACTGGAGACATATGGAAACTTTCTGGGAAAAGCTGATATTCCCCTGTAGAAGCATGCAACTCTTCGCTGCCAATAGGACTGGAAGAATCCATATCTGACGAGGTCGTAAGATCGTCGAAAAGGTGACAAGGACTAGGAGGTATAGCAGTGGCTAATAACGATGATCCTGAAGTGAGAGGAGGGAATTATTCCTCGCTCCCAAAACCAGACCATGCACCCTGAGGTGGCCAATTGAAGTCAACCGACCCTTTAGGAGGAGACCGGGTAGCGACAGGTAAGACACTCGGGAGGATAGGCTGTGAAAACTCAGAATTCAATAAATCTAAGGAAGCATTGAAACCTAACACAAATATTTTATAGGTCTAGGCTAGTGACATGTTCTGGCATCATTAAACCTAGTAGCTTTCATTCGCCATCTGGCATTAGACAGCACTAGTATGGACTTGTGCTCTCCATACCATTGTGTATATAAAGGGAGACCCTCATATTTTACAATCCTTTATCCATAGGAAGTCGAGTTTGTCGCCCTGTAACCATGATACACCACACACAACATTCGGGGAGACTACCTGCACATACGTTACATCCTTAGTCATTCCTCTTCCATTTGATCACCAAGGTGTATATGGAAATTCACGGAAACTTGGTACACCCTCTTGCTTAGATTACCTGAGTAGTCATTTTGGTCTTTTCGTGACTCTCTAAAAAGTGAAAAGATCATCGAGCGCTTGTCCTTTCACGCTCGTTTCAACTTGAAAGTGATAGAGTCACCTTTTTCCTATTTCTCGACTCTTAAAATATGAAATGACAGAGTTTTGTTTCAGTTTCTTAAAATATTAACTTCCTGCGAAATATTCCTCGTTAAAGTTATCTTCCTTAGAATTTTTTTTCATGGTTGTTTCCAATGGCAACGTTTCTGGAGTCTGAAGGGAATCTTGGTCCTTTTCCTGCTTTTGGGAATGTTGATGCTCCTTATATGGCAACATTGTCCCTTCCGGGGTCAACTGCTGGTTTTCTTGTGTGGTTATTCTCCACCTCTGTGGTCTCGAGTATTCCTCCCTTTGTACAACCATCTCCTCCACCTGAACAACATCATGTTAATTCTAAGGTGGACCTCTCCCCTTCTTCGCCTATTTCTTCATCCTTCACCTATTTCTCTGTCCTCCTCTTCTACTTCACCTGGTGAAAGTCTGGATTCTAGTAACCTGGTGGTTAAGAAGAAGAAGAAGAAGACGAAAAAGAAGAAGTCAGATAAGAGAGAGGCCAACTATGCGACTATTGCACCTAAGAAACATTTCCTTGATAAACCATCCAACCTTCCATGGAAAGTAAAATTCCCTTGCATGTTGTGAAAAGTTGACCACCTCCTTCGATACTTCCCTGGCATTTCCAAGGTCCTTGAAGTATGGTCTGATGGCTGTCCGTTGTTACCTTTGACTTCTGGAAGTAATATTGGTGGCACATCTTCGACTAGAAATGATAAGACTCATAAGAAATAGGGTAAGATTACCAATCCCTATAATTTGTGTGAAGGGCATCATCTCATTCACCTTTTTCCCTACATGAATGAAGCCACAAGAGAGTTGGACAACCCTACTATTTCTACACCCTGCCTTCTGGTTGGTTACCATAAGCTTTCTTCAAGTCCTCTGCTAGTTGATTCAACGAGCGGTCAAGAGTCATCCCTTGTTGATCCCATTCCCTCATAAATTAAAATTCATGAATCCATTCCTGACCAACCATTGGTTGTGGAATCGGTCGATCTAATCCCACCCATGGTTCATCATTCATCAGGTATTTTCCGTCAAGAGTGGATCTCATCCCCCTCATGTTCTTCTTGTTTCTTCAGATTCCTTAGACTTGGAAAAAGATCCTCCTGTCCCTGTGACTCAAGAAGTTTCTCTTCCAACTCCCATGTCTGAGGTCCAGGAGGATGCTCCTCTTGCTCTGATAACACCAAGGGATGACCATCTCATTTCTATGGTACCCCTTCCAAGTAGTTTGGTCGCCTCCTTTGATTGGAGTTGATTTATGAGATGCGCCTTCCCTCTTATGTGCCTTTTGAGATCACTGTACAGACATTCGATGTGGCCATACCTAGCACAATTATAGATTAAGGCACGCCTATTAGTATTATGTCTTCAACTACTTGGCAAGCTTTTGGTTCTCCACTGCTTGTGCCTGTTACGCAGAATCTGTTGGCATTTAACAGAGGAGCCAGTCAACTGTTAGGGATCCTTCCAAAGTTTTCGATCACTTTGGGATGGAAAATCATCTGTATAGACGTGATGGTTGTTCAAGGCCCCTTGGATTTCAATTTACTCTTGGGGTGTGACTATGATTATTCCATGGGTGCTCTTGTCTCTTCTCTTTCATGTGATTTGTTTTCCACACAAAGGCTGGATCGTGACCATTGATCAGCTTTCATTCTTTGGTCTTGAGGTGGCAGCTGGCCCACCATCGTCTCTACCGGGTCTTTATCTGCCAGTTGTAACTTCCCCACCACTAGTTAATTATGTGGCCACTTGTTCATTGCCCTCATCTAGTGATAGTTCCATCGAGTACCATCTACTGGGGGCATTCAATCATGATTTCCAAGATGTTATTCTCCCCTCAGATGCAAACCGCTTAGATGCCATGATCTCTTATTCATTATGATGAAAGGTCATCAGAGCAAAGTTCATTTTCTTATGTCAATCTCCTTAAAAAATGAAACAAGGTGTCATGAGGATGGTTCATCTTCTATGTCAACCTCATTAAAAAATGAATTAGGTCACAAGGATAGTTATTTTAATGTGTCAACCTCGTTAAAACAATGAAACACATTTTTTTTCAATTCGAGTCTTTTATCAGATCTCGTGATATCCCAGTCGAGTCTTTCTCTGATCTTGTAATTTGAACCTTCACTCCATCCGCTTTTCATTCCTTGCAGCTGGACTGAAGCTTGGGGGGCATGTACCTCAAATTTAGTCACCATGTTGGGGGCATGCAAACCTGTTTCAAGAATATTTTATCTATGTTTCAAGCTTGTGTAAAACTGAAACCAACTTCAAGCAGAGTTTCTTGATTTCAAGCTTGTGTAAAAATGAAACCATCATTATTTTACCTCTCGTGATTGTCGTTTTATCAGCCTTTTTTTTCGGATGAGCCTCAGTTTTCTCCTTCCATCGTCACCATCTGCTTGGTTGATCATATGCCTTCACTTGATTGTTTTACCCATTCCTGAGGAACCACTGCAATGAGTGGTATTTTTAGCTAGCCTCTTGACCTTTACTTGTTCTGAGCAATTCCACCATCACAGGAACCAGTTGCTACCCTTAATGCCACTCGTTCCTCCAGGTGGAGTCATCTTTCAGCTCTTTTCTGACTCTCTAAACATAAAAATATTGTCGAGACTCTATTTTTTTTTTAACTCGTTAAATGGTTGTGAAATGATATATACTCAGTATATGTTTAACCCTTTTTCGCATTTGGATAGATTATTTATGAAAAAGGAATACCTTAGCCTATCGCGACTAAGAGGTTCTCGCAGACACAGTTTTTTACCTTTTCGGATCTGTGAGACTATCTATGAAAAGGGATTGCTAGAGTTTTCTTTTATGCTTCTTTTAAAACTCTCTAAACATAAAAAGATGTCGAGTTCTTCCTTTTTCAGGCTCGTTAAACCCTAAATGACATCAGAAACCATCACCATGACGTAACCGAGTTCCTCCTTCCTAGGGCTCGTAAAATGTACTAGGATGGATTTGTCAGAAGGACAAACTTACATGACAAGAATATGCTATCCCCTTCAATCTAGTTTTCCAAAAATAGTTGGGGTACTCACCAGCAATGGTGGGGGAAAAGGAACCAGTTCTCAGTTGTGTCAGTAGCATGTCGCTCTTTAACATGACACTCATCTACATTCGTGTCGGGTTGGGGACATCTCATTTCGTCATTATTTCCTCCATGGGTTTGGGTAATTTTTTTTGACCTCTCATCTTCTATTTGCCACATCATCATGACCTCAGATCCCTTGATGTAAAATACTGCCAAATCCAGAGTCGTGTCACCGATATGTTCAAGAGAAGTTTTCGATTGCAACTTTCAACCTCCCTCTGATCTTCATTTTAGTCCTGACTCACTATCATCATTGTTGGGTGTGGAGCCTGATTATCTTGTTTACTTTGTATCATAGCATTGGACCCCTATACCTTCAAAGGGGCAGCAATGCCACCCGTAATTAATCGCTGCCATGGGGGGTCCAGAGGGGGGCGGTAACGCTTTTTGAAGCCCCCCCCCCTGGCGGGGGTTTTCGGGGGCAGCGCCCCCGAAGCTAAAAACAGATGTAAAATTGCCTTGTAAAAGTATAGTAATTTCTAGTCAATCTGGGCTGTTCATTAGGCAAATGATCTGACGGTAGAAGTTATGTTTAGATTAGGGTTTTTTGCCCTAGAAGGAAACCCCCTTGTATATATGGGGGCATTGTATTACGGCTGTGTATTATGTGTGTATTCTCGGAGCGAGAAACAGAGAGGGAGACTGTGAGAGAGAACAGAGGATATTACAGCGGATCTGCTGTAGGTTTTGTCTCTTCATTTTTGTTGGATAATAAAAAGGAAGGACTGGCTGTTCGGGGTGGACGTAGCCCAAACTGGGTGAACCACGTATATCTGTGTCTCTTTGGTTTTATGTGTTTTGTGTGCTTGTATTTTCCGCATATTTTATGTGTTTCATTGCTCTGTAATATTTAATTTTCTAACAACTGGTATCAGAGCCGAAGGTATATTTGGTTGATAAACTCGCAGGAAAAAAGGGTTCCTGGTTCGAGTGGGAGCAATGGCGGACGATGGTAAGTTTAGGGTCGAGAAATTTAACGGCCAAAACTTTGCGCTGTGGAAGATGCAGATGGAAGATTATCTGTATCAGAAAGATCTGTACCTACCATTGAGCGGAAAAACAAAGAAGCTGGCGACCATGACAGACGCGGAATGGAACATTCTCGATAGAAAGGCACTCGGAACAGTACGGTTGTGTCTTGCGGCGTCAGTCGCCTTCAATATTTCGAAGGAAACAACAACAAAGGGTTTGATGCAGACGTTGGCGAAACTATATGAAAAACCCTCGGCCTCAAACAAGGTATTTCTTATGAAACGACTATTTAATATGAAGATGCTGGAAGGTGGATCTGTTGCAGACCATTTAAATGAATTTAATACAGTTACCAGTCAGTTAAGTTCTGTAGGGGTAAACTTTGATGATGAAGTTAGAGCTTTGTTATTCTTGTGCTCATTGCCAGAGAGTTGGAATGGTTTAGTAATGGCCATTAGTAACTCTGTCTCTGGATCTAGTACTTTAAAGTTTGATGATGTTGTTGGTGCTATCCTTAGTGAGGAAATGCGACGGAAAAGCTCCGGTGAGACATCCGGTAATGCTTTAAGTGCAGAGTCTAGGGGAAGAAGAATGGAAAGAGGAAAGAGCTTGGGATATCGCAGTAAATCAAGGAAAGGCAGATCCAAGTCTAGATCAGGGATAGTGTGTTGGAATTGCGGAAAGAAAGGACACCTAAAGAAAGACTGTAGATCTCAGAAGGGAAAAGAAGGAGACACATAGCAAGAAAACAATCATGAAGAAAATGTGATAGGTGATGTGTTACAAGATGCTTTGATTCTTTCTTTCGAAAATGTTACTGATTCTTGGGTTGTAGATTCAGGGGCTTCATTCCATGCCACACCTGATAAGAAATATTTTCATGACTATGTTCAAGGAGATTTTGGACAAGTTCGTTTGGGTGATGATAAACCCCGTAAAATTGTTGGAATGGGTAAAGTTCTTGTAAAACAATAGAATGGAAACCAATGGCTACTAAAGGAGGTAAGGCATGTTCCAGATCTGAAGAAAAATCTGATTTCAATGGGGCAATTAGGCAGTGAAGGTTGTGTGACAACTTTCACAGATAAAACTTGGAAGGTCACCAAAGGAGCGCTGGTAATAGCAAAAGGTGAAAAGGTAGGTACATTGTATTTATGCAATGGTATTTCTAACTCTGTTAATGATTTAACTTCCAAAGGAGCAGATGCAGCATTATGGCATCATAGGCTCGAACACATGAGTGAGAAGGGAATGAAGATTATTCACTCAAGAAATTTGTTGCCAGGTTTGAAGAATGTTGATTTGGATTTCTGTGAGAATTGCATTTATGGAAAACAAAAGAGAGTCATATTTCTCAGAGTTTGGAAAGAAAAGAAGAGCGAAAAATTGGAGCTTGTGCATACAGATGTATGGGGACCTGCTCAGGTATCATCTCTCGGTGGCTCTCGTTATTATGTTACTTTTATTGATGATGCAACTAGAAAAACATGGATTTATTGTATTCAGAATAAATCTCATGTATTTGATACTTTCAAGAAATGGAAAGCTTTGGTTGAGATTGAGACAGGAAAGAAGTTGAAGTGTCTCAGATCAGACAATGGAGGTGAATATTGCAGCAAATATTTTGATAGGTATTGTTCAGAGCATGGAATTCGTAGAGAGAAGACAGTTCCAAGAACACCACAAGAAAATGGTGTGTCAGAAAGGATGAACAGAACAATCATGGAGCGTGCAAGGTGCATGAGATTGTATGCAGGATTGCCTTTACAATTTTGGGCAGATGCTGTAGATACTGCTGTTTATCTAATAAACAGAGGGCCTTCAAGTTCCTTGGATGGTGGTATTCCAGAGGAAGCATGGACAGGTAAAAAGGTAAACTACTCTTTTTTAAAGCCTTTTGGTTGTGAGGCCTTTGTCTATATTAATAAAGAAAATAGAACAAAGCTTGAGGTAAAATCAAAGAAATGTACCTTTATTGGATATGGTGCTAATGATTTTGGTTATCGCTTATATGATTATGAAAATCACAAAATCATTAGGAGCAGAGATGTAATATTCAATGAAAAGGTCTTGTATAAGAATCAGTTGCAGGAAAAGAAACAGGAAAAAGAAAGCAAGGAATACGCGGTTCTTGATGAGATATCTAAAAAAGTAAATGTGCCTAAAAATAATAATAATCAACAACCACAGCAGCAACAACCACCACAACAGAAACAGGCACCTCAAACACCTGAAAGTGGTGTTAGAAGATCTACCAAGATAAGTAGACCCCCTGAACGATACTCTCCTTCATTATATTATTTATTGCTGACTGGTTCTGGTGAACCTGAATGTTATGAAGAAGCAATGCAGGTTGAAAGCAAGAAGAAGTGGGAGCTAGCCATGGAAGAAGAGATGGACTCCTTAATGCATAACCAGACTTGGGACTTAGTCAGGTTGCCTACAGGTAAAACTACATTGCAGAATAAATGGGTTTACAGGCTGAAGGAAGAAGATGGAGGAAAACATAGGTACAAAGCTAGACTTGTGGTGAAGGGGTTTGCACAGAAGAAAGGTATTGATTTTTATGAAATATTTTCTCTTGTTGTTAAGATGACTTCAATCAGAACTATCTTAAGTCTTGTAGCTGCGGAAGATTTACATCTTGAAAAGTTAGATGTAAAGACAACATTTCTCCATGGAGATTTGGAGGAAGAGATATACATGTAGCAACCAGAAGGATATGAGATAAAAGGGAAAGAAAAATTGGTGTGCAGGTTAAAGAAGAGCTTGTATGGCTTAAAACAGGCTCCAAGGCAGTGGTATCTAAAATTTGACAAGTTTATGTCTGAACAAGGTTATACTAGATGTCACTCTAATCATTGTGTTTATCTAAAAAGGCAAAATGATGGCAACTATATTATATTGTTATTGTATGTAGATGACATGCTTGTTGCAGGATCTAACATGCAGGAAATAAATGTGCTCAAAAGAAAATTGGCAAATTCATTTGCAATGAAGGATTTGGGAGCTGCAAAACAAATCCTTGGTATGAGGATAACTAGAGACAGGAAAATCGCAAATTAACACTGTCTCAGAATGAGTACATAGAAAAGGTGTTGAAAAGATTTAATATGTAGAATGCAAAACCAGTTAGTACACCTTTTGCTAGCCATTTCAAACTTAGTAAGGAGATGTGCCCCAAGACCCATGAAGAAATGGAATATATGTCTAAAGTTCCATATGCATCTACAGTTGGAAGCTTAATGTATGCAATGGTCTGCACAAGGCCTGATATTGCACATGCAATGGGAGTTGTAAGCAGGTACATGAATAATCTAGGAAAAGAACATTGGATGGAAGTAAAATGGATTCTCAGATATTTGAGAGGTACCACAAATCAAGCATTATGCTTTGGTGGTTCAAACATTGCTCTACAGGGATATGTTGATGCAGATATGGCAGGTGACATAGATAACAGGAGGAGCACTACAGGATATGTATTTACTGTAGGTGGAACAACTGTCAGTTGGGTTTCAAAAATCCAAAGTGTTGTTGCACTTTCAACAACAGAAGCAGAGTATGTTGCTGCTACAAAGGCTAGTAAAGAAATGATTTGGTTACAAAGGTTTATGGATGAATTGGGTAAGAAGCATGATATGGGCACGTTATACAGTGATAGCCAAAGTGCCATTCATCTTGCAAAGAACTCAACATTTCATTCCAGGACTAAACACATACATCTCAAGTACCATTTCATACAGTCAGTATTGGAAGATGGAGAGTTGAAGCTGGAAAAGATACACACTAGCCAGAATCCTGCAGATATGCTAACAAAAGTTGTAACCAGGGAGAAACTGAGAATGTGCTCAGTTTCAATTGGTCTTCAAGGATGACGATGAAGATGAGGAATAGCCAGGTCCAAAGAGGAGTAATTTTCCAGCAAATGAAGCAGCGATGGAGTTGCTACAATCAATCTCCAAGTGGGAGATTGTTGGGTGTGCAGCCTGATTATCTTGTTTACTTTGTATCACAGCATTGGACCCCTATACCTTCAAAGGGGCAGCAACGCCGCCCGTAATTAATCGCTGCCGTGGGGGGTCCAGGGGGGGGCGGCAACACTTTTCGGAGCCCCCCTTGGCGGGGGTTTTCGGGGGCAGCACCCTCGAAGCTAAAAACAGATGTAAAATTGCCTTGTAAAAGTATAGTAATTTCTAGTCAATCTAGGTCGTTCATTAGGCAAATGATCTGACGGTAGAAGTTATGTTTAGATTATGGTTTTTTGCCCTAGAAGGAAACCCCCTTGTATATATGAGGGTATTGTATTGCGGCTGTGTATTATGTGTGTATTCTCGGAGCGAGAAACAGAGAGGGAGACTGTGAGAGAGAACAGAGGATATTACAGTGGATCTGCTGTAAGTTTTGTCTCTTCATTTTTGCTGGATAATAGAAAGGAAGGACTGGTTGTTCGGGGTGGACGTAGCCCAAACTGGGTGAGCCACGTATATCTGTGTCTCTCTGGTTTTATGTGTTTTGTGTGCTTGTATTTTTTCGCATATTTTATGTGTTGCATTGCTCCATAATATATAATTTTCTAACAATCATGTTCCTTTGTCTCGTGTCGATGATGTGGGAAACATTATGGCCCTCCTTCGACCGGGTCACTTCCTGTCAACTTCAACTCATTATCCAGGAAGTTGATCTAGAGACTCCCTTCTGGTACCTTGGAGATTGCATGCCTCAATGGAAAGTTCTTCGCATTTGACGACTGGTCCACATCATTAGCCTTCGATTGGGTGATTATGCGAGTATTCAACGCCAAATCATTGTTCACATTCCGTGGATTGTACTTGTTGTACCTTGAGAGCCATTATCATTATTGATGGTTTCTCTCGCACCTATTAACATATTTCATTATTGGCTGGTAATCAAGTGACTTTCTTGCATGTTCGACTTTAGATCACATATTCGCATGCTTGAATTTTTACTTGTTCAGGTCGAGATGGAGCGCAAGACCCTAGGTTTTGTCTGATAATATCCAGGCTGCGGGATATTTTTGTTTATCATGACTATATGCATGACTCTTTTGATTGGATGGTTGCGACCATACCTGAGTCTACTTGTTGATCCTTTTTGCTGGATGGCTGAGTCCATAACTCGGATCTCAGTTTTTATGTACTCTATTATGAATGGTTGCGCCCATGCCGCATGTTCATGTATCATAGATATCAGTTGTATTTGTACTTGCAGGTCTTCTGAAAATAGTGTTTGTTTCAAATGTGTTCTCGTAAATAATTTCACCCCTCCCTATCTCTCGGACCTCATGCTTTAGGGGGCATCTGTTACATAGCATTTTGTCACCATCCATGGAATCCCCATCCCGCACATTTGAGGACCATTTATGTGGCTTATATGACGTGTCATGCCTTGCAAAGAGTATCATTTCATCCCTTTCCATGAGGAGAACATTTCATTTTTTGAGTTATCCATGAACAGACCATCAAAAACACATGCTTTTGGGTTGGCATTGGTAGACCGTTATGGCCTCGGGAAGATAAAGGAAATTAACACTGGTCCCCACGCCCATTGGCGCTCTATCCTAGTGAGCTATCCGCACTGAATTGTTTTTGGAATATTTTTTAAATATAGAGGCGAAGTTTCCATGATAACTACTTCATGAGCGATTCAGCTTGGGTTGTTTGATTGCATAACCATGAACACCTTCCTTTGGCCTCTTGTTTCCACCTTTTGGGGGAACCTCCCAAAGGATAACGCCTCCCTTCCACAATTTAGGGGATGCCAACCTTCTTGTGTTGAAGTATTGTCACATTGGTAGAACCACCAGTTTCTTCATCTTCTCCATTGCCTCCTAGTGGTAGTCCTTTTCCCGACGTTTCTTTGGAAACACCTCAGTCCACTAGTTCTACCGAGTTTTCGTAGCCTATCCTCCTGAGTGTCTTACCTCTCGCTACCCGGTCTCCTCCTGAAGGGTCGGTTGAATTCAATTGGCCACCTTAGGGTGCTTAGTCTAGTTTTGGGAGCGAGGAATAATTCCCTCCTCTCACTTCGAGATCATCGTTATTAGCCACTGTTATACCCTCTAGTCCTCGTCGCCTTTTCGACGATCTTACAACCTCGTCAGATATGGATTCTTCCAGTCCTTTTGATAGTGAAGAGCTGCATGATTCTACAGGGGAATATCAGCTTTTCCCATAAGAGTTCCCATATGTATCTATTCAACCATCCCCCCAATCAGTTTCTCTTCCATCATATTATTTCTGGTGTGGAATCCGTTGCACAATCTAGTACAGTGGCTCCCGCTGGAAGCTCGGTTTTTCATACAATAGGAATTTCGCCCTGAACACCAATCTCATCAGTCATTTTTACATCTGTCTCGGTCTGGCCTACCATTTGTGTGGCTTCATCTGCACCAGTTTTTAGAATGACTCAATCGTCAAGGTCTGTTGTTGTTCGCAGGTATATCTTTATCAATCCCACATTGCCTGTTAGACCTGCCATGAGTGGATCGCAACCTCGTGCTTTGGAAACCCCGTCTACTTATACCACGCCCATGGTTTCTACTTATGCATTCAATGACTATCTGTTGGATATTCAATGACGATATGCTCCTTCTCCTGATTCTCAGCCGCAAAACTTCACACCTCAGGGTTCTTAGCAGCTGCAAGCTCCCGAAAATCCTCCCCACCATTTTGATGTCTACGGTAATCTCGTATATTTGCCTCCAATTGATCCTCATCAAGCTATTTATTTACCTCTGACTAATCCCTATCATACCGTTTCTCATCAAGGACCATTAATACAAGGACAACCCTCGGGTCTACAAGGACAACCCTTACAGGGAAAACCTTTGGTCCAATACGGACAACCCTTTGGTCCTCAAGGAAAACCTTATGGTCCGCAAGGAGAACCCTTACAGGGACAACCTTCGATCCAACAAGGACAACCCTATGGTCTGTCTGGTCAACCTTAGTTTCAACTAGGAGCATATTATGTTCCTGGGGGGCAAATGTATCCACCACAGGGACAACCTTTTGTGCAATAGCAACAACCTTATGTTTCGCAAGGCCAAGCTTTTGTATAGCAAAGACAACCCTACGGTCCTGCTCCGGGTCAACCTAGTTTTCAAGGGCAACCTGGTCCATCTCAACTATCGAGCCAACCTCTTCCACAAGGGCAGCCCAGTGGCCCTCAGTATCCAGGCCAACCTACTCCGCAGGGACAGCCTGCTCAACCTTAGCAGTTGGTTCAACCTGTTCAACCTGCTCAGCAACTAGTTCAACCTGCTCTACAGGGACAGCCTGCTTAACCTCAAGGCGCTACTTACCCTCCTCAAGGTCAATTTTAGGAAGTATATAGTGCACCACAATATTTCACTTATTACCCTCAAAATCAATCCTAGATGGTGTATAATCCACCTTAAGGTAATGCTTACATTCCGCAGCAGAATCCCTATGTTTCTTAGCAAGGACCTCAATAGTATGCTCAGAATCAGTATCCCGGTCCTCAACCCCAGTATGGGTAGAATTATCAGGCTTATAACCCCTATGGACAGAATCCTCCAGGACAAAACATATGGGGGCATACTTTCTCTCAACCTAGGTGGAATGCTAACACTGGTCTTTACCAATGACCTCCAATGCCATTTAATCCTCAATTATTGTTTCTCGCAACATTGGAACTGCCTGATGTGTCAAAGTTGACGAACGATCCAATCCTTCATAACCCGTATTGGACTCCAGTTCCAACCAAAATCCCTATTGATTGTCCCAAGTTTGAGGGCAAGTCTGGAGAAGACCCAAAAGTGCATGTTATGACATACCATCTTTGGTGTTCCTCTAATTCTTGGGTTGACAATTCTATCCAACTCCGTCTTTTCCAATGGACTCTTACTATTGCCACTGCCAAGTGGTACATCAAGTTATCTCGTGACATCTTTTAGGATTTAAACTCTTTAGCCATGGCATTTCTCATGCACTTTCAATTACCAGTTCGGTATGAAATCGGGACGCACCTCCTCACATCCTTGAAGCAAGATAAAGCTACTCATATCTCATATCACATTCATGAATGGAGGCGTCATCACCATCTGATCAAGTTTGATATTCTTGATCAGCTCCTAACTTATTGAGTTACTACCTCTTTCATTATTCCTATTGCTAAGGAAATTGTTATGGGGGCATGCGTCACTAAGGAACATGGCATTACTCTTGCCCAGTACCTAGATCTTGTGTACTCTCAGTCCAGCACGTTGTATGATCTCTTGTTTGATGCTACTAGACCTGGAACTTCCAAAGCACCAACGACACCATCCATCAACGGTATCATCGGTTCCATGTCTCAAAATTCTCGAAATTCTTCTCCTTTGAATCCTGGGAAGCAAATATCTACTCCTTCCAATGATACTGCTTCTCAACCCATCCTAAATTCTGGAAAAGCTGCAGACGTGAATGACGTTTAGGCCAATCCAGTGGATAAAACTTCCAAAGGTAAAAATAAGGGTAAAGGTAAGGCCAAAGTTGATACCCCGAAACAGGATTCTCAAAAATCTTGTGTTGATGATGGTTCACAACGTAAACCGAAGTATCCTTGCTTGATACGTGACGAAGAGCATTACACCAAGGACTATCCTCAACGGACCGAAGTGAGTCACTTGCTCAAAGGCACCCAAGGAACTCTGGTTATTCTCAAAGAACTATTTCCATCACATCAGACTCAGTTGGTAGAGAAACATCAGTCCTCTGCCCCATTTGGCTCCCAGGTTTTCATGATGAACCGTTCTGCATACGTTTCCATAGCTACCCAGTCGAAATATTATACCGAACCACTTCAGGAAGTGGGGAAAGATATCGTTGATGGTCCTCCTCCTCCGCCTGTTTCTGGCCCTTTTCAGATTGAAAGGCCTAGTACTAATTCCGTTGTACGGCCACCTCCCAAAGGTGTACTCCGTAAGTCTTCTTACAATCCTAACGCCCTTATTGCTCAACACTACAGTATTGTTGAGGATTTGGCTCAGGCGCCATCTGCAATGTCTGCATTAGAAGTACTTTAGATTTGTCCGTCTCAAAGGAAAGCTTTTCTATTTGCGATTGGTGGGGTTGATCCTGCTGATTCGAGCCTTATCACTTTCGACCTGGAGAATTTCATCCCATGTTTCCCTCATTAGCTTGCGCTCATCATACAAGTTGGAATTAATGGACTAAATATCCATCGAGCAGTCGTGGACGAGGGTGCATATATGTGTGTCATGTCATCTTCTTGCTCAAAATCTATTGGTTCTCCAGCTCTGAATTCATCTCAAAATTCTCTAGAAGCGTTTGATGGAAGGGAATCTAAACCTCTTGGTGTTCTTGCTAGTCTGTCGATTACTATAGAAGGGAAGATAGTCAACGTTGAGGTTGAAGTAGTTGACACCAAGCTCAATTACAATCTTCTCCATGATCACAGTTGTACCCACGTCATGATGTGTGTTCCTTCCACTCCCTTTCGTGTTTTGCGATTTCCACACGAAGGAAAGATCATTACTGTCGACCATTTTTCATTCTTCACTTCTTCTTCCAAGAAAAATGTTTCGTACGTAGATCAAATTCCTATGCCTTACGAGAGCATAGGGCCAGGTCTCCTCAAAGATCCTACCCTCATGGGTATTTTTCCCCTTCCTTCACTCAAAACTATTCAAATTAATATGATCTCCATATCTGATGATCTGTGGATAATCCCTTCACCCAAGAAGATTTATTCATTTGGATATTCTATGTCGTTAATTCCGATCGAGATTGATTACTGTGAGCTTACTTCAGCTTCGGATCCTCTGCCTCCTGATCATGCTCCTTTAGGCATGTCTCTTGATACTTATTCTCAATCCCCCTGGCTCGGCGATTTAGATTAGCTCGATCCATTGAGAGAGATATTTCCGTCCAATGAAGCCATCATGGAAACTATGTCTCCCGAGGATCCTCCTTGGGACAATAGTCATCATCGTTCCTCATTCATGCCTACCCTTGAGGCCATGTCTACATGTCTTAAGAGGTTTTCTTCTTGAGTTCCTTCTCCTCCACTTCAAACTCCTATTCTGACACACGAAGTTTTCACGGAAGGTAACTTGAGTAATATCACACAAACGATGTCTATCGACATTTCCGTCAAACTGGTAATTGTCGAGAACATCCATATTGGAGTGACTTGTTCTTCTGATGAGGTTCAGGTTATACTATCCTTTTCTGCGATTTTCGCAACGTCTTTTCATGGTCTTACGAAGATATGCCTGGCATTGATCCTATTATAGTGGTGCATGAGATTCCTACCTATCTTGGTGCGAAGCCTGTTTTCCATTGTCTTCGTCCTGTGCACCCTAGAAAGGCTGTCGATATTAAGGGAGAAGTTGAAAAACTTCTCAAAGTTGGTTTTATCTATCTGATTCCCTTGAAAGAATGGGTTTCCAACATTGTCCCTGTAGATAAGAAACAGGGTACCATCTGTGTCTGTATTGATTACCATGAAATTAATAAGGCTTTCCCTAAGGATAATTGTCCTACTCCCTTCTGTTAGGGTCCTATAATAATAGGGTTCATAATTTTTTAATTGAATTTGATAGTCTTGTAAATATGTACATACCTTTCTTTCTGCAAGTTGTTTTCCCATATTTGAAAATAATAAAAAATTTGAAAAGAGGGTAAAAGTCCTAAAATAAATATCAAAGGACTTAGAAAATAATAGACCCCAAAAGAAAAAGAGATAAAATAAGACCTAAAAGTGAGCAAGTCAAAATGCCACTACTATTTAATTTTATTGCAAGAATAATGATTATGTGCAGATTGTCCAAAATGCCATAATCCATGATCAGTTAAATAGTTTAATCTTAACTTTTCATGCTTTGAATTTTATGTTTTACATAGAAAATAGAGATATGCCAAACAGTTTAAACTTGACAAATCAGTAGATAGTTAGAGAATAAATGAGGAGCTCAACAGTTTAATCTGAGCCCTCGGATGAAATAAGGTTAGGATTAGATAGATTTATTTCTTTAAAATAAAAATGGGTTAATCCCTTTTCCTAAGTAAAATACATATTTTCTTATAAAAGTAAAAACCCCCTTGATTAATTTCATTTTCATTCAAAAAAAAATTCAAAAACCCACAAAATACATTTTATCCTAAGTTCATGTGTAAAAAATCAAAATGGGACAAATTATGGTAAATTTCCTATTTACACTTTACTTAGTTTAAATTCCATGTATTTTAATTCATTTCATTCATTATATTTCCATTTCATACTAATTTCTAACCTATATTATTAAATCCCTTATATAATATCCCTCACGTATATATTATTAAATCCATTATATAAATATCCCCAAGACCCACTATTTAAAGTTTAATCTATGGTTTATTTATCCCACGTGTTAAATAAAAACCTTGCCCTTTTTCCCCATAGGTTTAAACATATCTTAAGATTTAATCCCGCCCCCAATAGTTTTAAAACCATATAATACATCCCGCACCATTGGTTAATGTTTTATGCGCTATATAACATAACCCCGCCATATCAATAAAATAAAACATCAGTTTATGCATTTTAAACTATGTTTTAATACATTTCATTAACACCGCCGCATAATAAAACCCGAGCCCTGCGTCCCATTGCCAAAAAAAATTCCCATCAAATCGCATCCGTTCGCATCAAAGCCATCCAATCCGACGATCAAAAGGCCATATCGCAAATTAAACTACGCGACCATAACATATTTCAAACCACACGAAATGGGTTGTTTTACGCCCTTCTCCCTCCTCCACGCGGAAAATTTCTATTGGATCGCATTCGATCCAACCAAAACCATATACCACCTATAACCTATGCAATAACCGCTAATGGTTTTTCAGCTTTGAAAATAAAAACCACCATATGTTCGATGTGACCACCATTTAATACAAGTTCGTTTAGACCTAAAACGTTCAATAAACTTCTAACCTGCACCATTAAACCCTTTTCCTGCGCTATTTGACTGTATTCATTCTCCTGACTGAGAAGAAAGAATCTTGTACACTGTTTCAAAGCCCAGAACCTGCGAAAAGCTCGCATTTGTTGTCAATATTGTAGAAAGCTTCCAAATTCCTTGTAGAAACCTTCAAAAGATACTAGAAACCTGTTCAAATCAACTCAGAACCTGTTTGAGAGACTAATACCTGCACAAACAGGCATTTTCCGATAAAAACAAGCCTGCTATCTTTTGAAAAATAATTTCTAAAAATAATTTATCCCAGTAAAATCTTATTTACCCAAAGAAAGCTTCTACTTGCCCGAAAAGATTTAAATTCCTGTCAAATTTTGATAAAACCCTATTTCAAATATTGCATACAGTTTTAAAGGAAAAAACAAATTTATTTTCAGTATTTGCAGACCTTATAAGACTTCTAAATTTACCAGAAATACTCTGGAGGTAACCCCAACCCTCTGCGCCCAATTTCAATCAATTTTAGCCCAATATTCACTAAAAGAAGTATGAGAAACCCTTGTTTCTTATTTCATAAACCTGTGAGAGTCTGAAATCCAGTTGAAAACCAAAATTGAAGGTTGAAATCCAAGGAAATAACCTCTGTCAAAGTTAAGAAACACTTCTATAAAGCATTTAATCTTACAGAAGAATCCAGAAAGCCTAAAAACATAGTTTTAGCTATCCAAAAAGCCTAAAAATGTCAAAACCCAATCCATCTATGTCCTCCATGACTGCAATCATTGTAAATCCTCTACAACCTCTTGTTGTAGACATTGAAAACACACCTTTAGCAGATGTGGACTATAAAATAGCAGATCCAGTTGTTAAATTTAATTTGTTAGACTTCCACTGCTGGAGTTATGAAAATTCCTTAGATCAGGTTGAAGAAGTCCAAATTTGGGAATCAAACCTACCCAAATATTTTTTTCCAGTCACTCATCAATGCCCAGAGGTTATTAGGTTGTGTCAGAGCTATTACTCACCTGAACATAGAGAAATGATGAATGTAAACAAAGAGGTACTATTTACAATTATTGTTGAGTCCATAAACCAGATGTTAAAACTCAAACATGATCCCAAAGTTATTCCTTTATCAATAGAAGCACTTACAAATTTGTACATTGGTCTTGATTTTCCCAAAAGGTTTCATATTTTTCAAGTGTTCATGCCTTTACATGTTGAAATTCCACAAATCAACCCTCCATATTCTACTTCAAAATTTCCAAAAGGGTCTAGGCATGTCATTTCCATGTTGTCATTTATCCTACGATACTTTACAGATGAGAATATTGATGAGTCCATCCTAGGGTTTCTATCTATTTTTGCACCAGGACGCCCTGCTTCTATTATTTTCAATTATGCTGAGTATATAGCTGACAATATCCATGATCAACTTGTCAAATTTCCAACTGAAGGAGTAATTAGGTATACATCCTACATTTTCCATATGTTCTTGTATTTTCAAGTAGACAAGTTTCCAATAACCCTCCAGAAGCTTGATATAGAATAAAATCCACTTTCAATCATCTTTTGGACTTCTTTGATTAGAAAAGAGTCCACAGAGTTCACTTATGCAGATTTTACAGATAATTTTGTCCACCCATTGAGAAATATGTTTACCAACAAAGAATAGCCAAGAATCAGTGATGAAATGAATAAATTTCTACAGTTATCAAAGCACACTAGAACTAGAGATTGGTACTTATATGGGAAACATATAAAAATCATAGTTTTTGGGTCCAATATGTTACCCTAAAAACTACCTAAATATGTACCAATGAGAGTCTTTTCCTTGGAGTATATCAGGAAAATCTTAAATTCTGATTCTATCAACTTCCTAGCGGCCAAAAATAATACCCAATTTAAGTTGAAGAATTAGGTAAGGCCATTTATTTGTAATCACAGAGATGCAAAACAAGAAGCAGCAAAACAATTACTTGAGTACATATTTGAAGAAATCTTCTCATGGAACTATGATCCACAAGGAATATTAAGAAAAATCAGGGTTAACTGCAAACTAACACCCTATATTCATGAGAAAAAACCAGAGATTGAACAATATGTCAGTCAAAATGAGTGGCTAGAAAACACTTTCGTAGATGCAGCTAAACAGGGTGATACTAGTCACACCTTGCAAACTGCAAATCAAGAAGAAAAGGCTACTAAGAGAGTTAGAGAAGAAGATACATATACTGTTGAGACAACAACTGAGACAAGGTTTAAAATTAGATACAATAAAAATCCTAAAGGCAATTCAGTTGATAAAGGAAAAGTGACCATAGAAGTAGAAGACACAGATGTTCCAGTAACAAATAAAGATGCTGCTACATTCAATACAAATGAGCCAGCAACAAAGATTTTAGATGAAGGAAATCCTGATAATTCAAACACTCGGGTCATAGAGAAACAGCATAATTTGGAGGCATCTTCCTCACAGACAACAGAAGAAAAAGATCTTGGCATCAAGGGAAAATATAAGCAGATTAAGACAAAGAAGGAAGAAATCAATAATGAGATTTGTTCTCAATATTTGAAGAAAACACCAGGCATTCAAAACAAAATTTTATCAGCTTTTGATTACTCAAACAAAAAGTTGATTATGTCAGTGCTCCAACCAACTGTTAAGACTCTTAAGACAGTTGCGGATTATAAGAAAGTTGATCTCGAAGTGCCAACAGAAAGCATTCATGCACTAGATCAAATTGAGTTTCATAGGAAAAGTTCAGAGATGTTATATTCTACTATTACTACAAAGGCCATGAGTGTTAACAAGATTAATAATACCATAATAAACATGAGAGATAAAATGAAGGTTGACAAGGCCTCATCATATGCTAAATATATTAGGATTAAGTCTTTAGAAGAGTTGGTTATTCAAGTAGGATATCATCCTGCCAATGTCAAAGTTGCAGAATAGTTAGTGAAGAAGAAGAATGAGTGCATTGCAGCATTGAGGAAACAGCTCAAGCTTCCACCAACTGAACATCCACAAGCCAAAGAAATAGTGCAAGAGCAAAGTCAGAAGGATGAAATGATGAACTTGATTTTTCAATTAAGGGGACAAATAAAGGAGATGGAGATCCAAATGGACGAGATTGTCCATGAAAGAGAAACTCCAAAAGCACAGGAAAATCCTACAGTAATTCCCATGGTTACTAATGTTATGCCTTCAAACTCTGGTAGAAGAGTTGGCACCGAAAGCACCACTGGCTACTCCAATTCCAGTGACATCATCCACAACTTCAGACACAGAGTCTTCTACATCAACAGTGCAACCAACATATGAGGCTAGTAAATTAGTTAAATCCATGGAGGAAATGTCACTTCAAATAAATGATATTAACATATTGAAGAAAGTGATTGAAAATATTGAAGACACCAAGAAGCTAGCTCAAATCAATGCTAAAACTCATGAACAAAGGGCTAACAGGTTAAATACTGAGTTGAAGAATCTACAAAAAGATTTGACCTTGAAAGAGCCAATTTATTATGTGAAAAAACTATTATGGAGTAAAATCATTGAAGCCATCAATGATGTTTGGCCATCAATCCAGCTAATACATGAGCAGAGGGATTTACTGAAGGCGGCACAAGCAGAGATTCAAAAAACAAAAGATGAGCTAGGTGACAAACCTGAGCAAGCCATAGAATTGATCAATTTTATCAACAGTAAAAAAAAACAAGAGTTGGAAGAAATAGAAATCACTGATAGGATAGAGACAATCTTTGTGTTATTGCCTAAATCTAACTCAGGCTGAAGGAAGGAAAATTCTAGGGTAACATCAAACCACGCTTAATCTGGTAGCTAGCCCTACCATATCGGGAGAGGGCTCTCTCCGGGTCAATCTCAGCAAAAAAAAATCAGTGAGGCTTGAGATGACTTAAAATAAAGGCTGGATTTAGGCTAGTTATATATGTGAAAGAGTTTGATTTGATTTGGGGGTTTTTGTTGGAATCAAAGGGAAAGGCAGATTTTGGGTCCGGGAAATGATCAGTTTTGCAGAGGGTTGAATGGGGCAAGGAAGGAAAATGTTTTGATGCTTCAAAATTGAATGAAATGGATAGATCAGACCGATGAGGAGTTGAAGAGGGCAAGAGGCATTCAAGAATCCTCTTCAGACAGTTGAAAACATGGAAAATTAAACAAAACTTCAAGGTAGAGCACTGCAAATCTAATGGATTCCACCTTTATCACTTGTTTGTTTAATTTGAGAAGAAATAAGAAGGGAAATGATACACATGAAACTTCAGTAAACTTACAATCACAGAGAGAAACACACCATCAAAACATAGAGCCACATGGATCCCAAAGAGTGCTGCAAACCCTGGTCTATTCCTTTGCCAAAATGCAGAGATGAAATGTACAATGAAGTGCCAAGCAATCCCAAGAGTCCAACCTCTGAAAATGACTGAGAAAATACAAGATATAGACAAGCCTAACTCATTCCCATGCCTCTAGGGGTTGAGCTCACTATTTTAGGAGCTTTTTCAACAAGATCTAAACTAATAACTGGAAAATAGGCAATGAAACAACTTGCCTCTATAAGATAGGAAACTGATTCATTCAGTTACATTTCACTTTTTGGTGAATGAATCTACTTGGATGAGTAAAAATGTGCCAAAATTACATCAAAGTTATGAAATTACATCAATTTACATCAAGAGTTTCACATTTGGAGATAAAAAAGTCAAATTGGCCAAAACTAGGCGAAAATCTGAGTTGCTGAGTGAAAACTAGGCCAAAATTCCCAATGCGCCGCGCCTGAAATCTCTATGCGTCGCGCCACTTTGAGGCTGATTTTGAGGGCCTTCCTGGAGTCTAAATTGAGCGCAGGATATCTCTTTGGAAATATTATTGAGTCTAATTTCCAACCCAAGTGTAATTTCTGAATTTGGTTGCCATTTGCCCCTCCAAAAATGAATTTTCCCAACACTTCTTCCTGTGTGTCCAAAAAGTGGCAGAAAGGTCATTTTTAGGGTGTTTTTGACCCTTTAGGCAACCCAAAACCTGTCCAAATCCTTAGGTAATGGGTAGGCGTGCATAATTTTTGATGAAAAATCTATAAATACAAAGTTTTCCCCAAGAGGAGCTGCCAATTATAAGCGCGCGCCAAGTGGTGCTACGCGTCGGGCGGAAAAATCTGTGTTAAGGCCAAAAAATTCAAAATTAACAAAATGTGTCCCAAATTTCTTGAAATTTGCGCTGAGTGTCCTCCATCATGTGCTATTCTGGGCCAAGGAATATTTGGCCAAAATTTCGAGTCGATCATGCCTTTTGCGACGCTTTAATGCCCTCTTTAATTTAGCCTTCAGGATCTTGATTCGTGCCTTGCAAACATGAGTTCTGGCCCAATAATGATTCTTCATGTTCCTCAACGTGTTCTTTTCCTTGTTGGCCTTCTCTAACAGCTTCTCCAAGTGAATATTGACCCTTTCAAGCCAATTTTCTCGATCAGCCTCAATCTCTCGCTCAATGGATGTCATCTCGGTTTGGCTTCTTTGGGCAGCTTGCCGGTTTTGCCTTCATGTTTTTTAGCGCCATGGATGAGTGGGACTGATGAGGGGAGGGTTTGATGCTAGTTGTAGGATTTTAGGGAATGAAAGGGTTTAGGGGATGATATCTATGTTTTGGGATGGAAATTAGGGTTTGGGGATATTTAACTAGGATTTGGGATAGTGGGATTAGGGATTTAGGGCTAGTTGATTAGGGATATGGGAAATGTGGAATGGGTAGATGAGAATGTAAGGAGAGGGATAAAATGATTAAGGGAATGAAGGATTGAGGGATTGAGAAATGGATAGGATTGGAATTGGCAGTGAAACATGAAATTTGAAAACCCTATGCAACTGCTTTTGGAAAGAAATGTAAAGAGGTAGGGTTTTGATTTTTTCTCATTAAATCACCATAAGCACCAAGAGAAATTCATTCATTGGTCATGGAGGGATGTTAAATTATTTTTGAAATGAATAATTTAGAAATTTGAGAGCCTTGGTGGAAGATTTGAATGGATTTCAAGCTTTTTAGCCCAATGTGTAGCGCCATCTCAATGCGTAGTGCCAGTTACAAAATTACACTGCAAACCATTGCCCAATCCGTAGCACCATCTCAATGCGTAGCGCCTTTTTGCAGGAGGCTTTTGGAGGCCTTCCTGGTGTAAAAATTCAGCGTGGGATAGCTCGTTGGAAATTTTATTGAGTCTACTTTCCAACCAAACTATAATTTTTCAATTTTGAGTTCATTTACCCTGTCAAAAATCAAATCTCCCAAGACTGGTCAAAATGTGCAAAATGAGGCTGCCTCAAGGAAGAGTGCTATTGTAGTAAACTTTTTAAGGTCTTTCTCAACTCCAAATTGAGCTCATGATAGATCATTAGAAATATCTTTGTGTCTAGTTATCATTTTACTCATCAAGCAAGTCATTTGGCCAACCAAGCTAGGGGAAATATTGATTTTCCCAAGGTCACTTCAGAGGTGCATCAATTCTCCTGAGACAACTGTATTTTTGACATTTCTCTAAAAACATGACACCTGTGTAAAAAGTGAAGGAGGGTTTTATTCCTTGGCCTATTTTGGACAAAAACCTCTCTCAATTTTCCAAAATCCATCTTTTATTACTCAGGAACATCATTGGATTAAAACCTATCCCGATGTGTGGAACAAGGGATTTGTCAAAATGAAGCGAAATGAAGGGGATAAGGGGCTTCTAAATTCTTGAGAAAATTTTTGGAAGTAGGTAGGGATGTTAGGAAGTAGGGGAAAGTGAAATTTCATAGGTTTAGTGAGGGGAAGGGGTCCAAAAGGGCAAAACACAGGCCTAGCCTAGAAAATTGCCAAGTTATAGCAAGAAACTAGGGTTTGTGCGAAAATGAGGAATTTGGGGGATCTCGGTGATGGGAAGTGTTTAATAAGGTACATTAAGGATAAGGGAATGTGTATGAACAACAGGATACAAGTTTTGCTGACGATTTGACCATCCAAGAGAAATTACCTCCAAAACCCTAGGAGAGGGAAATGAACCTTACCTAAGCACAACTGAAGCATGAACAAGGTGTAAAATGACCCAGTGGAACTTGACATGATGATGACAACCCTCTGATTGATAGTAAATTTAGTTGAATAGTGACATGGACCGACATTTGGACAACTTTGACAGGAGTAAAAGCAAACCCTAGACCTAATACCTAGTGACCAAATTTTACTTGAAGACTCACTGAAATGACAAAATTTGACCTTGACACCTTAAAATCACCTTGTAAAAGCATGTTTGATCACTGGAGGAAGGCTTCAAAGGCTGACACTAACACCTTGAAATAAGGAAATTCATTTCAAAGAAGAATCTGATGAAACAACTTGAAGAGAAATGTGAAAATATGAACATACCATAACCAAGTTCATGGTTAAATTTGAAAATTTGAGGCAAAGAAGTTTGCCTAACATTTTGGTCATTAATGATAAACTCATGCCATAGGAGGAGTACAATAAAAAAATCATAGAGTATGCAAAAGATCAGGTGGACAAGACAGAAGGACAAGGTATTCCTACAGGGAAGGTCTTACACAGAAGTTTTGAAGACTTGTTTTATCTTCAGCATGAGATAAAACATTTATTTGTCATAAAACCAACATTTGCTAGATATAATGAGGTAGATGAAACTTTAGGAAGCTGAAAAAGATACAAATTCCCAATGATGAAGCTTGGAAATCACTCACTGACTTACTATGAAAGTCAAATTACAAATAAAAGGATAAAAGAGTTGGCTGATTTTTTCACAGTCAAAACAGAATTTATTACAGCAGTAAGACAGCTTTTACAGAGATTAAAGAGTATCAGAGTTAAATAGTATTAGAGTGAAAGAGTATAAGATAAAGAAGATAATATTTCAAAACATATTTGAAAATATCTATGCCAGCAAAGAGGACACCAAGGCAGCCAACTGCACCTAATCCACAAATAGTTTTCTATTTTATTTGGATAAATAGGACAACTTGCTGATTTTATAAGTAGCTGTCACTATTTTTTTGTAAAGATATTTTATTTTTCCTTAGATAATTCCTAGAAGCACTCTAGGATATTTTTTAAACACTTTTGTATAAATACTTCACTCTTTGAAGTATTAGTGTGGAATAAATTGCTGAAGATTTATATAGTCATTTTTGTTGTACTTGAAGGCTTGTTGTTGCAAGTTTGAGTAGAAGACTGGATCAAATCATCTAGCATCATATTTCAGGATTCATGTGATGAGCCATTGAAGTGAAGCACTTTATACTTGTCTTTGTTTATCTTCTCAT
Organism: Pinus albicaulis; assembly: GCA_034641835.2. Taxonomy (NCBI): domain Eukaryota; kingdom Viridiplantae; phylum Streptophyta; class Pinopsida; order Pinales; family Pinaceae; genus Pinus; species Pinus albicaulis. The sequence goes on from CM076578.1 coordinate 1,035,304,687, forward strand.
GTTTTCATGCATCCATTATGTATTCTAAATTTGAATGATAAAATAGGATTACTATTTCAGGATTTGTTAAAAGCACCCTGTCTTTACTATTTACCATTTCTATGTTTTCTACTGATTTCCAGAATAAGGAACCCTTAATTGCTCCCTCTTTCGAATGACCTCTGAATACTCTTTCCTTATCCGGATCAAATAATCCTTCATTACTCTTTATCCCGATCAAACCACTTCACTAAAACAACCTTCCAAGATCTTCAAAGACTTATCTATCTTTCCCTGAAAACATTTGACTTTTTGGCCTTGATCCTAGTTCTGTCTGCTTGACTTTTGACTCCTTATCCCAATGGACAAACATATTTCCCACTATCCATCCTATTAAGTTATTTTTCCCACAAAACCAAACCAAATTGAACAATCATAACTAGCCTAATATCTTGTAATTAAAAAAAAAGTTAAATCTTAAAGAGAGAGCCCTATCTGAACCCTAGGAAGGCTAAATCCTAGAGTTTAAAAGTTGGTCTATGGTTACCTCTAATTTTCTTAGACTTTAAATCAAAATGTCACAACTTAAGAATTATTAGAGTGATAACATATTGGCGACCATACTGGGGAACAAACCAATCCTTAGTCTTAAAATAGGTCTTAAGGAAATCTTTTTTATTATCTTTTTGCCTTTAAGACTATTTTAAAGTTGTGAGTATCATTTTATAAAAAACTGTAATTCTGGATTCTAGAAAAATTTACTATACCAGGTCTAATCCGGATCCTAAACCTGCTATTATAATAGACAATCCAGACAGAATCAGAAAAAAGAATAAAGCAGTAGAATATTTAGGTGCAAAAGTTTCCTTAGATAGAGCCAATTCATTACCAAAAGAGTTAGTGAATTTACAAGACATAGAGTTTGACTTGAAGTTTGAACATTATTTGTTTAAAAGCAAATTAGAAACTAACTTAAAGAGTGTTGTTATAGACCCTATTTTTATTTCATTTCTGGAAACAAAATAGAAAAATATTTCAGCAGATTCTGAATCAAAGATATTTAAAGCTCATGATAAACTTGAAGAGATAAATGCTACTATTCTTAAGGAAATAAATGAAGCTATTTAATTAGTTGAATTATTAGCATATACATCTAAACCTTATATTTCTCATTTAGATACCACTACATCATCTATAATTTCCACTAAATTCCAACCTATAGATCCATTTATCCCTAGACAACCCTTACAACCTAGAATATTATTTCTGTATTCTCCCATATCAACTTCATCCATTAGTTTATCTTCTGCAAATTTAAACTCATCATTCTCATTTCCAAGTAGTTCTTTATATATTCCAGTTTCATTTTCTAGCACCCCAACTTTATCTTTTAGTTCATCTACCACTTTTTTAGTTCACCATCTTATATTCCAGTTTCATCAGTTACTTCATTAACTGCATCAGCTAGTACTTCCAGTACAGCCCCAAGCACTTCCAATCTACCTCCTAGCCAAGCTAAAATTCAAGCTATGGATGCTAGGTATGCTCCCCTAGTTCTTCCAGCACAGCTACATGACATGCCTCGGGATTACCAAAGTAAGATACCCCAATATGATGATACTACTCAATACACTTCCCAGTAGCACATTAATAAAATGACAGATTACTTTGAGCTTCATGAAATAGATGATTCTGATATACAAATGAGATTCTTTGCACAAACATTAACAGGGGAAGTTAAAAATGGTTTAAAGGTCTTAATCATGGTATTATAACTGATTTAGTAGTCTTTCATAGAGTATTTTTGAATGAATGGGAAAAGAAGAAAAATCCACTCCAAATATTATCTGAATTTGATGCTATGAGAAGAGCTCCTAATGAAACAGTCCAAGACTACTACACTAGATACAACAGTGTTTATAATTCAATCCCAACCAATCTCAAACCCACTCCTGATTCTGTCCTACTCAAATTCCCCGATGGATTTGACACAGACATGGCTTATCAACTGAAGGAGAGAAATGCTGAAACATTAGAAAGAATGCAAATATATGTTGTTAGTGTAGAAGTAAATATTTTAGCTAGAAAAGCTAGATTGAGGAATGAGAGGAGAGTAACCATTAAGGAAGAAACATCTAGTTCAAATGGAAAAATAGATCAGTTAGCTAAAACTTTACAGAGAATTATGGATATATTAGACAACGTAGAAAAAAATACCTCAATGGGATAATCAATAGCAAATCTGAAATCCCAATTTCAGGAAAAATACAAATTCAGGAAAATCAAAAGAATCAGCTCCAGATCAGACAATAAGATCTCCATTTCAAGAGAAATATGTTGAAAGTTCTCAAAACAATGTTGATGATGAAGACACCATAAATCTAATGGGTATAAATGAAGATAACATTATCTTTCTCACTCAGGAAGATCAAGAGTTATTTGACATGCAACAACTTCAATTAAATTCAGGTGAATCATTTGACTACAAAAAAGGTCATGATTTTTCTATAAACGAAGCACATAAGCAATATAACCTTAGAAGTAAGAAAAACACTAAACCTTCTACTAAGAAATCTGCACAAACTGAAAAATAAGAAAACAGTAAAATACCCAACAACAAAAGTTCTGCAAATTCTCCCTAGGGAAAATAAGCAAAACCCTAATTCATCCCACAAAGTTTCCAACCCCAAAATTTCACCAAGTCCTAAGATTGTTTACATAACATATGAAGTTGATCAAACAACAAAAGGTTCACAAAAATCTGTTGCTATTAAAACAACTAATTATGCTAAAACAGCAAACTTAGAATCCAAAACATCCACTACTGATCCAAAATCAATAGATCCCAAAGCTGCCACTGCAAAAACAACTTCTGAAAATTCAAAATCTGAAAAATAAATAAATAAATAAATTAAAAAATTAAAAAAAAATCTATTGCTTCTCAAACCATTCCTGAAAAGAAAAATAGGAGCAGTAAAACACAAGAAACTCAAACAGAAAATGAAAATATAACTGTAGAAAAACAAGATAAACCCACTCAAACTACAGTTACTAAGGAAGAGTTAATTCAAATTAGTAAATCAAAACCTTCATTCAATATACAAACTGAAAGTGCAAAGTTAAAAATACCAATTCCTTGACAGAATCGGTAAAACATGATTTTTATAAAACAACAATCACTAAAACATTAAACATGAATGATGGAGAAGACTCTACAAACTTGAATGATGATCAACCAGAGTTGATTTTTGACCCTGATGTGAATGGAAAGCATCAAGATGGATCAGTTCCTCCATTTTACATCATTTTAACTGTACATGACCAAAGTTTACACAATGCAATGTTAGATTCAGGAGCTTTGCAGAATCTAATGCCCAAAGCAATAACGGAAACCTTGAATTTAGACATTACAAGGCCTTACAAAGATTTATTTTCATTTGATTCAAGCAAAGTTAAATGCCTAGGTTTAATTAAATATTTGTGTGTTACATTAGTTCAATATACAGGTAAAAGTATACTCATGGACATTGTAGTAGCTGATATCCCACCCAAATATGGAATGTTATTATCTCACTTATGGGGAGCAAAATTACAGGGATCTCTACAATTGGACATGTCATATGCTACTATATCAGTTTTTGGTCAACCAAAGAAACTCTATAGGGTAACATTGATGAAATATATGGTAAGTAGTGTCGCAAGATCAATAAATTACCCAATTTATGCTACACCTACTGACCTAGATTCCTTCATCTTATGTAACTTTGAAACTGATAATGAAATCAAAACTGAACTAAAAGACAAAAAGAAAACACAAAATAATGACAATATCTTTCATGAATCTTGGCATTTAGATTTTGATGGCTCAGTAAAAAAACTAGGAGCAGGAGTAGGAGTTTGGATAACTAATATTGAAAAGAATCATGCAGAAGGCCATGCTTTCAGATTGAATTTTAAATGCACCAACAATATGGCTGAGTATGAAGCCCTCATTCTAGGACTCCAAATTATCAGAAACTTAGGAGGTAAAAGAATATCAATAATGGGAGATTCAGAGTTGATTATTAAACAGATAAAAGGAGAATATTCTGTTTATAATCCTAGATTAGGCCAATATAGAGAAATTGTACTATATTTGATAGATGAACTGTTGGAATGTAACTTTTCTGGAATCCCTAGAAAGAAAAATTTACAAGCACACTCCTTAGCAACTTTTGCTAGTACTTGTAATTTACCTTTTCAACCCAATCATAAGTATATTACAGAAGTAAAACACAGACCAATGATTCCAGATAACCTCAAATATTGGAAAATTTTCTCACAAGACCAACAAATTTACCATTTTATGAATAATGAAGGTGAATTTCATAATTGTAAAATAGACACAGACTGTACATTAGATTAGGATTTAGATAGTGAAATTGATTTAAATAATATAGATGTAAATAAAGTAAAGTTTGCTAGGCCAACTAAGTTTAGTCAATTAGATATAGATAACTTAGAGAAAGTAGAAATTGATGAGATAATTGATGATGAATCTGATATATTAAATCTCAAAGATAATTTCTCACCAAAAGGTTTAACTTCTTTAGAATATTTATTTGACTCAAATGATGTTGCTAGAAAACCCAAAATGGAGCCACTTAGATCTGATATTGAGGAATGTAACATAGGCACAAAATTAAAACCCAATGTTATCAAACTTTCCAAAGCCTTACCTCAACAAGAAAAAGAAAAATGTATTTCTCTTTTTAAGGAATTTCAAGACGTTTTTGCTTGTAGTTATGAGGACCTAAAATCCTATGACACAAACATAATTCAGCATAAAATCCCTATAAAAGAATATCAAAAGCTTTTTAAACAAAATTTAAGGAGGATCAACCCTGTTTTAATGCCCTTGATTGAAAAAGAGGTAAAAATAATGTACGATGCACAGATAATTGCACCAATCAGATATTCTAATTGGGTTTCTAATTTAGTTCCAACCAGAAAAAAGATAGGAGAGATTAGATTATGCATTGATTTTAGGAATCTAAACAAAGTATTCTTAAAAGATAATTATCCTTTACCAAAAATGGATCACATTTTACCAAGGGTAGTTGGATCTTCTAGGATTTCACTTTTAGATGGATTTTCAGGATACAACCAAATTTTAGTCCAACCAGAGGATCAAGCTAATACAACTTTTCTACTCCTTGGGGCACTTTTATGTATGCAAAAATGCCTTTTGGTTTAATGAATGCAGGGGCTACCTTTCAAAGAGCTATGGATGTAGCCTTTGCAAAGGAAATTCATGAATTTTTAGTGATTTACTTAGATGACATAACTATATTTTCTAAGACTGATTATGATCACTTGGATTGTCTAAGACAAGTCTTTATTAAATGCAGAAAGTTTGGCATCTCATTAAACCCTAAGAAAACCTTATTTGGACTAGAGGAAGGTAAGTTACTAGGACACATAATATCTAAGGAAGGAATTAGAATAGACCCTCCCAGAATAGAAACAATTCTTAACATTAGTCCTCCAAGAAATGTAAAAGAGTTACAAGCTTTTCTAGGAAAAATTAACTTTTTAAGAAGATTCATTTTCAATTTAGCTGAAATAATTAGAGAACTAAACAACATGCTTAAAAAATATTTAGTTCTTTAATGGACTATTGAGGCCAAACAATCATTTGAATCCATCAAACAGGCCTTAGCCAAAACCCCAGTCCTTATAAGTCTTGACTTTAAAAAGGATTTCATCATTTTTTCATTTGCTTCAGAACACACCATTGCTGCAGTTTTACTGCAGAAAAATGACCAGGGTTATGAGCATCCCATAGCTTAGAGATGCCACTTTGAAATACAATATCATGGAGAAACAGGCCCTCACTTTGGTAAAGGCCATTAAATATTTCAGAGTATACATTCTCCATTCTCACATCATTGCCTATGTCCCAAATGCAGTAGTAAAAGACATTCTAACTCAGGATGGTCATGATGGTAGAAGAGGTAAGTGGATTGCCACAATTTTAGAATATTACATAGAGATAAAACCCACTAAATTGATAAAAAGTCAAGGTTTAGCCAAACTCGTGGCTAAATCAAATTGTCATGCCCTAGATATAAATTTTATTGCCCAAGTAGATGATTAGGAAGAGATGGCGACTCCAGAGATCAGTGAAGCATTTTCAGACTCACCATGGTATGCAGATATCATATTTGTATTACTAAACTTACAAGCTTTTCTTGAATTATCAAGAATAAAAGCTAGATTCTTAAAACTAAAGGCAGCAAGATTTTGTATTTTAGACAATGTACTTTTTTGGAAAGATCATAGTGGGATTTTGTTAAAAGAATAAGCTGACAAAATATTAGAAGAATTTCATGCAGGTGACTGTGGAGGACATCTCTACTGGGAGACTACTGCAGATAAAATCCTGAGAGCTGGTTTTTACTGGCCTACTTTGTTTGCATATGTAAAAAGGTATGTGAACTCCTGTCACAAGTGTAAAATATTTGAGGGTAAGAAAAAGCTATTAGCCCTACCCTTAAAGCCCATCTCAACAGAAATTATCTTTCAACAATGGGGTCTTGACTTCATTGGATAAATTCACCCCCCATCATCTGCCCAACATAAGTGGATTATGACAGTCATTGACTATTTTACCAAGTGGATTGAAGCCATACCCTCTAGGCAAGCCATAGACACTATCATTATCTCCTTTTTAGAAAGCAACATACTTTCAAGATTTGGATGTCCCCAAAATATTATTATTGACAATGCAGATGCATTCAAATCTAAAAATATGATTGACTTTTGCCATAAATATCACATTACCCTAGGCCATTCTACTACATATTACCCACAAGGTAATGGTCTAGCTGAATCTTCAAATAAGAGCCTTGTAAACATCATCAAAAAGTTACTTGAAGATAACAAAAAGACTTGGAACAAGAAGTTAGTCAATGCCTTATGGGAAGATAGACTTACAACCAAAAAATCTATTGGTACATCCCCTTACCAGCTTGTATATGGAATGGATGTTGTTTTTCCATCTTCCTTAGGAGTACTAGTAATGAAAATTATCCAAGAATTATAAGTTGAGCCAAATGACATTTAAAAAAGGATTAATCAGACCATTCACTTGCAGCAAACAAGAGAAGAGGTTTACATTAAGTCTCAAGTTATTAAGGATAAGATAAAGAAAATTTGTGACAAAAAGAGTAAAGAAGATGATTTCTGCATTGGAGACAAAGTGTTAAAATGGGATTCAAGAAGAGAAGATAAAGGTAAACATGGAAATTTTGATTTTATATGGAAAGGACCTTATGTTATTTATGGTTACAGAGGTAATAATGCTTTCTTTCTTAAATAAATGGATGGATTAGATATGCTAGATGGACCAGTAAATGCAGAATGTTGAAGCACTACTACTCCTTAGAGATAACAAATAGTTAGTTTTATTTACTTTGACCATTGTACATATTCGTTGAAGATTTTAGATTGGATTGGATGTTTTCCTAACAAAATTGAAGCCCGGAGAAGGCCGTAAGCTTTGAGATGTAAAATATCATAAGTATTAAATAATTGCAGAGATCAGAAGACACTTACAGGGTCATCACAGTCAAAATTCAAATGCTACTAATCTTAAAGTTCTTGACATTTCACCAGGAAATTCCATCCCCGTGTGGAGCCACTGTTAGGGTCCTATAATAATAGGGTTCATAATTTTTTAATTGACTTTGATAGTCCTGTAAATATGTACATACCTTGCTTCTGCAAGTTGTTTTCCCATATTTGAAAATAATAAAAAAATTGAAAATAGTGTAAAAGTCCCAAAAGATGTTGAGATTCAACAAGATGATGAGCTTAGTGAAAATAGTCGCCTTCACTAAGTGGGCCCACAGGCTATTTTTGGCGCAAGTCTATTTTTAGACATGATGATCATATTTCAGAAGTTGCAGGATGCTATTTGTGGATGGTTGATCAAGTTGGAAAAATAGATGAAATTCTATTTTTTAGAATATTGGGCAAAGTCTATTTATAGATCGTCGATCTAAAAATAGATGCATGTCGATTATTATTAGCTCTTAATAATAATCAAACAATAAACATCAACTTATTCTCTTGGAGCACTTTTTTTCAGTGAAAAAATGTAACAGGTCAGTGGACTGAGGTAATTACGCAATTTGTAAGGGTTTACTGGAGTTCATTCATGGAGGACTCAGTTAGAACTGAAGTGGAAAATTTATGACAAAGTTGGAAGAGTATTTTATGGAGTTGTATTCAGTTTAACTCAGTTAGACTCAGTTGAGCTAGTTGTATCTAGTCTAACTGAATGATACACTAGTGAGAGTGGAGTGAATTAATTAGTTTATTAATTCATAAATAATAACTCATTAATCAACTGGATAGTACAGCAATTAACTACAGTGCATGTCAGTTCCAGTGGAGACCCAGTGGAGAGATACGTGAAAGGGAAAGATGGACTATATGTTGTGACTATAGTGATGCATTGATTGCATTACACACACATTGGAGGTTCCAATGAGGATTACACAGAAAGAGTAATTCAAATTCATTCATAGCTATTCTTCAGTAGGGATTGCGCAGTGGAGGCAGGCTAGCAGAAGGGCAAAGAACAGTGCATGGATTTGCAGATTTTTCCTTATTAGTGTGTGACGATTGTATTGTACTGAGAGCTTGATGTACTAAGCTTTGTATGAGGATTTTCATATGATTCCATGATACATAATATATGATATTTGGGGTTTTCAGCTTCAGGATTTCCCATTAAACAACTGTGTTATGTGTGATTGTTTTTATTTATGCTTCACATGTGTGTGCAATTAATTTTCCGCAATAGATTAACAGTGGAATGATTCTGTATTTTTCAAGAAGTTAAATATTGTGAGATTAGGGGAATCTAGGACATATGAATGCTTAATGTATATAATTTCTACATGGTATCAGAGCATTGTTAATTCTTGAAGATTGCAATTGTGAAGTGAGTTTTTGCTGGTGGACAATTCGAATTTGATACAGAGGATTCTTGGTGTAGAATTTGAGTATACATTGAAATGGCTTTCAACGGGTTGTGATTGGAGTATGCCCTTAATGGGAGCTCAAATTACATAGCCTGGAAGGACAGGATGGAGGTGGTGCTGGAGGATAATGGACTGAAGGATTTCAGCAATAGCGATGTTCCTAAGTCGGTATTTAGCGATGCTGCATTACTTGACGCATGGAAAAAGAACAGCAAAGACGAGAATAATTATGTTGGAAGGTGTGAAGGACCATATTGTGTCCAGACTTCGTGGGAAAGCCACTCCATTCTTAATGTGGAAGGCTTTGACAGATTTGTTCCAAAGAAGAAGTGACCATAGGAAGTTGGCGCTTAAAGACAAGCTCAGAAAAATAAAAATGGAGAAGGGCGACAATATTCCAAAATACCTCGCAAAGTTTGTCCACTGCAAGGATGAACTAGGAAGTGTAGGGGTTACTGTTGATGATGAAGACTTGGTGAGCTTGGCTCTCCTTGGGCTTTCAAAGAGTTGGCATAGCTACGAAGACTCTGTCAATGGACAGGAGAAACTGTCGGGATGGGAGCGACTTTGGTCAGATCTTGTGCATGAGGAGATAAGGCGGGGTACTAGGGATGGCTCTTCATTGAAGAATGAAGATGAAGAGAATTTTTCTTTGGCTTCCAAAGCAAGGAAAGGGAAAGGGAAAAAAATTCCTTCAAAATCCGAAGCTAAAGGCAAGAAGCAGGATTTTTCCAAAGTGAAGTGTTTTCACTTTCGTGAACATGGGCATTTCGCCACGAACTGTCCATAGAAGAAGAAGAAAAAGAAGGTTGCTGGAGCTACAGCTGGAGAGGCCTTAGCCTCGCAATTTGAACTTGATTTCTCCTTGATCACATTCTTGGTTTCAAGCTGTATGGGATCGGTGTAGTATCTTGATAGTGGTGTGTCTTTCCATATGATGGGAGACAAGGAGTTATTTAGTGACTTGGAGGAGAAGGACCTTCAGATGCATATAGAGATGGGTGACGATAGTCGGTAGACTGCGACTGGCATTGGGACCATTACCTTTAAGAGGGAGTCCATAATCCATTCTTGTTGAAAAATGTTATGCATGTTCCCAGTCTGAAGAAGAACTTGGTCTCAGTCGCAATGCTGGAAGACAAAGGTTATGATGTTGTTTTCAGTGAGGGAAAAGCCTTCCTTCGACATAATACAATCGGTCAAACCAAGAATATAGGGGTTCGAATTAATAATCTCTACAAGCTGGAGGTAGATGGCTGCGCTGCAATGGTGGGAAAAGCAGAAGAAATGGTGAGCCGGGATGAGGGCAAATTATGGCATAGAATATTGGGCCATCTTCACCATGGCGCTTTGAAGATTTTGCAACAGATTTCTACTGGACTTCCCAAGGGTACTCTTACGCAGTCAGATCAATGCAAGGGATGTACTATGGGTAATTTTGTGAAGACCACCTTTCATGAGAAGGAGAATCGCGCTTCAGTGATCCTGGAGAGAATTCACACAGACGTGTGTGGACCTTTCTCGGTTGCTTCAACAGCAAAACACAGGTATTATGTTATATTGTTTGATGACTATTCTCATAGATGCTAGATCTTCTTCATGGAGAAGAAGAGTGAAACCTTCTCAAAGTTCTGTGAGTTCAAAGCATTGGTGGAGAAGGAGTCGGGGAAGCAAATGAAATCTCTACGGAGCGATAATGGTGGTGAATACATCTCGGGTGAATTCAAAGAATTTTGCATCAAATAAGAAATTCGAAGATAACTCATAGCGCCTCATAAACCACAGCAGAATGGGATCACTGAGAGGAAGAATAGAACGATCATGGGTGTTTCACAAGTGATGTTGCATGACCAGGGCCTACTGATGCACTTGTGGGCAGAAGCATGCAACACTACAGTTTATGTGCAAAACCATTGTCCTCATAGAGTACTTGGCATGAGTACACCTAAAGAAGATTTTACTCGTAAGAAGCCTGATATTTCTCATTTGAAGATTTTTGGCTAATCCATTTACATTCATGTGACAAAGGACGTCAGGAAGAAGCTAGAGACGATTGCTGAAGTTGGGATATTTGTGGGGTACATAGAAACACCCCATAATTATCGTGTGTATTTTCCAGACAGTCGGATGACTATGGTGTGACAAGATATAAAATTCAATGAGGTGAAATCCATGAAGTTGTCGCTTGAGAGGGAGCTACACTTGCATGTGGAGGAGGAACTTCTTGTTCCCAAATATGAGCCTCTAGATGTGGATCAGCCACAGGAGGAGATACATGGAGTGGAGGAGTCCACTCTTGCAGAACCAAACATCAGAAAAGGCAGAAAGCGTACCACAGAAGCTGAGAGACTGAACTTGATGCAGCACAAAATGTAGGAGTCCCTACATCACAGGAAAACAGAGACAGTCACCTGACCAATTTACTGGATACATGGCTCTTATGAGCCAGTGTATCGTGACAGAGCCATATTATTTTGAAGAAGCAGTGCAAGAGCCCACATGGGTAGATGCCATGGTGCAAGAGTATGACTCCATTGTCAGAAATAGTGCTTGGGAGATTGTTCCAAGGCCGGTGGGAAAATCATTTGTAGGATCAAGATGGATCTACAAGGTAAAGCAAGCTGCTGATGGGAGCGTTAAGAAGTATAAGGCAAGATTTGTTGCCCGAGGTTTCTCACAGATCAAGGGGATTAACTATGAAGAAACCTTTGCACCTGTCGCACGGTATTCTTCCATACGGACCATCCTTTCTCTCTCAATGCAGATGGGTTGGCACATTCATTAGATGGATGTGAAGATTGCGTTCCTTAATGGGATCATTGAGAAAAAGGTGTACATTGAGCAGCCTGAAGGATTTGAGATCTTCAGCAGCGATTTGCATGTGTGCAGGCTCAAAAGAGCATTGTATGGGCTTAAACAAGCACCACGTGCTTGGTACACTCGGATCGACAGCTATTTCACTGGACTTGGGTTCACCAAGAGTGAGGCGGATGCAAACCTGTACCAGATTGTGGTGGAGGGTAAGATTTTAATCATTGTTCTTTATGTTGATGGTTTAATACTAATGGGTGATGAGCAGTTGATACACTCATGCAAGGTAGATCTTTGTTGTGGAGGTAAATCCCCTCTGCAAATAGAGGCGATCCCACTAGCCCTAGAGTGGGTCTAGCAACAATCAAAACACGCAAAACTATTGGTTCCTAGTTACAAAAGATAGAATCGCGATAGATCGCTTACCGTGATTACTTTGATGCTGTTGTCGAAGAAGAAGTGGCGCTTTCATTCCTAGCTGGACAGGTCACGATCCGTGAGCTTACTACATCGAGATACTTGTACACATGCAAAGAAGAGGGACAACATGCAATGTGATATTTCACACTTTTATAACTATCAATCAGTCAGAGAGGAACGAATGAAATTGCATTATATCATGGAAAAACACAATCATGGAACCAATAGCAGAGTCATGTATATTAAGATACGAGAGAATGATTACAAACAGTGCTCTGACGTCGTGATCTTCTTTTGACAGGGTTCTAGCAGGACGTGTCTCACAAAGCTCATCAGGGATTTGACAGAACTCTCTCTCTCACAGGGTTCTCCTTAGCTCTGCTCTTGATTGTCACTCAGCTATAATTTCCTTCCCAAAAGTTCAACTAGCTAGCAAATGGAGAGGGCAGGCTTTTATAGAGGGAGAAGGAGAGGTTAGGCTTCCTATAATCATGGGGGAGTGTCCTATATCTTAGGAAGGTTTCATGAGAGGTGGAAAACCACGTCCTAGTCAGGGAGATCCGGAGGCAAACAACCCAACCCCTTTTTGATGATCCGTTCTGAAGTTGTTATAATCAAACTTTCGCCTTCTATTGTTAAAAAACATTCCTTAATAGGATTGGCGTGGGTGCAACACAGGGACAGAGCGCCAGCTGGCGCGCCAATTAGTGTACATTTTCCCCATTGGCGTGAGGGATGAACTGGCTACTTGCGCCAATGCCAAAACATGGGTTTTTAGGGTTTTCCAGAGGAAATGTTCTTGAGGAGAACTCTTGCCCTTATGCAGAAGGATGTCATTAAGGTGTTTTCAGAAATTTTACTGTTCACAGGTCACGGGAATAGTCCTCCAATGTACGGGACGAGGGATTGCAGGGATGGTGACAAAATGTTGTGTAACAGATGCCCCCCTAAAGCATGAGGTCTGAGAGAGAGGGAGGGGTGAAATTATTTATGAGAACGCGTCCAACTAAAAACACTGTCATCGGAAGACCTGCGAATACAAATACAACTGATGTATCTGATATGTGATATGTGGTATGGGTGCAGCCATCCATAATAGAGTGTACAAAAAACCGGGATCCAAGGTATGGATGTAGCCATCCAGTAAGATAAGGATCAACAAGTAGACTCAAGTATGGTTGCAGCCATCCAATAAAAAAGAGTCATGTAATAAATCATAATAATCCACAAAGAACCCGCAGCCTGGATGTTTATCAGACAAAATCCAGGGTCTTGCGCTCCATCTCAACCCGAACAGAGTACAAGTTCGAGCATGCGAATATGTGAGCTGAAGTCGAACATGCAAGAACATCGTCTGATTACCAGCCAATAATGAAATCCTTTAACGGACACGAGAGAAACCACCAATAGTGACGATGGATCTCAAGGTACAAAAGGTACAATCCATAGAATGTGAACAGTGAGCTGGCATCGAACACCCACAAAATCATCCGATCGAAGGCCAATAATGAAAACCTTGTGTCGAATGCGAAGAACCTGCCATTGAGGCATGCAAGCTCCAAGGTACTTGAAGGGAGTCTCTAGATCAGCTTCTCGGTTAATGAGCTGAAGTAGATAGGAAGTGACCTTGATCGAAGGTAGGCCATAACTTTCCCACATCATTGACACGAGACAGAGGGGCATAATGTTTGTGAATCAATACCAACAGAGAATTAGAGGGAGGTTGAAAACTGCAGAGGCCAACTTCTCTTGAACATATCGGCGGCACGACATTGGATTTGGCAGTATTTGACATCAAAGGATAAGAGGTCATGGTGATGTGGCAAAGAGTAGATGAGTGGTCAAAAGAGATTACCCAAACCCATGAAGGCAAGCAGATAACGAGATGAGAGGTCCCCAACCTGACACGAATGCAGACAAGTGCCATGTTCAAGAGCGACATACTGCCAGCACGACTATAATATTGGTTCCATTTTCCCTCACCATTTTTGGTGAGTACCCAAATTATTTTTGAAAAAAAGCTTGAAGGGGATAGCATATGCTTGTGATGTAAGTTTTTCCTTAGGAAAAATCCAACCTAGTACATTTTACAGGCCCTAGGAAGGAGGAAATCGAGTAACGTCATTACGACAGAGTCTGATGTCATCATTTTTTAATGAGTCTAACAAAGGAAGAACTCATTGTCTTTTCATGTTTAGAGAGTTTAAAAATACAGCGGAAAATAAAACTCCAGCAGTCCCTTTTCGTAGATAGTCCCACAGATCCGAAAAGGTAGAAAACTATGTCTGAGAGAACCTCCTAGTCGTGATAGGCTAGGGTATTCCTTTTTCGTAAATAATCCATCCTAGCCTGAAAAATGGGTAAACGTATACTGGGTAGATGTCATTTCGCAGCCAATTTAACGAGCTCAAAACGACAAGCGACTCGGCAATATTTTCAGTTTTAGAGAGTCAGAAAAGAGCTAAAAGGTGACTCCAGTAGTGACTTTTTCGTGTTTTTACCGAGTCCAAAAAAGTATAAAATACAACTCGTCTCTTCGTCAAAATCATGTGGAAAACCTGTTGCTACACAAAAATACGCGTGTAAAACATATTCGACGAAAATAATGTGAAAATATATCGAAAAACATGTTTAAAAACCCATTTGGGACTTTGAAAAGCTATAAAAGACCAATAGTGGTAAAAAATATTTACTTTTCACTTTTTACCTATTTGTAGAGCAACAGTGACCCTTTTGTGCTTCGATCTTCAGGCAACGAGTGCGACTAATCTAGCGGACCAAATCAACTTCCGTCCAGTTCAGGTAAGAGCCGACCTCTTTATCCATATTTTAAGCTGCATTTCATTATATTTAATCATGTTTTGAGGTATTTTAGGGAGGTAATTTTAAATTTTAGGGCTCCACGGTTGGCACGGGTTCTTGGCACGGACCCGTGCCAATCCGCTCTATTTTACACAGAGGTCGTTCCAGTTGGTGCGATTGTTAGCCAGACAGCCACGCCAACGGCGCAACGCAAATTCCGGCTAAAAAATCTCAAAAATGAACCAATGAAATGCAATTTTGAATACTTGAGGAGGTTTATAACGCTCCTATGTTTGATTTGATGCAGGTACCTAGCAAAAATATGGTCATTGAATGGAAAGAGAGAGAGCATGGCGAGGAAGATGAATTGGAAATGGGAAATGAGCATTGTATGAATGCTCTCCGGAATTGCGGGCTGAAAAAATTCTTCCTGACGCCATGTCTCTAGGCTCCGCTCAAACTACTGCAATATCTGATTAGCATTTGGGATGAGGATGAGGAGAAGTTCAAACTTTGAGATTAGGTACTTGAGCTCGAAGTATCAGACGTGTACTTTATCACTGGACTGTCACGTGGGGGTCCAGTCCCTATCCTGACTAGCACCAGGCCTTCAGGAGAAAACATGGCAATGGTCATGGAGAGGGTGTGCTGAGGGGCATGCAAAGGAACTTTGAGCAGGAAGGTATACATTCAGACCATCCCTGATCTAGCACTGAGAGTAGTGCTAATACCATTACGCGGGTTGCGGGGTCGCAGGCACCGCACGAGGCTACAAAGACACAGCTCCTTCTTGCATCGGAGTGCATGAACCCAACTATCTTCGACTGGGCCACAGCCGTGACTATGAACATTAAACGACAACTCATAAAATGCAAGAAGGCAAAACTAAAACAGTTTTGATATGGGTCAATTTTCATGTCGTTCTTCTTGGAACAACTACCTATTTTCCAGTGACAGGGGGCCATAGTCCCAGATCCACCACTGAGAGAGCCACGGATGGCTCGATGGGCAACATTGATGCCCAGGGTAGGGGGCGGCCAGCAGATGTCATGGCGGCCTGAGTTCTTTGACTGGCTCTGACGACAATTGATTGTCATGGAGGACTGGCCCTATGCGAGCACTGATTTTACCAGAGACCCAAACCTTCCACTCCCAGAAGGAGAGGACTAGGATGAGGAGCTTGGTAACACTCTTTTTAATTTCATGAATTTTATGATTTTTTGGTATACATGCATGTTCTAACAACTAATCCTATATGTATGTAGATGTTGGCCCAAAGAGGCCCGTCGGAATGTCACCAATAGCGAGGAGGACCCCTCTCACTTATGACCCTCAATGTGATGGGGGCAAGGGAGACGAGCTTGTACAGAACCTATATGGGATCGCTCATGGAGTTACGGATTATTCTCGTTTAGCTGATGTTTCCCTAGCTTATCAGAGGCACATCGTAGGGGTGCCGAGTCGTCTACACCACTTGCTGAGGCAGTTGGTGCGGGCAGTGACATGCTACCATGAGCACCATGCCTATTAGTCACCTAGGTTTTTTATTTGCATATTTTTTGAGAGACATGTTGTCTCCGGATGTAACTGAAATAAACATGTAGATTTTGGGTTTTATATGATGCACACGTTGCAAACACTCGACATAAAAATACATCTATTTTCTACATGAATCTTGCTTTACATGCAAGATGATGTTTTATATGTTATGCAAATTTCTAATACAATGTTATCTAATGTATCAACTAAATAATTTGCATAAGTAACGACCCAATGGAAAAGTTAAAAGTTCGCAAAATGCATCAAACCAACATGTTTTATTTTTACACAAGCTTAAAAGCACAAACGTAAACTATGCTTGAAAATGAGTTTTATGTTTTATGCAAGCTTAAAACACAAATGTAAACTATGCTTGAAGATGGGTTTCATTTTTACACAAGCTCGATACACAAAGTAAAGTATGCTTGAAAAGACAAGGAAAACTGGGCATGACCCCTAGCATGGTGACTCAATTCGAGGTGCACATGCCCCCCAAGCTTCAGTCCATATGAGAAATGGAGTGAAGGTTCAAATTATGAGTTCAAGTGAAAGACTCGACTGGAATTTTACGAGATCTAATCAAAGACTCGAATTGAAAAGAGAACGTATTTCATTGTTTTAACGAGGTTGACACATTAAAAGAACCATCCTCGTGAGCTAATTCATTTTTTTAGCGAGGTTGACATAGTAAACGAAGCATCCTCGGAATGACCTGTTTCATTTTTAGGGAGCTTGACACAAGCAAACGAACCATGCTCCACCAGACCTTGTTTCATGGTTTAAGGACCTTGACACAAGCAGATGAACCATGTTCCACCAGACCTTGTTTCATGGTTTAAGGAGCTTGACACAAGCAGACGAACCATGCTCCACCAGACCTTGTTTCATGGTTTAAGGAGCTTGACACAAGTAGATGAACCTTGCTCCGCCAGACCTTGTTTCATGGTTTAAGGAGCTTGACACAAGTAGATGAACCATGCTCTGACAAACCTCATCTTAATGAATAAGAATTCATAGCTTCCAAGGGTTTCCCATCCGATGGAAGGAAAACATCTTGGAAGTCTAGACCCAATTCCCCCAGCACACGATGTATGACGACACTATCACTAAATACGGGCATAGGATAGGTAGCCACATAATTGACATGAGGCGGGGATGAACATACAAAAACATCCACTACTATTTTCAATGCAAGCTAATGAAACTAGAAAAAATTTCTCTAGAGTTATACAACACTAGTAATGCGAAAGAGTTTTCAATTTTCACTATGCCAATCGAAATGCAAAAGATTTTTTTTTATGTATTTTTCAATATATTAGAGAAAATGCACTAAATAATGAAAAACTAATGAAAACATCAATTTGAGAATGATAAAGAGAGAGCCGAAAAAAAACAAGTTCACTCAACTCAAACAAGCACAATTAAGACTCAAACCGATGACGAAATCCCTTGAAGCGAAGAAGAATCTCGAAAGAGACTCAAACAAACCGTGTGATCTAGGCTTGGAGCAACACAAAGTGAAACTGAATGAAAGAGAGGAAAATCACTCAATTAACGCAATGATTCAATTGGATTTAGCAAGATTAATGAAAAGAAGCAAAAACAAAGTTGACCAAGAAAGCAAAGACCCAAAACTCCCACTGGAGGCTCAGCACACTGAAGCACCTAGAAGCCCTAGGGCTAAAATGAAAAATTGACAGAAAAGGGCGAAAAACCAGAGGGCAAGGGATAAACACAGTCAAGAATGACTTCAAAGCACTCAAACAATCAGAAAAAATGAACCAGGACCAAAACTCAAGCTCAGAGAGTCCAAGAACAGGCAAACCCTAAAGCCAAGCAGGGTTGGCGCGCCTGTTTAGCTGTAATCTGCGCCAAACAGGGGATGGCGCGAGGGCCTAACTGGCAACTAGCTCCCTTTGGCGTGACTTTCAAAGGTATAACTGCGCTAATCAGGTTTACCCTAACAAAATGATGAAAATGAACTAACAGAGGCTAGGTTTAGTCTTCTAGGGGCTGAACAAGGTTTTAACACCAAGGAAGGTGAACCAGAAAAGCAGACTAATCAAACAAAAAGGCAAAAACAACCCAATGGAGGAAGGACCAACTCCCACTGATCCCCAGTATGGTCGCCAAATTTTTGTGGAGGTAAATCCCCTCTACGGACAGAGGCGATCCCACTAGCCCTAGAGTGGGTCTAGCAACAATCGAAACACGCAAAACTATTGGTTCCTAGTTACAAAAGATAGAATCGTGATAGATCACTTACCATGATTCCTTCACTACTATTGTCGAAGAAGAAGTGGCACTTCCATTCCTAGCTTGATAGGTCATGATCCGTGAGCTTGCTGCATCCAGATACCTGTACACATGCAAAGAAGAGGGACAACATGCAACGTAATATTTCACACTTTTATAACTATCAATCAATCAGAGAGGAACGAATGAAATTGCATTATACAATGGAAAAAGACAATCATGGAACCAATAGCAGAGTCATGTATATTAATATATGAGAGAACGATTACAACCGGTGCTCTGACGTCGTGATCTTCCTTCGACAGGGTTCCAGCGGGACGTGTCTCACAAAGCTCATCAGGGGTTTGACAGAACTCTCTCTCTCACAGGGTTCTCCTTAGCTCTGCTCTTGATTGTCACTCAGTTATAATTTCCTTCCCAAAAGTTCAGCTAGCTAGAAAATTGAGAGGGCGGGCTTTTATAGAGGGAGAAGGAGAGGTTAGGCTCCCTATAATCATGGGGGAGAGTCCTGTCTCTTAGGAAGGTTCCATGAGAGGTGGAAAACCACTTCCTAATCAGGGAGATCTGGAGGCAAACAACCCAACCCCTTTTTGATGATCCGTTCTGAAGTTGTTAGAATGAAACTTCCACCTTCTATTGTTAAAAAACATTCCTTAATAGGCTTGGTGTGGGTGAAATACAAGGACAGAGCACCAGTTGGCACACCCATTAGTGTACATTTTCCCCATTGGCGAGAGGGATGAACTGGCTACTCGCGCCAATGCCAAAACATGGGTTTTTAGGGTTTTTTAGAGGAAATGTTCTTGAGGATAACTCTTTCCCTTATGTAGAAGGATGCCATTAAGGTGTTTTCAAGAAATTTTACTGTTCACAGGTCACGGGAATAGTCCTCCAATGTACGAGACGAGGGATTGCAGGGAAGGTGACAAAATTTTGTGTAACAATCTTTCAAAGGAGTTTGAGATGAAGGATTTGGACCTCCTTCATTATTTCCTTGGATTGGAAATATGTAGCGGGAAGGTGAAATGTTTGTGTCTCAAGGCAAGTATGCCCGGGAGATACTGGAGAAGTTTCACATGCAAGGTTGCAAGCCTATTGATACTCCTCTTCCAGAAAATTGGAAGAAAGAGGATGCTACATCGGCAGAGGTAGTGGATGCCACTGTTTATCGATAGTTGGTGGGTTCGCTCATGTATTTAGTCAATACAAGATCAGACATATGCTATGCGGTGAACCAACTTTCACAAGCGATGGTTAAGCCTACCAAGCTCTTTTGGAAGGAAAGCAAGCATGTCCTGAGATATCTCAGGGGCACATCTGAGTATGGTTTATGGTACAGACAGATGAATGAGGTGAAGTTGCATGGCTTCACGGATGCAGATTGGGTAGGAAGCCCAACAGACAGAAAGAGCACATCAAGAGGGATTTTTAGTATCAGATCTATGAAATTTTCTTAGTACAGCAGGAAACAAAGATCCGTGGCACTCAGTTCAGTGGAAGCAGAATACATGGTAGCAAGTCAAGCTGCATGTGAGGCTATCTGGATGAGGAAGACCATGTTTGGTTTGTTCGGTTCACATTTAGATCCCATAGTGATACATTGTGATAATCATAGTTGCATTAAACTCTCAGTTAATCCTGTGTTTCATGATAGATCTAAACATATTTATATCTGGTATCATCATAACAGAGATTGTGTGCAGCGGAAGATCATGTTGCTTCAGTACATTCCTACGAAGGATCAGGATGCAGATATTCTGACAAAGGTGCTCACCAGGAGAAAATTTGAATACCATAGAGGCAGGATCGGGGTGAAAGATAATCCCTATCTTATTGAGAGGGAGTGTTGAGATTCAAAAAGATGATGAGCCTATTTAAAAGAGTCGCCTTCACTAAGTGGGCCCGCGGGCTATTTTTAGCGCAAGTCTATTTTTATACTATGTCTATTTTTAGACATGATGATCATATTTCAGAAGTTGCAAGATGCTATTTGTGGATGGTTGATCAAGTTGGAAAAATAGATGAAATTATATTTTTATAATATTGGGCGAATTCTATTTATAGATCGTCGATCTAAAAATAGATGCATGTCGATTATTATTAGCTCTTAATAATAATCAGACAATAAATAACAACTTATTCTCTTGGAGCACTTTGTTTCAGTGCACAGATGTGACAGATCAGTGGACTAAGGGAATTACGCAATTCCCAAGGGTTTACTGGAGTTCATGCATGGAGGACTCAGTTAGAACTGAAGTGGCAAAGTTATGACAGAGTTGGAAGAGTAGTTTATGGAGTTGTATTCATTTTAACTCCGTTAGACTCAGTTGAGCTAGTTGTATCTAGTCTAACTGAATGATACACTAGTGAGAGTGGAGTGAATTAATTAGTTAATTAATTCACAAATAATAACTCATTAATCAACTGAACAATACAGTAGTTAACTACAATGCATGTCAATTCCAGTGGAGACCCAGAGATAGGTGAAAGGGAAAGATGGACTATCTGTTGTGACTATAGTGATAAATTGATTACATCACACACACATTGGAGTTGCCAATGAGGACTGCGTAGTCAAGGCAAGAGTATTTTGAATTCATTCAGAGCTATTCTTCAGCAGGGATTGCGCAGTGGAGGCAGGCTAGCAAGAGGGCAAAGATCGGTGCATGGATTTGCAGATTTTTCCCGATTAGTGTGTGACGATTGTATTGTACTGAGAGCTTGATGTACTAAGCTTTGTATGAGGATTGTCATATGATTCCATGATACATAATATATGATAGTTGGGGTTTTCAGATTTAGGCTTTCCCATTAAACAACTGTGTTATGTGCAATTGTTTTTATTTATGCTTCACATGTGTGTGCAATTAATTTTCCACAATAGATTAACAGTGGAATGATTCTGTATTTTGTAAGAAGTTAAATATTGTGATATCAGGGGAATTTAGGACATATGCATGCTTAATGTATATAATTTCTACAAAAGAAATATTAAAGGACTTAGAAAATAATAGACCCTAAAAGAAAAAGAGATAAAATAAGACTTGAAAGTGAGCAAGTCAAAATGCCACTACTATTTACTTTTACTGCAAGAATAATGATTGTGTGCAGATTGTCCAAAATGCCATAATCCATGATCAGTTAAATAGTTTAATCTTAACTTTTCATGCTTTTCATTTTATGTTTTAGACAGAGAATAAAGATATGTCAAATAGTTTAAATTTGACAAATCAATAGATAGTTAGAGAATAAATGAGGAGCTCAACAGATTAATCTGAGCCCTCAGATGAAATAAGGTTAGAATTAGATAGATTTATTTCTTTAAAATAAAAATGGGTTTAGGGTTGCAAGCTTAAATGCACCCATGCAAATGAAGTAAAAAATGTTAGAATAATGATGGGTAGGTAGAAACCAGTTGTGCAAGACATGTAATAAAGCATTATCGGGAAAAAATTACTAATTTCCCCCTCCCCCACAATAGCCCAGTATTCTAAACCTTCAATCAAAGAGGCTCGGAGCATTTCTCTGACTTCTGTTGGGACCAGACCCAAGGCTTAGTGACTGATTAGTTAAAAATATTGGATTCCCTACATGAAAACTCATTTCATCAGCATATTCACCCTTTTCCAAGAAATACAAACCCTTTTCCTAAGTAAAATACATCTCTGCTTAGAAAAGTAAAAACCCCCTTCATTAATTTCATTTTCATTCAAAAAACACTCAAAAACCCACAAAATACATTTTATCCTAAGTTCATGTGTAAAAAATCAAAATGGGACAAATTATGCTAAATTTCCTATTTACACTTTACTTAGTTTAAATTCCATGTATTTTAATTCATTTCATTCATTATATTTCCATTTCATATTAATTTCTAACCTATATTGTTAAATCCCTTATATTAGATCCCTCCCGTATATATTATTAAATCCATTATATAAATATCCCCAAGGCCCACCATTTAAAGTTTAACCTATGTTTTATTTATCCCACATGTTAAATAAAAACCCCACCCTTTTTCCCCATAGGTTTAAACATATCTTAAGATTTAATCCCGCCCCCAATAGTTTTAAACACGCATAAAGGTTTTTATTTACCATATAATACATACTGCACCATTGGTTATGAAACATTGGTTAATGTTTTATATGCTATATAACATTACCCCACCATATCAATAAAACAAAACATCAGTTTATGCATTTTAAACTATGTTTTAATACATTTCATTAACCTTTCCACATAATAAAACCTGGGCCCCAAGTCCAATTGCTGAGCAGCTTTCCCATCAAATCGTAGTCGTTCGCATCAAATCCATCCACTCTGATGATCAAAAGGCCATATCGAAAATTAAACTGCATGACCATCACATATTTCAAACCACGCGAAATGGGTTGTTTTACGCCCTTCTCCCTCCTCCACGTGGAAAAATTCTATTGGATCGCATTCGATCTAGCCAAAACCATACACCACCTATAACCTATGTCATAACTGCCGATGGTTTTTCACCTTTGAAAATCAAAACTGCCACCTGTTCGATATGACCACCATTTAATACAAGTTCATTTAGACCTAAAACGTTCAATAAATTTCTAAATTGCACCATTAAACCCTTTTACTGCGCTATTTGATTGTATTCATTCTCCCGAATGAGAAGAAAGAAGCCTGTACACTGTTTCAAAGCCTAGAACCTGCAAAAAGCCCGCATTTGCTATCAAGATTGCAAAAAGCTTCCAGATTTCTTGCAAAAACCTTCTAAAGATACTAGAAACCTGTTCAAATAAACTTAAAACCTGTTTGAGAGACTAATACCTACACAAACAGGTATTTTCCGATAAAAACAAGCTCGCTATCCTTTGAAAAAGAATTTCTAAAAATAATTGAGCCCAATAAAAGCTTATTTACCCAAAGAAAGCTTCTACTTGCCCGAAAAGAGTTAAATTCCTTTCAAAATTTGATGAAACCCTATTTCAAATATTGCATACAGTTTTAAAGGAAAAAATGAATTTATTTTCAGTCTTTGCAGACCTTATAAGACTCCTAAATTGCCCAGAAATCCTCTACAGGTAACCCCAACCCTCTGGGCCCAATGTCAATCAATTTTAGCCCAATATTCACTGAAAGAAGTATAAGAAACCCTTGTTTATTATTTCATAAACTTGTGAGAGTCTGAAATCCTGTTGAAAACCAAAATTGAAGGTTGAAATCCAAGGAAAGAACCAAGTTGTGCTTATTTTATCAAAAGAACCTCTGTCAAAGTCAAGAAACACTTCTGTAAACCATTTAATCTTACAGAAGAATCTAGAAAGCCTAAAAACAGAGTTTCAGTTATCCAAAAAGCCTAAAAATGTCAAAATCCAATCCAGCTATGTCCTCCAAGACTGTAATCATTGTAAATACTCTACAACCTCTTGTTGTAGGCATTGAACACACACCTTTAGCAGATGTGGACTATAAAATAGCAGATCCAACTGTTGAATTTAATTTGTTAGACCTCCATTGATGGAGTTATGAAAATTCCTTAGATTAGGTTGAATAAGTCCAAATTTGGGAATCAAACCTACCCAAATATGTTGTTCCAGTCACTCATCAATGTCCAGAGGTTATTAGGTTGTGTCAAAGCTATTATTCACCTAAACATAGATCAATGATGAATGCAAACAAAGAGGTACTATTTACAATTACTGTTGAGTCCATAAAACAGATGTTACAACTCAAAAATGATCCCAAAGATGTTCCTTTGTCAATAGAAGCACTTACAAAGTTGTACATTGGTCTTGATTTTCCCAAAAGGTTTCAAATTTTTCAAGCGTTCATGCCTTTACATGTTGAAATTCCACAAATCAACCCTCCATATTCTATTTCAAAATTTCCAAAAGGGTCTAGGCATGTCATTTCCATGTTGTCATTTATCCTAGGATACTTTACAAATGAGCATACCGATGAGTCCATCCTAGGGTTTCTATCTACTTTTAACCAGGACAGCCTCCTTCTATCATTTTCAATTATGTTGAGTATATAGATGAAAATATCCATGATCAGCTTGTAAAATTGCCAACTGAAGGAGTATTTAGGTATACATCCTACCTTTTCCATATGTTCTTGTATTTTCAAGCAGACAAGTTTCCAATAACCCTCCAAAATCTTGATATAGAAGAAAATCCACTTTCAGTCATCTTTTGGACTTCTTTGATCAGAAAAGAGTCCACAGAGTTCACTTATGTAGAGTTTACAGATAATTTTTTCCACCCATTGATAAATATGTTTACCAACACAGAATAGCCAAGAATCAGTGATGAAATGAAGAAATTTCTACAGCTATCAGAGCACACTAGAACTGGAGATTGGTACTTATATGAGAAACATACATAAATCAGATTTTTTGGGTCCAATTTGTTACCCTACAAACTACCTAAATATGTACCAATGAAAGTCTTTTCCTTGGAGTATATCAGGAAAATCTTAAATTCATATTCTATCAACTTCCTAGCAGCTAAAAACAAGACCCAATTTAAGTTGAAGAATCAAGTGGGAGCATTTATTTGTAATCACAAAGATGCAGAACAAGAAGCAGCAAAACAATTACTTGACTATAGATTTGAAGAAAGCTTCTCATGGAACTACAATCCACAAGGAATATTAAGCAAAATGAGGGTTAAGTGAAAACTAACACCCTATGTTCATGAGAAAGAACCAGAGATTGAACAATATGTAAATCAAACTGAGTGGCTAGAAAACACTTTCGTAGATGTAGCTAAACAGGGTGATACTAGTCACACCTTGAAAACTGCAAATCAAGGAGAAAAAGCTACTAAGAGAGTTATAGAAGAAGACACATATACTGCTGAGACAACAACTAAGACAAGGTTTAAAATTAGACACAATAAAAAGCCTAAAGTCAACTCAGTTGATAAAGGAAAAGTGACCATAGAAGTAGAAGACACAGATGTTCCAGTGACAAATAAAGATTCTACTACAGTCAATACAAATGAGCCAGCAATAGATATTTTAAATGAAGTAAATATTGATAATTCAAACACTCAGGTAATAGAGAAATAGTAGAATTTGGAGGCATCTTCCTCACAGACAGCAGAAGAAAAAGATCTTGACATCAGGGAAAAATATAAGCAGATTAAGACAAAGAATGAAGAAATCAAGAATGAGATTTATTCTCAATATTTGAAGCAAACACCAGGCATTAAAAAAAAACTTTTATCATATTTTGATTACTCAAACAAAAACTTGATTATGTCAGTGCTCAAACCAACAGTTAAGACTCCTAAGACAGTTGCAGATTATAAGAAAGTTGATCTTGAAGTGCCAACGGAAAGCATTCATGCACTAGATCAGATTGAGTTTCACGGGCAAAGTTCAGAGATGTTATATTCTACTATTACTACAAAGGGCATGAGTGTTAACAAGCTTCAGAATACCATAATAAACATGAGAGATCAAAAGGTTGACAAGGCCTCATCATATGCTAAAGATCTTAGGATTAAGTATTTAGAAGAGCTGCTTATTCAAGTAGGATATGAACCTGTCAATGTCAAAGCTCTAGAACAGTTAGTGAAGAAGAAGAATGAGGACATTGCAGTATTGAGGAAACAGCTCAAGCTTCCACCAACTAAACATCCTCAAGCCAAATAAATAGTGCAAGAGCAAAGTCAGAAGCATGATATGATGAACTTGATTTTTCAATTAATAGGAAAAATAAAGGAGATGGAGATCCAAATGGACAAGCTTGTACATGAAAGAGAAAATATAAAAGCACATGAAACTCCTACAGTAACTCCCATGGTTACTACTGTTGTGCCTTCAAACTCTGGAAAAAGAGTTGGCACCAAAAGCACCACTGGCTACTGCAGTGCCAGTGATATCATCCACAACTTCAGCCACAGAGTCTTCTACATCACCAATGCAGCCAACATATGAGGCTAGTAACTTAGTTAAAGTCATGGGGGAAATTTCACTTCAAACAAATGAGATTAACAGATTGAAGAAAGATATTGAAAATCTTGAAGACCCCAAGAAGCTAGCCCAAATCCTCATGAACAAAGGGCTAATAGGTTAAATACTGAGTTGAAGAATCTACAAAAAGATTTGACCTTGAAAGAGCCAATTTCTTATGTGAAAAATATATTATGGAGTAAAATCATTGAAGCCATAAATGATGTTTGGCCATCAATCCAGGTAATATATGAGCAGAGGGATTTACTAAAGGCATCACAAGTAGAGATTCAGAAAACAAAAGATGAGCTAGGTGACAAACCCGATCAAGCCATAGAATTGATCAAGTTTCTCAACAGTAAAAAAAAACAAGAGTTGGAAGAAATAGAAATCACTGATAGGACAGAGACAATCTTTGAAATAAGGAAAGCCATTTCAAAAAATAATATGATGAAACAACTTGCAGAGAAATGTGAAAATATGAACATAGCCATAACCAAGTTCATGGTTAAATTTGAAAATTTGAGGCAAAGAAGTTTTCCTAACATTTTGGTCATTAATGATAAATTCATGCCACAGGAGGAGTACAATAAAAAAATCAGAGAGTATGCAAAAGATCAGGTGGACAAGACAGAAGGACAAGGTATTACTACAGGGAAGGTCTTACACAGAAGTTTTGAAGACTCGTTTTATCTTCAGCATGAGATAAAACATTTATTTGTCATAAAACCAACATTTGCTAGATATACTGAGGCAAATGAAAACTTTAGGAAGTTGAAAAAGATACAAATTCCTAGTGATGAAGCTTGGAAATCACTCACTGACTTACTTAAAAGTCAAATTGCAGATAAAAGGATAAAACAGTTGGCTAATTTTTTCACAGTCAAAACAAAATTTATTACAGCAGTAAGGCAGTTTTTATAGAGATTAAAGAGTATCAGAGTTAAAGAGTATCATAGTGAAAGAGTATAAGACAAAGAATATAATATTTCAAAACAGATTTGAAAATATTTGTGCTAGCAAAGAGGACACCAAGGAAGCTAGCTGCACCTAATCCACAAACAGTTTTCTATTTTATTTGGATAAATAGGACAGCTTGTTGATTTGTTAAGAAACTGTCACTATTTTGTTGTAAAGATATTTTATTTTTCCTTAGATAATTCCTAGAAGCACTCTAGGATATTTTGTAAACATTTTAGTATAAATACTTCACTCTTTGAAGTATTAGTGTGGAATAAATTGTTGAAGATTTCTATAGTCATTTTTGTTGTACTTGAAGGCTTTTTGTTACAAGTTCTAGTAACAGACTAGATCAAATCATCTAGCATCATATTTCAGGATTCATGTGATGAGCCATTGAAGTGAAGTACTTTCTACTTGTAATTGTTTATCTTCTCATGTTTTCATGCATCCATTATGTATTCTAAATTTGAATGGTAAAACAGGAGTATTATTTCAGGATTTTTTAAGAGCACCTTGTCTTTACTATTTATCATTTCTATGTTTTCTGTTGATTTCTAGAGTAGGGAACCCTTAATTTCTCCCTCTTTCGAATGACCTCTGACTACTCCTTCCTTATCCGGATCAAAGAATCCTTCATTGCTCTTTATCCCGATCAAACCACTTCACCAAAACAGCCGTCCAAGATCTTCAAAGGCTTATCTATCTTTCCCTGAAAACATTTGACTTTTTGACCTTGATCCTTGTTCTTTCTGCTTGACTTTTGACTCCTTAGCCCAATGGACAAAAATATTTCCCACTATCTATCTCATTAAGTGATTTTTCCCACAAATCAAAACCAAACTACACAATCATAACTAGCCTAATATCTTATAATTAAAACAAATTTAAATCTGAAAGAGAGAGCCCTCTTTGAACCCTAGGAAGGCTAAATCCTAGAGTTTAAAAGTTGGTCTGTGGTTACCTCTAATTTTCTTAGACTTTAAATCAAAATCTCACAAATTAATAAATATTAGAGTGACAACACCTTCATTGATCAAATCATTGATGACTGTGCTGGGAGTGAGTTTTTTCCCCTTATGGACGACTTTTCTGGTTACAACCAGATTAGCATTCTCCCGATTGATCAACATAAGACTGCCTTCATCTGTCCTTGGGGTACTTTCGATTATAAAAATCTCCCTTTCGATCTGAAAAATGCTGGGGCTACATTTCAATGAGAAATTTCATATGATTTCCACGATATAATACACATTGTTCAACCTTATCTGATGACCTTCCGGCTCATTCAACTAAGTATAAATACCATCCTGATCATCTCTGTCAGATTTTTCTTCGCTATCGACGCTATAACATCTGGTTGAATCTGCATAAGTGCATCTTCTGCATTGATTCTGGTAGAATCTTAGGGTTTATCATTTCCAAATACGGGATTCATATCAATCCACTCAAATTTGAAGCTATCGTTAATCTCCCGTCTCCATCCTCATTACATCAACTGCAAAGCCTGCAGGGGAAGGCTAATTTCTTACGTCATTTTATACCTAACTATGCTGAAGTGGCTAAAGGATTTATGCGATTACTGAAGCAGGGTGTCCCGTTCCTCTGGGATGAGATCGCCCAGAAGTTCTTCGATGCACTGAAGACGTTGCTTGTCAATGCTCCTCTGTTGCGTCCTCCAAATTATCATCGCGATTAGTCCCTCTATTTGGCCGCCGCATTCAGCACGATTTCCATGGTTTTGGTACAAGAAGATGATGATGGTGACAAGCATGTCATTTATTATCTATCTCGTGACCTTCTCGATACTAAAGTGACACTCATGATAACACGTCACTGCCCGTACAAGCCACCTCAGCAAGCGGTGGACACAGTTTGACACCCCTGCAGTGTGTCTCTAGTATGCACGAGGAACATCATTGAATTGTGCATAGTCCAAGATCCCACGGGAGATTCCCTCCAAGTTTCATATGATTTCCTCCTCCTCACCTCCCTCACCATGAGGGGCTATATCAAAATCACGAGGAATCCGCCTCGTTATCGGAGACATACCTGCAGGTCTCTCCAGGCCAACATCTGCAATTACATGGATTAATGTCAGAACATGCATAAAAAAAAAATACTCATGAAAACAAAAAATGATTCTTACCAAGTACTTCATCCCAATCCTCTCCTTCTGGGAGTAGAATATCTGCATCACCAGTGAAATCTATACCAGAGTAGGGCCAATCCTCCACGACAATCAGCTGTCTGCGGAGCCACTCAAAGAACTCCGGTCTCCAGGACATCTGTTGGCTGCCCCCTGACCTTGGCATCAGAGCTGCCCAACGGGCCATCCGTGACTCCTGTGCTGGTAGTGTCGGGACTATTACCTCCTGTCGCTGAAATATTGGTAGTCGTTCCCAGATGAACGATACCAGAATGGATCCGTAACCGAACTGTTTCAGGTTGGTTTTCTTGCACTTTGTCAGTTGACACTTCATGTTGATTGTCACTGCCTCTACCCAGTTGTAGAGGGTCGGTGCCAGTTATCACTTTCGACCTGGAGAATTTCATCCCACGTCTCCCTCACCAGCTTGCACTCATCATGCAAGTTGGCATTAATGGATTAAATATTCATTGAGAAGTCGTGGACGAAGGTGCATCTATGTGCGTCATGTCATCTACTTGTTGTAAAGCTATTGGTTCTCCATATTTAAATTCATCTCCAAATTCTCTAGAAGCGTTTGATGGAAGGGAATCTAAACCTCTTGGTGTTCTCGCTAGTTTACCGATTACTCTAGAAGGAAAGACATTCAACGTTGAGGTTGAAGTAGTTGACACCAATCTCAATTACAATCTTCTCCTTGGTCGTAGTTGGACTCACACCATGCTGTGCATTCTGTCCACTATCTTTCGTGTTTTGCGATTTACGCACAAAGGACATATCGTTACTGTTGATAAGTTTTCGTTCTTTACTTCTTCTTCTGAGAACAACATTCCGTACGTAGATCAAATTCCTACGCCTTATGAGAGTGTGGGGTCGGGTCTCTTCAAAGATCCTGCCCTCATTGGTATTTTTCCTCTTCCTCCACCTAACACTATTCAAGTTAATATGATCTCCAGGTCTGACAATTCGTGGATCATCCCTTCGCCCGAGCAAATTGATTCATTTGGAGATTCGATGTCATTAATTCCGATTGAGATTGATTACTGTGAGCTTATTTCAGCTTCAGATCCTCCACCTCCTGATCATGCTCCTATAGGCATGTCTCTTGATACTTATTCTCAATCCCCTTGGCTCGGCGATTTGGATTCACCCAATCCCTTGAGAGAGATATTTCCATCTGATGAAGCCATCGTGGAAACTATGTCTCTCGAGGATCCTCCTTGGGCTGATAGTCATCATCCTTCCTCGTTCAGGCCTGGCCTTAGGGCCATGTCTACGTGTCTTAAGAGGTTTTCTTCTCAGGTTCCTTCTCCTCCGCTTCAAACGCCTATTCTGACACACGAAGTTTTCATGGAAGGTAACTTGAGTAATATCACATAAACGAGGTCTATCGACATTTTCGTCAAACCGAGAATTGTCGAGAACATCCATATTGGGGTGACCTATTCTTCTAATGAGGTTAAGGTTTATACTAGACTTTTCCGTGAGTTTTAGTGGCGTCTTTACATGGTCTTACGAATATATGCCCGGCATCAATCCTAGTATAGTGGTGCATGAGATTCCTACCTATCCTGGTGTGAAGCCTGTTCGCTAGCATCTTTGTCTTGTGCACCCTATAAAGGTTTCCGCTATTAAGGGAGAAGTTGAAAAACTTCTCAAAGCTGGTTTTATCTATCTAATTCCCTTGACAGAATGGGTTTCCAACATTGACCCTATACATAAGAAACAGGGTACCATCCGTGTTTGTGTTGATTACCGTGACATTAACCTAGCTTACCCTAAGGATAATTATCCTACTCCCTTTATTGATCAAATCATTGATGATTGTGCTAGGACTGAGATTTTTTCCCTTTGGACGGCTTTTCTGGTTACAACCAAATTAAAATTCTCCCAATTGATCAACATAAGATCGCCTTCATCTGTCCTTGGGCTAATTTCGCTTATAAAAAGCTCCCTTTCGGTCCGAAAAATGTTTGGGCTACATTTCAGCGAGAAATGGCATATGATTTCCACGATATCAAGGACATTGTTCAGTCTTATCTGGATGACCTTCCATCTCTTTTAGCTAAGTGTAAAGACTATCTTGATCATCTTCATTAGATTTTTATTCACTGTCGATGCTATACATCCCATGATTCCGCATAAGTGTGACTTCTACGTTGACTCTAGTAGACTCTTAGTTTTTATCGTTTCCAAAGACGGGATTCGTCTCGAACCGCTCAAAGTTGAAGCTATCGTTAATCTCCCCTCTCCATCCTCATTACATCAGCTGCAGAGCCTGCAGGGGAAGGCTAATTTCTTACACCGTTTTATACCAAACTATGCCGAAGTGGCTAAAGGATTTACATGATTACTTAAGCATGGTGTCTCATTCCTCTGGGATGAGATCGCCCATAAGTCCTTCGATGCACTGAAGACGTTTCTTGTCAATGCTCCTCTGTTGCATCCTCCAAATTATCATCGCGATTATTCCCTCTATTTGGCTGCCGCATTTAGCATGATTGCCATGGTTTTGGTACAAGACGATGATGATGGTGACGAGCATGTCATTTATTATCTTTCTCGTAACCTTATCGATACTGAAACATGATAGGCACATGTCGATAAGTTAGCATTGGCTGATGTTCAAGTTGTTCAACATTTCGTCACTATATTATGTTGCATACAGTGACTGTGATTTCTGACTGCAACCCTATGACCTACATATTGTCTCGTCAATTGTTAGGGGGCAACTACTCGAAGTGGATTGTCATCCTCCAAGAGTTCGGTTTGGAGTTCACTACTGCCGAGTCGAAGAATTCATTAGTCTTCATCGATTTAATCTACTCTCTCCCTTCCAACTCCACTCTAACTGGTTCCGAGGAATGCATTCCAGATGACATGCTTTTTCTGATTAGCACCCTTGATCCTTGATATGGTGATATCATCATATATATTCATACTTTTACCTTCCGATCTGAGTTGATGAAGGATGCCCGCCGACGCATCAATCATCAATCGCAACCCTATCGTATATTCGGAGATACACTCTAACGCATCGGAGTTGATTCCATTCTCTGTCAGTGTTTGACTCTCGAGGAAGCTAAGAAAGCCTTGAATGATTGTCACAGTGGTGCTTGTGGTGGTCACATGTTTTTTTATGCTACTACGTAGAAAATTTTTCGTGTTGGGTATTTCTGGCCCACCATCTTGAAATACTACATTATTGTTGTCTGCAAGTGCTATGATTTCCAGATGCGCGCGCCACCTTTTTACCTCCACCCTGTCATTAATGTTGGTCCCTTTGCGAAGTGGGGCATCGATTTTATGACATGTAATTCTCACTCGGCCGACGAGCATGCTTATATCATCGTAGCCATTGAGTACTTCACCAAATGGGCCAAAGCAATGCCTACACTTACGGCTGACGATAAGACATCAACTCAATTTCTATTCAATCATGTCATTACTAGGTTTAGTGTCCCTCAAGCCATTGTTACCGATCATGGTTCCCATTTTTGGCATTATATGGTTGCAGACCTGACATCCAAGTTGGGTCTGCATCATGATAGCTCAACATCGTACAATCCTCAGGCCAATGGCCAGGTTGAAGCCGTGAACAAAATTCTCGTCACTATGCTTCAACATATGACTGGGATGCACAAATAAAACTGGCATCTCATGTTGTTTTCGGCTATTTGGGCATACCAAACCTCAGTAAAGGATGCAACCGGATTCACTCCATTTCATCTTGTTTACGGTCTAGAAGCTACCCTTTAGATTGAATGTGAAATACCTTCGCTCAAACTAGTTTTTGAATTGTTGCCGAATACTTCGCCAGAAGAAGAGCGTCTTCTCTACTTAGAAAGGCTAGATGAAATTCACCGCTTCGTTGCTCTGGTTATTTAAGCATAGAAAACTCAAAGCTCATTTTGACCAGTCGGTTTCCCCTCGTTCCTTTATAGAAGGAGACCTCGTCCTCCTGTATGACCAAGCTCGTGATAAACTGGGGGTAGGAAAATTTCGACCCATGTGGCATGGGCCCTACATTGTTAAACGTGTTTTGCGGAATGGAGATTAGGAGCTTATTGGTTATGAAGGTAATCCTCTATATCAACCCAAAAATGGGTTGTATCTTAAAAAATACTATGTATGATTCATTCGTGCATGTTATGTGTACATAGGTGTCCCTTTCATTTTTGTACATTTTTGGCTTGGTGTGCTTTGCGAGTGTTTTCCTGATTATTGGATCGTTACTTGTTGTGCAGATGTTTATTACCCCTTATGTCGGTTTCGTGGATGGTGCTTCCCGCAGTACTTGGAACCTGTCTTCAGCAGCCTGGGTGATTTATGATCCTGCTAGTGAGTTGATAGACCTCCAAGGTATTTGTCTAGGACGAACTACAAACAATTTCACTGAATATAGTGTTGTTATTAAACTATTAACCAAGGCGATTAACCTCGACATTCGTGCATTGATTGTTAACCTAGACCCACATCTTGTTGTTCTTCAACTTAATGGACATTATTCTGTTAGAAACCCTCACATCTTAAGGTTGTATTTGTGTGTTCATTTTCTGGACATAAATTTTGATTACATTACATATCAACATATTCCTAGACGAATGAACGCATTAACTGATATAGTAGCTAACATTTTATTAGATAGACATTTGCGGAATTTGTAAAAATCATCATCACATGATAAGATCCATATAGAAAAATAGATGTATATATATATATATCGAATGTTTGCATCGGTGTGCATCATAAGTCTTAAAAATATGTATGTTTCGGTTACATCCTGAGACATCATGTCTCTAAAAAATATGCAGAAATAAAACCTAGGTGTCTACCCGGCGTGATACTCACGATAACACGTCACCGCCCATACAAGCCACCTCAGCAAGCGGTGGACATGGTTTGACACACTTGCAGTGTGCCTTTGGTATGCACGAGGAACATCATACATAGTTCGGGATCCCACAGGAGATTCCCTCAGAGTTGCGTATGATTTCCTCCTCCTCGCCTCCCTCACCATGAGGGGCTATATCAAAATCACGAGGAATCCACCTCGCTATCAGAGACATACCTACAAGTATCTCCATGCCAACTTCTACAATTATATGGATTAATGTTAGAACATGCATAACAAAAAAAATCATAATATTCATGAAAACAAAAATGAGTCTTACCAAGTACTTCATCCCAATCCTCTCCTTCTGGGAGAGGGAGATCTGCATCGCCGGTGAAATCTGTGCTAGAGTAGGGCCAATCCTCCATGACCATCAGCTACCAGCGGAGCCACACAAAGAAGTTTGGTCTCCAAGACATCTATTGGCTGCCCCCTGACCTTGGCATCAAAGCTTCCCAACGGGCCATCCGCGGCTCCCGTGCTAGTAGTGTTAGGATTATTACCTCATGTCGCTAAAATATTGGTAGTTGTTCCAAGATGAACGATACCAAAATGGACCCGTAACCGAACTGTTTCAGCTTGGTTTTCTTGCACTTTGTCAGTTGACGCTTCATGTTGATTGTCACTGCCTCTACCCAGTTGTATAGGGTTGGTGCCATGCAATCTATAGAAAGAAGTAGCTGTGTCTTTGTGGCCTCGTGCGGTGCCTGCAATCCTGCAGCTCGTGTGATGGTGTGCAGCACTATCTTTAGTGCCAAATCCAAAATCGTTTGGATGTTCACTTTTTTGCTTCCCGATACTTTCCTTGCCCCCGGGAACACCCTATCAATTACCATACTCATGTTCTCCATTAAGGGTCGGGTGCCGGTTAGGATTGTTACTGCCCCCCTTCGCGATAGTCCGGTTATGAAATAAACGTCTGAAACTTCAATATCGAGTTCTTTGTCATGAATGATGAGATTTTCCTAATAAACGTCCCAGACATTGATCAAGTACTGCAACAGCTCTGGTTGAGCTCTAAGACACGGTGTCATAAATAATTTCTTGAGCCCGCAATCTCTGAGAGCTTCCATGCATCTTTCATTTTCCATGGCGAGTTCGTCTCCTTCACTATGTTCTCGTTCTTTCCATTCAATCATCATTTTTTCGCTTCACACCTGCAAAAAAAATTCATATGACTGTCATTTTCCAAATTCTGAGCTTTTTAAACATTAATTTGGGCCTCATTGTCTACAGTTGCAAGCTAAAATTGACTGTCGCGGTTGGCTGTGCCCTAGTTCAAATTTTAGGACGATTGGCATGGGTTCGTGCCTGATACCCGCACCAATCGCCGTGCCCCAGTTTTTGTAAATTCCCCCATAGATTCACAAATGTGGAGTTGTAGGTAATGAAAGTACAATCAAAATTTAGGGGAGGATGTTAGCTCTTACCTGGAACTAACGGATTCGAGATTGGTCTGTCGGATTGTCCGCTATCGCCACAGCAAAATCGCAGTGCAAAAAGGGTAACAATTGCTGCCAAGAGGTAAAAGTGAAAAGTAATTTATTTTTCACAATTTTTGGCATATTAATACTCTTTAGAACCCCAGTTGGTTTTAAAGCATATTTTCGATTATTTCACTATGTTATTTCGAGAAATGGTTTTTACGTGCGTCTCTTATGCAGCGGCAGGTTGTTCATGTAACAAGGATGAAGTAACGAGTTGTATTTTATACTTTTTCGAACTCGGTAAAAACATGAAATAGTCACTGTTGGAGTCATCTTTTAGCTCTTTTCTAACTCTCTAAACATGAAGATTACCGAGACTCTTATCGTTTTAACTCATTAAATGGCTGCGAAATGATATCTACCCAGTATACGTTTAACCCTTTTTCGGGCTGGGATAGATTATTTACGAAAAAGGAATACCTTAGCCTATCGCGACTAATAGGTCCTCTCAGACATAGTTTTCTACCTTTTCAGATCTGTGAGACTATCTATGAAAAGAGACTGTTGGAATTTTCTTTTCCACTTCTTTCCAAACTCTCTAAACATGAAAATATGTTGATTTCTTCCTTTCTCAGACTCGTTAAACCCTAAATGACATAGGAAATCGTCATCATGACGTCACCGAGTTCCTCCTTCCTAGGGCTCATAAAATGTACGAGGATGGATTTGTCTGAAGGAAAAATTTACACGACAAGCATATGCTATCCCCTTCAAGCTTGTTTTCCAAAAATAATTGGGGTACTCGCTAGCAATGGTGGGGGAAAAGGAACTAGTTCTCAGTTGTGTCGGCAGTATGTCGCTCTTGAACATGACACTCATCTGCATTCGTGTCGGGTTGGGGACATCTCATTTCATCATTTTTTCCTCCATGGGTTTGGGTAATCTACTTTTACCTCTCATCTTCTCTTTTCCACGTCATCATAACCTTAGATCCCTTGATGTCAAATACTGCCAAATCCAAAGTCGTGTCGCTGATATATTCAAGAGAAGTTTCCGATTGTAGTTTTCAACCTCCCTCTGATCCTCATTTTAGTCCTGATTCACTATCATCATGTTCCTCTGTCTCGTGTCGATGATGTGGGAAAAATTATGGCCCTCCTTCGACCAAGTCACTTCCTATCAACTTTAGCTCATTATCTAGGAAGTTGATCTAGAGACTCCCTTCCGATACCTTGGAGCTTGCATGCCTCCATGGCAAGTTCTTCACATTCGACAACTAGTCCACATCATTGGCCTTCGATCAAGTGATTTTTCGGGTGTTCAATGCCAGATCATTGTTCACATTCCATGAATTGTACCTGTTGTGCCTTGAGAGCCATTGTCATTATTGGTGGTTTCTCTCGCACCTGTTAACAGCTTTCATTATTGTTGGTAATCAGGTGACTTTCTTGCATGTTCGACTTGAGATCACATATTCGCATGCTTGAATTTGTACTTTTTCGGGTCGAGATGGAGTGCAAGACCCTGGGTTTTGTCTGATAAGATTTAGGCTACGAGATATTTTGGTTAATCATGATTATATGCATGACTTTTTTGATTGGATGGCTTCAACCATACCTGAGTCTACTTGTTGATAATTTTGCTATATGGTTGCATCCATACCTTGGATATCAGTTTTTATGTACTCTATTATGGATGGTTGCGCCTATGCCACATCTTCATGTATCAGAGATATCAGTTTTATATGTAATTGCAGGTCTTCCGACAGCAGTTTTTGGTTTGAATGCGTTCTCATAAAGCATTTCACCCCTCCCTCTCTCTCGGACCTCATGCTTTAGGGGGCATCTATTACACAGCATTTTTTCACCATCCCTGCAATCCCCATCCCGCACATTGGAGGACCATTTCTGTGACTTATATGAGGTGTCATGCCTTGCAAAGAGTATCATTGCATCCCTTGCCATGAGGAGAACATTTCCTCTGTTGACTTTTCCATGAACAAACCATCAAAAACACATGATTTTGGGTTGGCACTAGTAGACCGTTATGTCCTCGCGCCGATAAAGGAAATTAACACTGGGCATCGTGCCCATTGGTGCTCTGTCCTAGTGAGCTACCCGTGCCGAGTTATTTTTGGAATGTTTTTTTAAATATAGTGGTGAATTTTCCATGCTAACTACTTCGTGAGCGAGTCAGCTTGGGTTGTTCTTTTGCATAACCACGAACACCTTCCTTTGGCCTCTTGTTTCCACCTTTTGGGGGAACCTCCCAAAGGATGAGGCCTTACATCCACCATTTGAGGGATATCAACCTCCTCCTCTCCCTCGATAAATAAACCTGTCTCACATTGATGTAGCTAGCTGAATAGTTGAAGAGGAATTGCTAAAAATTGTGTTGAAACAGTCTATAGCCAGTGATATAGAGCAGAGAGAGAGACCCTTTTCGAGAGATAGCTTAGTTTTTCCTTGCCATGTCCAAATTCCCTGACGAATGCTCGAGACGCGCTTCGAATGGACCCACTGAAGGAGGCTATGATGTCAAGGCTCGGTTTGTAATCTCTTTATTTCTCTTAATATATGCATGACTGATGTCTTGGTTCTTGTCTTGTGTTGATGTGATTTATTTTATGAAATACGTTTAATATTCCTTGACTGATTAGCTAGTTATGAATGCAATTATTATCGTGTATGCTACTTTTGACCTTTGATCTTTGTGCAGGCACCCGAATACCATTGTTGAAGGATCGCCACGTGTCAAGACAAGGATAGGGAGACCTCTGTCGTAGCTACAATGATTGTGTTGGATCACAGGTAGGATAATCTATCCCAAATTGCTCCATTCGTTAACTAGGAACCAACACATTAGCATGTCCTCTTACTGCTAGACCCACCCTAGGGCTAGCGGGATCGCCTTCGTTCAGAGAGGGGATTTACCTAGATCTCGTGGAGTCGCACACTTTTTGTGCAGGTAAATCCCCTCTGCGGAAAGAGATGATCCCTCTAGCCCTAGGGTGGCTCTAGCAGCAAGAGGACATGCTAATGTGTTGATTCCTAGTTAATGAATGAAACGATTTGGGATAGATTGTCCTACCTGTATTCCAATGCAGTTGTTCTAGCTTTAGCGAAGGTCTCCTAATCCTTGTCCCGACGTGTTGTGATCCTTCAGCAATGGTATCTGGATGTCTACACAAATATCAAATGAAAAAAGCAGCATACATAACAATAATTGCATTCATAACTAGCTAATCAGTCAAGGAAGATTAAACGTATTGCGTAAGATAAATCTCATTGGCACAAGACAGGAACCAAAACATCAGTCATGTATATATTAATAGAAAGAAAGAGATTACAACCGGAGACTTGACGTCACAGCCTCCTTCAGCGGGTCCAGTAGAAGTGCATCTCGAGTAGTCGTCAGGGAATTTGGAGGTGGCGAGGCAAAACTAAGCTCTCTCTCGACAAGTGTCTCTCTCTTTGCTCTATCTCACTGGCTATAGACTGTTTTAGCAAAATTTTCAGAAATTCCACTTCAGCTATTCAGCTAGCTGCATCAATGTGAGATAGGTTTATTTATAGAGGGAGAGGAGGAGTTTGGGATCCCTCAAATGGTGGAAGGGATACCTTATCCTTTGGGAGGTTCTCCCAAAAGGTGGAAACAAGAGGCCAAAGGAAGGTGTTTGTGGTTATGTAGTTGAACAACCCAAGCCGACTCGCTCACGAAGTAGTTAGCATGGAAACTTCGCCTCTATATTTAAAAAACATTCCAAAAAAATATCAGCGCGGGTAGCTCACTGGGACAGAGCTCCAATGGGCACAGGGCCCAATGTTAATTTCCTTTATCGATGCTAGGCCATAACGTTCTACCAGCACCAACCCAAAAGCATGTGTTTTTTATGGTCTTTTCATGGAAAATTCAACAGAGGAAATTTTCTCCTCGTGGAAAGGGATGCAATGATACTCTTTGCAAGGCATGACATGTCATATAAGTCATATAAATGGTCCTCCAAAGTGCGGGATGGGGATTGCAGGGATGGTGACAAAAAATTTTGTAACAACTTCCAGTCTTCTTCAGCTATAAAACTGACTCTCTTTCAACTTGAAACATGTATGTCTTATCTTCGTCAGAACCTGTAATCATAAAACAATTATCAGAATTAAAAATATAAGGTCGCATTTCCTTTTCCTTATCTGGCAACATCTCATTATGCTGCTTTGAGTTTTCCTCTAACTCCTTTGTTAGCACATCAATATGTTGATTTAAATTCTCCAAAGAACTCATGAGACTATCAACTAGTCTCTCCTCCATATCATATGTTTCAAGGATATCTCCCTGCTCTGGTTCACAATAATGAACTCCTTCCTCTGTAATGTAAATTTGTTGAACTCTTATTATCATTCTCTCTTCTTTATAATTGTCATTAATGATAATTTCTTTGTCTTCCTTCTTCA
This sequence comes from Pinus albicaulis, assembly GCA_034641835.2. Lineage (NCBI taxonomy): Eukaryota > Viridiplantae > Streptophyta > Pinopsida > Pinales > Pinaceae > Pinus > Pinus albicaulis. The sequence continues at coordinate 1,035,345,354 of CM076578.1, forward strand.
GCAATTTATCCTGAGTATATATCCTCTGCTCTTCCAACTTTCTTCTTTGAAGGTATAACATTATATATAACTCAACAATTTCAATTAAGTAAAATTTGGAAAATTTACATAGTTTTCAGTACCTTCACTTGTTGTTGACCCATCATCAAATGGTCCTTCTTCCTCTGCTAAATCTACACACATGTCTAAATCATCATGTTTAAAAATTTCAAACTCATTAGGCATAGTAAATACCTTTTCTTCATCTTCATGTCTTAACTCATATCTGCGATTCCAATCTTCATTGTTACCAACTTTAATATTATGTTGGATATTTCCATGAGACCTCTCTGTCTCCTTTCGTTTTTTAGATCTTGCTATCTCAGTATTAATCTGAACAGATTTTAGATTCTTCTCCTTCTTTTTAACAAACTCTAAAGTTTTTTCATCATCCTGTGATGTACCTACAATCATATACAAATCACTAGTCTTAAAAATACAATACTTTTCGGTCTCGTTTGATGCTTCAAGCACCAATCCTTAACAACGTACTTTCTCGATTTCAGCAGATCATTTTTTCATCATCCTTTGATGTACCTGCAATCATACACAAATCACTAGTTTTAAAAATACAATACTTTTCGGTCTCGTTTGATACTTCAAGCACCAATCCTTAACAATGTACTTTCTCGATTTCAGCAGATCCTCTTTTTTGTGACGCAACTCCTTTGAGTCTCTCCTTCTCCAACAAGTCAATATGTATCTTCTAAAGTTCTCTGAACTCATTTATCAGTTTGACATTCCATCTTTTTTTCAATAGACTGCATCTAACCCATTTCCTCATTCTCCATTCATGTCTTTGGTATTCATTCTCTTTCTCTTGTAGCCATCCCTGTAGTACTTCCAACTATACTCTCATCACTTCACGATTTCTCTCTCGTTCCTCATTACTCATCTTACCTTTATGGAATTCTTTAGAACCTCTTCTATGACCCTCGATGGCCATCTTCCTCATGAGCTCATCCATGCTCAATTGGTGATCTGCAACATAGCCTTCTCTTGTAGCAATCTCCTCTTGCTTCTCAATACCCTATCAAGCTTACTCTCTAAGCTTGATCTCTCCCTTGGTATTCTCTTGAACCTTATAGAGCTTGATTACTCTCTTGAACCTTATAGAGCTTCATTGATCCTCTGGCTGTTGCACTCATTCACCTGTCTCATTTCTTCCAACCTCTATTTGGATAGGTTCATTGCCATCATCATCAAAAACTCTGCGTGTTCTTCCCTACAATCATCAAACATCTTAATAGAATTTATTTCAATCAATAATACATCGTTAATTAACTGAAAACATGAATACCATACCTCACTATCCATTTTTCTGAACACATGTTGTTGTTGCAGTTTCTCTTTTCTGTCTGCTGACTTTACCTTCACTGTTTGCAGCTGTCACTATCCCTTCATAAACAATTTTCTCAATATTTCCTTTCAATAATCTAATCCACTTTCTCCCAAAGTATATTTTTCTACTATCTCTTTACTCAATCAGATTCAGATCTAGTTCTTCCCTTCACTTCTGTTGCGCCACTCTGATTATCTGAAAATTCTTCCTATCCTATTCTCTTCAAATAATTCTTGTTGTCCTAATTTCATCAAAACCTATTCTCCATTCACAAATTTGTTATGCCAATTATAAAATAAAATAATTCCCCAAGTTATGAATTTTCTACAAAGGACAAACCCACTTTGATTTCTCTTCCTTGGAGCATACCTACTCTAACTTCCTCCCAAAAGAGATTTTTTTCACTCTTATACCAAACTGATGCAGCCATAGGTCACTAATATTCACTTATGCAGAGTTAGCGGAATTAACCCTACATCTAACCACATCATTAAACCTTTTTAATCAATTTCACGTGGAAGCTTATCCATAAGTGGCTCTCGGGCTTTAACTCAATAATATAAATCCTTGCTTTTATCTCGTCACACCTTCATAACCTTAATTCATACACACCTTCACTTATAAGATTTATTCAAGTCTCAGGTTATGGCACACATAATTCCTTATTATGCGAAGCGGATAATACATACATACTTTAGCAATCAACATTGCTTAACTTTACAATAGAATCCACATAACCTTAATTCACTTACATACACACGGAATAGGTTTCCAGGGTCCCACCACCCATAGACCAATCACAATGTGTCGCAATCACTTGCTCACATTTTAACACTCTGCCGATAACAATAAACAATAAGATCAGCGATGAGCGCTAATGTTCAATTTTAACACGTGGCTCCTCCCATTGCATCGCATTCTTCAGTACTTATTGCATCGCATCGCAAATTATCTTGGTTACCTTGCGAAGCCTTTAACACTAAACTTTAAAACCACAGATGCGCGATGTTGCGCAGTGCCGACACGTGGCACCTCCCTTTCGCCGCATCACAAATTTCGAACATTATCGCATCACAAGTTATTCAATCGACCTTGCGAACTCCTTGACTTGTAAACTCAATCATCGTCGATGCGAAATAGCGCCAAGACGACATGCGTCCACTTCATACTTTCACAAATTTCTCTGTGAATCCATCTTAACCGTTCATCTCTCGTTTTTTACTTGATTACGACCATCCGATCCCCCTCTTTGGAAATTTATAAGTGTTCTATCCCTTTGTCGATTACTCTGCTTTATGCCGCTCTGCTGCTTTGTTTTCACCCCGCTACTCCTCCTTTACTGTTTGGAGTTCTTCCATGCGAATCTCTCCGTGCTTCGGTCTTTAATCAACTTTTTTTCTTTATACTGACAATGCTCTACAATACATTCTCCTCCACGCTACTCCAGCATGAATACAGAACACTCTCTGTATTTCTCCTCTTCCTCCAAAATTTGTAATTTTTTCTTTACTTGACCTGTACACACATCTATTAGCTCCAGACTGGAATCACCCAGATTTTACGTAGTCTTAAGTCCTTTATCACTCAAAAATAATTATATATACAAATTTAATTCATTCATCATGGTTTATCACACATAAAACATAAATTCCCGATTATGGATCACTCAGCACGTAAAAGGAATGATACACACAGTCACAATGAATTCAATTTCCTCATTTATTAAATAAATGTACATATACAATTAAAAACTTGCTTTACAATCTAGCTTTGGCCTTATGCGCCTTTACATGGCCCTCTTCTCTTCCTCTCTCTCAATGCCCGTAGGCTTACAATCAAACCTCCTATCTAAGAATTTTGATCTTTATGACTTTGAGTATTTACAATTATATACAAAAGGTTTTGTAACCAATTTTGGTTCAGATCCATAGGTTACTCAAAAAAATCCTAAGAATCCTCTAAGTCCTCAATTAATTCCTAAAATATCTTCTTTATCCCTTGAGGATCTCAACATTCAACTAAATCCTAAGGATCCTCCAGAAATCATGAACTACTTTCTAATCTAATATTTAAAATATTTTGGAATAGCTCAATCCACACCAATCACTCATCAATCACTCATTTTCTCCTACATTCGAGAACATTTACAAATATGCCTCTCAATATTTAATTAAACCCTATTCTAAATGTCTCACATAAATCACTCAAAATATTTAAAATTACATTAATTAAATACTTAGGAAAACCAACTCCTTTGAAAACACAAGACCCCCTATATTCTACTAAATGTACAAAATTTTGGAACCATGATGCTCCTGCATCACCTTTTAACTTTTTTTATCTAGGAAATACCTCTTATCTTAGGATTTTTCATGTGTATAAGGGTTAAGGTTGTCCTCCCATGGTGGAACTTATGCAAATATTAAAATTATCTTATATTATTATTTTTCTAGAAGAAAGTGTTTCGAGTGCATCAACTAATAACTTATATGAGACTTGGACCCACCACTATAAGTGCGTGATTTACATTGGGGTGACATATATGCCTTGGGATCCATGTATCATCCCTTGAATTCTTGTACTATCCTTGGGATCTGTGACATTACATTGGGATGGTTTCCACCTTTATATTTGTGAGCGTGTATCATACCATATCTATCTATATTGGGGTCCATGTACTTATGTGCATTGTTACATGACCCCCGCCCCTCCACTATTTGAAGGTTGGAATCGTGCACTATACAAAACCATTATCGAAGTTCCCAACATGGCTAAGAAATTTGGAACCACATTTCCTTGTATTTGACATAGTTCTTACCACTATGGAACCTTGAAAACTCCATACACCATTTTTCATGTGGAACTATAGTTTCGTGCATAGTTCTGTGAGGGTTCCATAATGCTTCACGCACAGTTCTAGAAAATATTGCACATGGACTTCATATTTTTATTTATTTGTATTTAAATTTGGATTTGAGTGGGTCCTAGGGTGGGTTTAGGGACGAGGGGAGAGTGAGGATGAGTTTAAAAGGTCTCTTCGATCTCCCTTTTTCTCCTTATTTCGTATCATTTGCTTGATCTTAGAAAATAGAGTGGAAGAGAGAAAAGGAGATAACTCATTTATGAGAGAAAAATTGTGATACATTGGAGGAGAGGGCAAAGGAGAGCTTGGAAGAGTGACAACTTTAAATTATTGTCCCATGACTGTGAGGAGGCAAAGACAAATAAAAACTTGATGGTTTGGGAAAAAAATCCAGAGGAGGATATTTTGGATAATGAAGTGTTATATTTAGAGAAACTGGAGGATTCATTTATCCAGTATGATGATGATTGTGTTGAGATTCCACCCCCATATAGTGTCATTGTCCCCATGTCCAATAACATTTACAAATATGCCTCTCACTATTTAATTAAACCATATTCTAAATGTCTCACATAAATCACTCAAAATATTTAAAATTACATTAATTAAATACTTAGGAAAACCAATTATTTTGAAAACACAAGACCCCCTATATTCTACTAAATGTACAAAATTTTGGAACCATGATGCTCTTGCATCAGACTCCCAAGGTAGAAAATAAGCATGATCTCCAAATCATGTGTCTTCAATGCTGATGTATTTCCTCTTGGATCCCAAACTTTAGTTTTTAATTTGTCTTTGCCTACCTCTTTTCCTTTCTGTCATTTTGTTGTTGTTCTCCAGGTCTCCATACTTTATGTTGCATTGCCCCACTAGCTATGCTCTCACAGTCTGCTGCTATATTTATCTTGTTGCTTCTTTTTTTCCTTGATGTTGTCTTCTTCTAAGACACCTTCATCATTAACCTTCTTATTCTTTCAATCTCCATGTCTAGTTTATCTTCTGGTTGGTAATCACTCTGCCATTTGTTGCTTCTTCTTTTTCCAACTCTTCTTGCTTCAATTTCAGTTTTTTCACTTGAAATTACTCCATTTACTGTTGCAAATATTGTTTTAGGAATTGCTACAAATATTACTTCGGGGATTGCTACCTCACAAAATTCTTGAATTTCTCTTAAGATATCTCCCCCTGCAACATCCCTCTTCTGCTCACTACTTGAAATTTTACTTTCAAAAAATAAATTTTCCTCCAATTCCCTTTGTACTTTTCTCATCTCGAACACATTATCAATATTTTTTTCATCAATTCCAACATATATTAATTCCTCTTCCTTGACAACCCTCAGTGATTTTCCTTCACTTCCTTGATTGATTCTGACAGTCAATTTAGATTCTTCAAGCATGGTATCTTCATGCTTTACATCTTCCTCATAATTATGCCTTACTTGGAAACTTACAATCTTATTCAGTTCTAAAACTGACTCTCTTTCAACTTGAAACATGTCTATATCATCTTCATCAGAACATGTAATCATAAAAAAATTATCAAAATTAAAAATATAAGGCCTCATTGCCTTTTCCTTCTCTGGAAACATCTCAGTATGTTGCTCTGATATTTCCTCTAACTCCTTTGTCAGCACATTAGTATGTTGATTTAAATTCTCCAAAGAACTCACGAGACTGTCAACTAGTCTCTCCTCCATATCATATGTTTCAAGGATGTCTCCCTGCTCTGGTTCACAAGAATGAACTCCTTCCTCTATAATGTCAATTTGCTGAACTCGTATTATCATTCTCTCTTCTTTATGACTGTCATTCATGAAAATTTCTTTGTCTTCCTTCTTCAGCAATTTATCCTGAGTATATATCCTCTACTCTTCCAACTTTCTTCTTTGAAGGTCTAACTTTCTATATAACTCAACAATTTCAATTGGAGTAGAATTTGGAAACTTTACACAATTTTTAGTACCTTCACTTGTTGTTGACCCATCATCAAATGGTCCTTCTTCCGCTACTAAATCTACACACATGTCTAAATAATCATGTTTAAAAATTTCAAAATAATTAGGCACAGTAAATACCTTTTCTTCATCTTCATGTATTAACTCATATATTCTATTCCAATCTTCACTGTTACCAGCTCCAATATTTTGCTGCATATTTCTATGAGACCTATCTGTCTCTTTTCGTTTCAGATATCTTCCTATCTCAGTATTAATCTAAACAGATTTCAGATTCTTCTCCTTCTTTTTAACAAACTCTAAAGTTTTTTAATCATCCTGTGATGTACCTGCAATCATACACTAATCATTAGTTTTAAAAATACAAGACTTTTCGGTCTCGTTTGATGCTTCAAGCACCAATCCTTCACAGTGTACTTTCTAGATTTCAGTAGATCCTCTTTGTTCTGACTCAAATCCTTTGAGTCTATCCTTCTCCAAAAAGTCAATATGTCTCTTCTCAAGCTCTCTTAACTCATTTATTAGTTTGACATTCCATATTTTTTGCAATAGATTCCATCTAACTCGTTTCCTCATTCTCCATCCATGTCTTTGGTATTCATTCTCTTTCTCTTGTAGCCATCCCTGTAGTACTTCCAATTGTACTCTCATCACTGCATGATTTCTCTCTCGCTCCTCATTACTCATCTTACCTTTATGGAATTCTCTAGAACCTCTTCTATTACCCTCCATGGCCATCTTCCTCATGAGCTCATCCATGCTCGATTGGTGATCTGCAACATAGCCTTCTCTTGTAGCAATCTCCTCTTGCTACTCAATACCCTATCAAGCTTCCTCTCTGAGCTTGATCTCTCCCTCGGTATTCTCTCTCTCTTGGTTCACTCTCTTGAACCTTCTAGAGCTTCTCTACTCCTCTGAATGTTACACTCAGTCACCTCTCTCATTTATTCCAACCTCTAGTTGGATAGGTTCATTTCCATCATCATCAAAAACTCTACTTGTTCTTGGCTACAATCATCAATCATCTTCATATAATTTCTTTCAATCAATAATTCATCATTAATTAACTGAAAACATGAAGAACACACTTCACTGTCCAATTTTCTAAACACATGTTGCTGTTGCTGTTTCTCTTTTTTGTTTGCTAACTTTATCTTCACTGTTTGCAGTTGTCACTATCTCTTCATAAACAATTTTCTCAACCTGTCCTTTCAATAATCTGATCCACTTTCTCCCAAAGTATATTTTTCTACTATCTCTTTACTCAATCAGATTTAGATCTGTTTCTTCCCTTCGCTTCTTCTGCGCCACTCTAATTATCTGAAAATTATTCCCATTATGTTCTCTTCAAAGAATTCTTGTTGTCCTAATTTCATCAAAACCTGTTCTCCATTCACAAATTTGTAATGCCAATTATAAAATAAAATAATTCCACGAGTTTTGAATTTTCTTCAAAGGACAAACCCAATCTGATTTCTCTTCCGTGGAGCATACCTGCTCTAAATTCCTCCCAAAAGAGCTTTTTCTCGCTCTGATACCAAATTGATGCAGCCATATGCCGCTATTATTCACTTATGTAGATTTAGCACAATTAACCCTACATCTAACAACATCATTAAACATTTTAAATCAATTTCACGTGGAATCTTATCTATAAGTGGCTCTCGGGTTTTAACTCAATAATATGAATCCTTAATTTTATCTCGTCACCCCTTCATAACCTTAATTCATACACACCTTCACTTATGCGATTTATTCAAGTCTGGGGTTATGGCCCACATAATTCCTTATTACGCACAACGGATAATACATACATACTTTAGCAATCAACATCGCTTAAATTTACAATAGAACCCACATAACCTTAATTCACTTACATACACACAGAACATGTTTCCAGGGTCCCACCATCCATAGACCAATCACAATGTGTCGCAATCACTTGCTCGTAGTTTACCACTATGTCGATAACAATAAACCATAAGATCAGAAATGAGCGCTAAGGTGAAATTACAACATGTGACTCCTCCCATTGCATCGCATTCTTCAGTACTTACCTCATCGCATTGCAAATTATCTCAGTTACCTTGCGAAGTATTTAACATTAAACTTTAAAACCGTCGATGTGCGATGTTGCGCAGTGCCGACACGTGGCACCTCCCTTTTGCCGCATTGCAACTTTTCAACATTATCGCATCGCAAGTTATTCAGTTGATCTTGCGAACTCCTTGACTTATAAACTCAGTCATCTCCAATGTGAAATAGTGCCAAGCCGAATGCGTCCACTTCTCACTTTCACAACTTTCTCTGCGAAGCCATCTTAACCGTTCATCTCTCGTTGTTGACTTGAGTACAACCATCCAATCCCCCTCTTTGGAAATCTCTAAGTGTTCTCTGCCTTCATCGATTCCTCTAAATTATGTCGCTCTGATGCTCTGTTTTCATCCCGCTACTCCTCCTTTGTTCTTTGGAATTCTTCCATGCAAATCTCTCTGTGCTTCGGTATTTAATCAATGTTTTTTCTTTATACTGACAATTCTCTACAATACAGTCTCCTCTGCGCTACTCCAGCATGAATACAAAACACTCTTTGTATTTCTCCTCTTCTTCCAGAATTCTTAATTTTTTCTTTACTTGAACTGTACACACATCTATTAGCTCCAGACTGGAATCACCCGAACTCTACCCAGTCTTAAGTCCTTTATCACTCAAAAAGACTTATATATAATTTGAATTCATTCATCATGGTTTATCACACATAAACCATAAATTCCTAGTTACGGATCACTCAGCACGTAAAAGGAATGATACACACAGTCACATCGAATTCAATTTCCTCATTCATTAAATAAATGTATAGATACAAATAAAAACATGTTTTACAATCTAGCTTCGGCCTGATGTGCCTTTACATGGCCCTCTTCTCTTCCTCTCTCTCTCTATGCCCATAGGCTTACAATCAAACCTCCTATCTAATAATTTTGATCTTTATGCCTTTGAGGCTTTACAATTATATGCAAAAGGTTTTGTAACCAATTTTGGTTCAAATCCATAGGTTAGTCAACAAAATCTGAAGAATCCTCTAAGTCCTCAATTAATTCCTAAAATATTTTCTTTATCCCTTAAGGATCTCAAAATTCAACTAAATCCTAAGGATCCTCCAGAAATCGTGAACTACTTTCTAATATAAGATTTACAATATTTTAGAATAGCTCTTTCCACACCAATCACTCATCAATCACTCATGTTCTCCTACATTTGAGAACATTTACAAATATGCCTCTAAATATTTAATTAAACCCTATTCTAAATGTCTCACATAAATCACTCAAAATATTTAAAATTACATTAATTAAATACTTAGGAAAACCAACTCTTTTGAAAACACAAGACCCCCTATACTCTACTAAATGTGCAAAATTTTGGAACCATGATGCTCCTGCATCACCTTTTAACTTTTTGATCTATGAAATACCTCTTATATTAGGATTTGTCATGTATATAAGGGTTAAGGTTGTCCTCCCATGGTGAAACTTATGCAAATATTAAAATTAGCTTATATTATGATTTTTCTAGAAGAAATCATTTCCTGTGCATCAACTAATAACTTGTATGACACTTGGACCCACCATTATAAGTGGGTGATTTACATTGGGGTGACATATATGCCTTGGGATCCATGTATCATCCCTTGAATTCTTGTACTATCCTTTGGATCTGTGACGTTACATTGGGATATGTGTTTCCACCTTTATATTTGTGAGCTTGTATCATACCATATCTATCTATATTTGGATCCATGTACTTATGTGCATTGTTGCAAGAACCCCCCGCCCCTCTACTATTTGAAGGTTGGAATCATGCACTATACAAAACCATTATCGAAGTTCCCAAAATGGCTAAGAAATTTGGAACCACATTTCCTTGTATTTGACATAGTTCTTACCACTATGGAACCTTGAAAACTCCATACACCATTTTTCATGTGGAACTATAGTTTCGTTTATAGTTCCATGAGGGTTCCATAATGCTTCATGCATGGTCTAGAAAATCTCGCACGATTCCATGGACTTGATATTTTTTTTATTTGTATTTAAATTTGGATTTGAGTGGGTCCTAGGGTGGGTTTAGGGATGAGGGGAGAGTGAGCATGAGGTTAAAAGGTCTCTTCAATCTCCCTTGTGCTCCTTATTTCGTCTCATTTTCTTGAGCTTAAAGAATAGAGTGGAAGAGAGCAAAGAAGATAACCCATTTATAAGGGAAAAAGTGGGATACATTGGAGGAGAGGGAAAAGGAGAGCTTGGAAGAGTGTCAACTTGCAATTGTTGTCCCATTACTGTGAGGAGGCAAAGACAAATAAAAACTTGATGGTTTGGGACAAAAATCCAAAGGAGGATATTTTGGAGAATGAAGTGTTATATTTACAGCAACTGTAGGATTCTTTTATCCAGTATGATGATGATTGTGTTGAGATGCCACCTCCATATAGTGTCATGGTCCCCATGTCCAAGACTTCAATAGAAAAAGTAGGGACTTCATCTTCAACTCCACAACCACCATCTACTTCACTACCACCACGTGGAATCCCACACAATAATCATGATGGTGTAAGAAGCAAATAATAGTAGATAGATTCACTACTTTATTTGTCATAATCTATAGATGATATATTGGAATTTGGTGTTTTGAATTTGGACTTTCCAGTCTTCCTGCTTCAGTGTTATTTGGCTATTTTGCAATCATTGTTATTTGGTCATGTTGACAGTTGCTAGATAAGCCATTTCAATGTTTTAATGGTCTACTTTCTATTATATGTGTACAAATTTGATACTTTCTACTTTCTACTTTTTACTTTCCAATAAAACCAAACATCAAATTTGTATTGAAAATACATGTGTCCTTGATAAAATTAATCACTACCACCATAGAAATTTAGGTAATCTATAGAAACAAGAAAACACTCCAACAACCTTAATAGAAATAATGGCTAGAAAATAAGTGGGAATTGGATTCCCACCTTGACCTCCAAAGTCCATGTCTATTTAGCATCATCATTTAATTTTACTCTTCCTTGTAAGTTCGTATCCTCATTTTAATTATTACTATCCACTATTTAACATTAATATGTTAATGCGAATACTCTACATTAACATTATTATATAAATTAAACACAATAATATTAATACTTTATATATAACATTATATATCACAATACACCAAAATATTAATCCTATTAGTACATATAGTAACATTAATGCTTTATATATAACATTATTATTACATTTATATTGCTATTTGGTACCCTACATGACCAATTTCCTTCACATATATAATAATGAATTTGCATTAAAATATTAACAAGTTAACTTAACTTGAATTGAAATTCAATATTAAAAACTCAACATTTTATCATTCATACCATTTATGATCAAAATATGTTTCTATACCCATTTTATTTGTAAAATGGGTATAGAAACATATTTTGATCATAAATGGTATGAATGATAAAATGTTGAGTTTTTTAATATTGAATTTCAATTCACGTTAAGTTAACTTGTTAATATTTTAATGCAAATTCATTATTATTATTATTATTATTATTATTATTATTATTATTATTATTATTATATATATATATATATATATATATATATATATATATATATATATATATATATATATATATATATCACCTTTAATGAGATTAGACTTTTACACATTTAATTAATTTTGATGATGAATTATATATGATGGTTTGAAACGTCAATAAAATGACCAATATCAATGCGATGGATCCAGAAACAAATCCTACAAATTTTATTATATTATAAAAATTTAATGTTTTTTTTTTGTAATTCCTAGAATCTAGATGACTGATGCTCAAACAATTAATCATTAATGTACTATAAATACACTCCTATCTTCATTTATGTAGAAATATGTATGTTTCACATATTGTGAAATTAATTTGGCATTCGGTGTTTTGAATATATATATATATATATATATATATATATATATATATATATATATATATATATATATATATATATATATATATATATATATATATCCCTCTCACAAAAAAAAACATTATATTTCAAAAAAGAAATATGTATGTTCATATGTGTTAACACTAGAAAATCGTACAGCAGAAGACGACATCAATTAATGTCGAACCTAAGGATTTACAGGGCAGGAACACACTATGGAATCAAGAAGTATTTAAAATATCTAAGGTTTTGAGAAAATCATATTTGAACTAGTCATAAATGTTGAATTGCGCGCTTTATCCTTCGAGAAGAGTGCCTTCTACGCACCTTTTTGCCCGACAAGCGCGCATTCCTGGAAATGGAAAAAATTCGCTTTCCGAGACCACACCAAGCAAAGGAAAATTACTCCTTATGTGAAATCCGCCTAAGGACAGCCACCAGCGCCTCCTTAGACACTATGTGAGCACACAAAAGAATATTTGAGCACACAATGGAAGCACACCTCTCCCTTGTGTCACTATCCATCATGTACTAAGGGAGGGAAGGAGGATTTGAAACTCACCTATATAAAGCCCCCAAGAGATGAAGAAATGGTGATCACATTGTTATGCTGGCCAAAGTTTCCCAAGCAACACCAGCAATGTGTGTGACCCGGAGCTGGAGCTAAAGAGGAATCGATAGTTGGCCACCCAACATCTTAGTCCACCACAGCAGAGAGAGAGAGGGAGACTGCATCAAAGGTAGAGCTTGGAAGGCAACATCCTTGCATCGGGACCTAGAGCCATTGCCTAGGGGCCCTTTGGCAAGTGGGTAAAATTTCTTCTCCATTTCAAACGTTTAATAATAAGAGGCCATCGAGCCATTGTTTTCATTATTATCGTTTTGACTCTCTATATAGATTCTGTATATTTTGTTTTTGTTTTAGTTTAACCAGAGCATACTTTAGCATACTATTTCCACTAAGTTTTATGATTTTGAGCTTCCCCACTTTCTGCCTGTTACAAATAGTTTAAAGAGTAGACCACACTCTTTAAGTTGGTGCAATTTTGTACACCTGTGCAACTAATCCACCATAACAGGATTGGCGACTCCAATAACGTGTTCCAAGTTTATGTGGTTGTGCCATCTTTTGCAGGAGACCCTTTGTCTATGTTGGATTGGAGCTGACAGTCCTCTAACCCATCTTGCAATCCCTAGACTCACTGAGGTGACATCCTGAAGAATGCAACTCCTAATATTTTTACTTTTAGAATTTTTGTGCATAGTTTTTCCTCACAGAGGCGCATTGTGTGCGTTTAGGACTGACCTGCGCGCAGGAGGGCGCACCTGTTAAGGTGTTTTGCGCGCAAATTGCATACTGAGATTTTTCTTCTTATATTCTGCATTTTTTCTGCTTTTAAGTGTGCTGGGTGGCCCCTAATACATTTGCTAGCACTTGTTTTGATACCCCACAGCTTCTGAGAACTCATTTCTTGCTGCTTTCTATAGGCATAGAGTTAGTTTTCATTTAAGTTGGTCGTTGCAAAAAGTGTTCACATAGTTTAATTAGGGGGTGAATTAACCATTGCTTTCCGAAAAATTTATTTTTTTGCAAATTCTGGTATGCACACTTAGTTTAACTAGTCCGAGTAAGTGGCCCAAGACCACACATGCATAAGCTAGTGTAGAAATTATTTAGTTTAAATTCAATTCTTGCATCTAGGAAATTGTGAGACTAGGATTGAATCGCCAATTAGAGCAAGTAATATCTACTATCTTTGCACCATTTGGTGACCCTAGGAAAGCATATGAACGCTCTATATTCATGATTCACCATCTCCATTTAGTTACTCACATAGGCTAACTAGGAAGATTTGGAAGCGGCCCATTATAAGCAAATGTTTTCCATTTGAGCAAGGAACAACGTCACATAGCTTAACTAGGGGACTTTTGTAAAGGATCACCGATATCCATATGTTCAAATTATGATATTGTTCACCATACGCTCACACACGCTCACCCACTAAGCAAAGAAAGCCACCTAAAACTAACTTAAACCAACTCACTAAATTCTCCCCACAGGGGCCATAAAATAATTTATAGATTAAGTTAGGATCAAGGGGGTAGGCATCCAATAAGCCACGTTGATCACACTTCAAATTGAAACATAGAAGTTGTGTATTTAGGGAGCTTTAAAATCCACCTATCAGCCCACGGAAAAGAAAACCCGAGCGTGGAAGAGACCCAATTCAAAGGGGGTTAGGCTTAGGCACAGTGCGTGTGGTATCAATTGGGGCTACCTGACTCGATTTATACTCGGTACTGTTAGTTGACTACCAAGAATCCCAAGACTTGAATGCTCATGTGGGACGGTGGTTCTTAGTGGCCAAAAACTAGGGCATCCTTTACCCTATAGGTGACGGTGCAGGCAAGCGCCAGACCCTCTACCCTTACCTTGGTGGATTCTCTTCGGCTGACTAGGGGCATCGCCAGCTCTTACGGGACGTTGTACTAGCACTCGTAAGAAATCTTCTCAAGGCCCAGTTAATTTTGAGTGTGTGAGGACGTAATAGATCTTCTATTATTTTGAGTATCACGCGAAAACAAACAAAACCATTTTTTGCTTGATTGATCACATAGATTAAGTTAAAGGGAAAATTCATTTCATTTTCACATTGTTTTATGTATGTGGCCATAAATTTTTCGTGATCATAGACTTGATCCCCTCAAAAATTTTCCAAAACCTAACCTGGTCGACACCCAAATGGTTCCAATGGAACCTCGTCGGTCCAGGCGTCTTTTGGACCCCCCCCATTATCAGGAGGGGTTCCAGCTCTTTCGTCGTTTAGGCGTCAAATATGGAACATTGCCACAGTCGTTGGTTCATCCTTTCTTGGAGCAACCTTAGTTGGGAACCCTAGTTGGTCTCCCAACACCGCACCGTGCGCCACTCCCCCCTCGTCCCCTAGGGGGTAGAGGAGGGCATCCCATACGGGAAGCCAGCTGAATTCACAACAAGGTACGTCACAGACTACCCCTCGTTCTAACCATAACTTCGTGTCTTCACATGTTTCCATGGCGTCAACCTCCCAGTCACCCTTCTTAGCAGCATTGAATCTACCCGATTTAACCAATCTCACCAATGACCCCATCGCACACAACCCCAATTGGCCTCCCATCACCACGAAGCTCCCTTCGGACATACCAAAGTTTGAAGGTAAGAAAGCAGAAGACCCAGGTAATCATATAATGACCTTTCACCTGTGGTGCTCATCGAATAGCATCATTGACTATAATATTCAGTTGAGTCTATTCAACACACTCTTACGGGAGTGGCCGTGAAATGGTATGTGGAGTAACCTCCTGCTTCACATGGAACCTTTAGCGCCCTCGCTACCAAGTTCCTCACATAATTTCAGTTTCCCATTCACCACAGTTCGGGAATGGAATTACTAACACATTTCAGGCAATCCCCCTCCATCCATATCGCAGAGCATCTCCATGAATGGAGGCGGCGTCGCAGTTTATGCAAAGCTAAACTTGACGACCCGATCCTTTTAGATTTATTTTTGAAAACTCTGACACCAGATATTTCAAAGGATGTGGCGTAGCGCAACCCCACATCCGAAGAGGACGCAATCAGTAAAGCCCTACATCTTGAACTGATCTATACGATGTCAGGATACATCTACAATATCCTGCCTAACGTCCCACACCTGCAATCTTATCAAGAATTTCCAGGCACGTATAACTCAGTAGATGGACTAATTGGGTCAATGACCCAAGGGTACCTAGGCAAAAGCAGTCAAAGTCCCAGTTACACACATGGTTCTACCCAGAACATGTCTCAACCCGGATTTCAAAGTCATCATATGCCGCAGCAAAATTTGACTAATAGGGCGCAAATGTATCACCTAGGAGGACCTTATCCTCTGGCTGAGGGGACCCAATACACAGGAAGAAAGACTGACGGAAGAGCTTCCCCCCAATGGCCAGGTGCCAACATGGGAAAACATTATGCTCAGTCCCATGCACACAACCCACCTACGCAAAACAATGCATAGGTGAAATTTGTGCAGCCGTCCAAAAATCAACCACACCAGTATGATCAGGAGAACTACCCTCCTAACATGGTTAAGAAAAAGACAAAAAACAAGCCCAAAGGGAATCCTGAACAAGGGGGCAGCAACCAACAGCGCCCACCACAATCGTATATTGGGGGTAACTCCAACTTGAATCAGAACCAAGAGCTAAGCAATGCCCAAAGGCAAGGCAAAAGGCCACCTCTACGAACAAACCATTCTTGTTCAATATGTGGTGAGTAGGGGCACTATACTCACCACTGTCCTGAGCTTAAAAAGCTACAGAGTAACCGAAGACAAGGAGGATCTTCCCAGCAAACTGCGGTGATGCAAGAACCTTTCCCGCATCAAGGGATGGTCAGCACTCAACAGCAAAACCCAGACAATTCCGGGAAAAGCAACCAGGAGATCTACATGGCTGGGGAAGAAATGTTTTTCCAAACTTGGAATCATAGCTATGACACCCCACTAGACACCAATATGTCAGGGGCTAGTGAAAGCACGCCAACTGCACCTTTAACCATTCCAAACATTCCTATGGAACTATTTCCAAAAATGGTAAAAGGGCCTAATAGGCGAGCAGGTAACTACTCCAAAGCGGCCCACAATTATAGCATCGTAGATGATTTAGCTCAATCACCTACTGCTATGTCCGCATTGGAAGTACTGCAGTTGTGCCCGAAGCAACGGAAAGCCCTACTTTCCACTTTAGGAACTATCGACCCTTCTGATACGTGCATGATGGCTTTTGACTTGGACAAAGCCACCCCTAGGCTTCCCTCCATGGTCGCTTTCCAGATACCAGTATCGGTACAGAATATTACTATTCATCGATGTGTCATTGATGAGGGTGCATCCACATGCATCATGTCAAAGAATGTGTGGCAGAAGTTAGGATCCCCCGAACTCAAACCTTCCGTCATCACACTCAGACCGTACGACGGTCGTCCCTCGACCCCCGTCGGCCTCTTCCAAAATGTATCGATCTGCTTAGCCAAGAAGACGGTCCACATAGACATCGAAGTCTTGGATGCTCACTTGGATTACAATATACTCCTTGGGAAGAGTTACATGTATTCCATGTCTGCCATATCATCCTCTGTCTTCCGCATCATGATGTTCCCCCATGAGGATCGAATCATTACGGTAGATTAGCTGACGGATAGTGAAAAGCGTCCCCTAACCAACACGGATGTAATTCTACCCTACGTAGATACAGTCGTAGATGGTCTTTCACGGTATCAATAATATGGTCTTGGACAATTCAAACTACCCTTTGTCCTAGGGTCATTCCTAGGAGATCCTCCCATTATCCCTGAAGTGTCGCCCAAGGCCACAGGGGACCCAGTGTGCATGATTTCCAAATCAAGCGCCGACGCGAGTCAGGACACGGATTCAAGTAGTAACGACACCGAGGCATCAGCCACGGTAGCCTCTCTAGCCTATGCCGCTTCCCAAACCCCTTTCCTCTACCCACCTCCTAGCTTCGTCTCCCAGCAGGTTTTGGCGACACTGGTGTTACCCAACATATCGTTGGCATTCCTAGTTTGGTACCTCGTTCCCCCTTCCAGAATAGGAGCCAAAAATGTTACGGCCATAGGGTTAAAGCCCCTCAATCCCAAGGAGCCCCAACCTACCCAAGAAATGGTCGCAACCACCCCCGCAAGGGAAGTTCCCATTGCGAAACCAATTTCCACGGCCAAGAAAACCGCAAAGAGAGGAAAGAAAGCGGTGACCCCCACCATGCAAAGGGAGTCATCAGCCTACGCTATATGTGATGTCATAGGCCACCCTACCCACATATGTCTGGAGTTGGATGAGTTAAAACCACTCCTTTGCTCTGAAGAAGACATCTCGATGCCGCATTCCCGTAAAAAGGAATCAGCCACCAAAAGGACAAGAAAACCATTGCGTACTAATCACGCATGCACCCTCTGTGACACCTATGGGCACTATACCCACCATTGTCCAAAAATACCACGATATAGGGACACCTTACACGCAATTGAGTGATCCTATCAAGAGGATCCCTCCATCTAGTTTATCAATGACGAGCCGCATACCATACTATACTTACAAGAGGAGCATATATTTGTAGAAAGACCCCCAGTAATACCCATTATATGTTGTACGCTATGCAATGAACGTGGCCACTACCTCGAAGAGTGTGTCACATTGGAGCTCATTCACAGATGGTATCCAATTGAAAGGGTTTACTATGTGGGACTACGGGCAGCGCAATTCACATGCCCGCTATGCGCCGACAATCACCTCTTAGAGGATTGTCACTACATACCTCGCTTCCTTCTAGCCTTGGCTAGCCTCCACTCAGCCATAGTTCGCCTTTCCCAAGAAGACAATATGGATGCCGAGTCCACAGGCAGCTCCATGACCCAAGCAGAGGAGATGAGTGGGTTTATCATGTTCTTGTCAGTCGAAGAACGGCCTAGCAGGGAACCCCTAGTTACCCCTAACGGCATTTCACGAAACACACCCGCATGCACATTATGCAAAAATAAAGACCATATAGTCATCCATTGCCCTGAATTAGCAACATTACGACATTGGTTCCCCACCTAGCCTCAGACCAAGCATGATGGGACCCCCATATCATGAATATTTTGCCTGATATGTCAGGGTAATCATTACGACTGACATTGTACATATGTCTCGCGGATCCGTCCCACTATCGACATGATTAATGTCGTAGAAAAAAGAACGGACGATCTTCGGGAATGGCATAAAAGATAAATCGCCGGCTCAATGTCCCCACCACCGCAATGGTGTGTCAAGCATGATAAGACCACACACCAACCAAGTGTACCCCAGGCAAAGCCTAGGATAACATGTGGCCTATGTGATCTAAACGATCACTGAGTCAACCAATGCAGAGAACTTAAGCCCCTTGCAAAAAATCTCCGCATAGTCTCCTCTCTCCCTCAAAAACTTCTCTCTAATCAAGAGAGGATCACACGCACTTATTTCTGAATTTTCTCACACTTCCATCATACGTTTAAGTGTGCACATATCCCCAAGCTAAGAGAAACTCGAGCAGCATTAAGCCTACCAGCTACCAAAGAGGAAGACAAGTCTAAACCAACAACGCGGAAATGGAAGCAGAAGATGACCTCTTCTACGACCGACCCTTTCCAAGCGTCCACATCAGGGACAACTAGTAGCATAGAATCTGACACTATCTACTCTGTCAGCGTTGTGATACCGTGCACCATTTTCACTAGCCAAAATCACACACCAGAGGTATGCCCACTAATGAAAGCATTCAGGCACCTCTATGATAAGAACAAATTCCACCTACCAGAAATTGACTATACTAGCGGGAAATCCGACCTTATGCTCACACAGGACTCCATTACCAAGATCCTTCCCCTGCAGCATGCTAGTGACACAATTCACCACATACGACTTGTATCATCACACGCCCAAGATAGGATTCAAACCATCCCCTTTTCCCAAGATTTCCACTTTATTCATGTCGCAAAATACAAAGGTACCTTACGCTTTTGCATTTATTTCCGCAAGATCCCAAACTTGCATGCCGCCATCGAACTCCTTGATGACACCCAACCTCTAGAACAACGCCTAGTACAACTAGAGCTAGTTGACGAAAGTCGGCAACATTCACTGCAACACAATGATTCCCATAAGAAAAGGGTGAAAGCATAATTCGACCGCCACATCACCCCTTGTTCATTTATTGAGGGCGAGTTAGTCCTTCACTACGATGTCGCAAAAGAGGCCTTAGGGCCAGGAAAATTCGAAACCTTGTGGAAAGGACCCTATATGATTAAACATTGTCTCCAACATGGGGCATACATCTTGACGGAACTAGATGGGACCTACCTCACCAACCTCGTCAACGGCCTGTACCTCAAGAAGTTCTACCCATAAGGGCCCCAGCAGCCCTTATCCCCTAGAGTTAGAGTACACAAAATCCCAACACCAAAATATTTTTGACCCAAAGAACTATGTAAAAAATGCGCTCAAAGCGCCACCATGGATCACTAAATTGAACCCCATTCCAGATTTGCTGATGGAGCATCGTGATGCTCTCAAAAATTAGCTGTAGTCGCCTGGGTCATCTACTACCCTTACCGATCACCACTATGTTCAAACCGCGTGTGCATCAGATCAGCAACCAACAATTAGGAAAAATATGATGCCGTTATTGGACTTATGTGTGAGGCCCTCCATCAGGGCATCTGCCATATGCATGTCTACCTTGATTCCCATTTAGTAGTATCACAGTTAAACCAAACATTTGAAACCAGAGACGCAAACCCGTTTCGAAAATATTTTCATGCCAAAAGATTAAGCAGACAATTTGATTACATTACATTTTCACATGTATCAAGGAATCAAAACCAAGCAGCTGATCGCATAGCTAACAATATCCTAGACTGGAATGCATCGTGAATAAACCATCATACATAAAAAACCAAAAACATAGATATCCATCAACATAACACAAAATACATAAACCGAAATAGATAGCACACCATGTAGGGCCGCAAAAAAGATCTCTCATATATATATCAAAAAATATGTGTATCTGAATACAAAATAGTATCGCTGGCCCATTGGCCAGCCCGAAGATACAAAGGTCATCAAAAATAAGGGAATAATACTCATAACGGGTGCTTTCCCGGTGTATAAAACTACCCTATGGGGGTGCCCCCTCAATAGGAGCACCTGGGGCCACCACTGCTCCTGGTGCCACCACCGGAGCTATTGTCGCCACTTCAATAGCTACCCGTCGTAGAGTGGGCCGATAATCCCTCTCGTGGAACATCACCGTCCTTAGCCAAACCTCCTCGAAGTTGTCCATGAAACCTCGAGCAGGCATCCCCTTGGTCAAGCGGTCCACTCAACCCCGGAAGTCCTCTAGAGCGGCCACCTGAGCCATAAGAACTGCAATGCGCATCTCAGCCACATCTGCATGAACTCGCTCGGCCATAACCTCAACTACAATCAAGTTTCTGCCCTCACCAGAAGGGTCAGCACCATCACTGCCAGGTTCACCGGCACCACCACCCGGTCCACCTGCGCCACCTCCCCCCTGACCACCACGAGGTCGTGGCGGATGATCGTGACCCACCATTCGGGCCATTGGGCGTCCCACCTCGCCAGCATCTACACGAGTAACAAAAAGAATGTCAGTTTCAATAACAAACCACATAAGTACATAAAAACTTGAACAAATTTAGAAGAATATAGCGCATACCTATAGGACCCCAAACATAACCGAAAGGGATACCGATATCTGGATCACCCTGAAAATCCATCCCCACATACGAGTATGGCAAGAACATCTGTGGGTTGGCCTCAAACCAGGCCTCTGTCGTTTCGTTCCAATAACGATCCACCATGCCACCACCACCGTGCGGCATCACCAGAGCCTACCTCCTCATGCGGG
Organism: Pinus albicaulis; assembly: GCA_034641835.2. Taxonomy (NCBI): domain Eukaryota; kingdom Viridiplantae; phylum Streptophyta; class Pinopsida; order Pinales; family Pinaceae; genus Pinus; species Pinus albicaulis. The sequence goes on from CM076578.1 coordinate 1,035,367,046, forward strand.
GCTCCCGTGGCCCCCCAATAGGCACTGCCACAACGGGCCTCAGTAGCACCACCCTCTCGTACATAATGCTACAAAAGATGCTAGCGTACGCAAATGACTTGGATCCATGTTGGACCCTATTAAGTTGCCACACCATACCATCAAAATAGAAGTGGGAAAATTTGAAAAAATGCTCGCCCCTCAAACGACATAAAACTCCCACCTATGGGCCCAATGCCCGATGCGGAGAAAAAGACCCCGCCATTCGCACAATAATGGCCAAAGCACACCACTCAGCCACATCAATCACTGATGCAATATTGATGCACCCCTCAGTCAGAGGCGCACCACCACAATGCCTCCTCTGAAACCTGTCTAGGTTCACTCTCCCAGTAGGGAGTGGATACCTCAGTGCCTCACCTTGAGGCAGTAACCCAGTCATGAAATATATATCTGTCTCCAGACAGATAATCAAGTTCGTCCCCCTCAGTACGAACATATTTCACCTCTTTTTCCAATGCTATATAATGTAACGTAACAATCTGTCCTGAGACCAAAGAAACTCGTTCTCAGCAAATTTCAGAAGGCCCCATGCGGCCAACTGACGGCGCGATCTCTGGAAAATCTCTCTCTCTCCACACCAACCTACCAAGCAACACAGGCACCCATCAGTACAGAGAAAAATATCAAAACAGACAAAAACCCAAGTTTTTATGTCACCCTCCCCTTCTCGCGCATGTCTCTCGAATAGGCACGCCCTTGCGCACTTGTTTCCTACACAGGCATTCCATTGCATGCAAAAAGGAGTAAACATCGCACCCTTGCGCATCTGTCCCTCAGAAATGTGCGCAAGGAGGGCGCCTCTTTACCTATATTTCCCGCGCAATCTAGGGCAAAAAGCACCTTTGAGGCCGTAAAAACCCAATTTGTATGGCCCCTGACACCATCAAACTGAAAAAATTGAAATGTAGGACGTCATGGAAGTTACCTCGGCATAATATTTCTAATCCCCATTACACTGGCTGACCGCAATGGAAATAAAGGCTCTGCAATCACCTCTGATCTCCCAAAACTCAGCAAGCACAAATGAATAGGAATAGGGCCATAATCCCATATTTATCACCCTTTTCCAGAACTTTGGAGGTAAATAACAAGATATCAGGAGGTCCATTCCGCAAAATTTAAGTTGCGCCATCATCAGTATGCCATGACGAACGAAAGCAATGCCACACATTCTCTTTCCAAAAAAATAATTTTTTCAGTGCCGATTTGTATGCACCCTCTCATCTTCCTTTCCAAAGTTCATGTCATTCAATAATATTGCATGAAAAGAAGATGCTTTCACTTGAGGTAGTTGTTTTTGCTGGAAGAACCCGCAAACCATTCACAACACCATTCACTGAAATTTCTGGAGCAGGTATCACTCTACCCTTAGCATGATAGAGCCCCAGAAAAATTTGCATATCTTGACATCATTTCTCCATCAGAAATAAACCATAGGGTCCTCATACCCAACCATGTTTATCATCACCTCACCCTGCATATCATAAACGTCCGCATGGGTCGGTAGAGCCTCTCCTCCATGGCGATCGTCACCCAAAGTAGACCATACATCATAGCACAAGTGACGCCATGGCCATACCATTTCAGTCTGAGAAGCACCTCATGCCCATCCATCTATCATGCATAAGGTCAAGTTTACCATTCAAACTCAAAACCCCCTTCCCGGACAACCGGGTTGTACAAGCAGAATAAAAGCTCACCTCCGCACATCGCATTTGGCCCACCATACCTCCATCAGCACAATCCCATCTATGACATCCTCTGCTTCATCAACCCCACATGTGAGACCAACCAATGGGACCCCTACCCCCAGCAAAACACCAACCTCACACCTTCAGTGAGCGACCCTCTTTCATGTTTTGGGGTACTCGTCTCTATGTTTTGTACAAACCAAACCCCATTATTTTATTCTTTTGGTAAGTGTAAAAAGACTGCAAATGATGCCCTTCGCCCTCATATTTCACCTTTTCTCCCATGGAATAGGTCCCCCATTTCCCTTGGTCGAAGTATTTCACCCCCGTGCACGCACCATCACGACATTCATAGCCGTTTCACACCCACCCTGTGTTGGGCGAATTAATCAATCTTGCGGACAAGATCGATCTCCCTAGTACCAAAAGGTAATCTAGCAACAAACAACCAAATAAACCTATCTTTCTCTAAACATATTCAATTTACAAAAAACACTATAAAGGTGTTAAAGACTTACCGCAGATCCAATGCTTGTTCGAATTTGTTGTCCCTCGTGCACTTGAAGGAGTTATCTTCATAAACCTGCAGTCACAAAAAAGCAAACATTAAATAACACCTGTATAGTAAACATCATAGATCATGCTTATCATGGTGATCAAGGAATCCATGAAATAAATAGTTGATTAACAGCTTATTGAGAAAAATGAATTCATTTGTATTAACTTTGAAAGAAGGAAAACCTTACAACCTTAGCCTTGATGTTGAACAGGCCTTCTTGGGGTCCGAAGCAGGAATCTCCTCTACTCTGACAAGCCTTGCACTCTTCCAACCGAGACGGATAGAGGTATGTGATCTCTCCTCACAAAAATCTCAATTAAATGAATCTGAATCCCAACAGCACTTAACCTCAAATAATTCTAAAGCTTGAACTCCCTTTGAGGCTACCCAATGCCTCTTTTTATAGTGGAAAAGAGGAGGTTTCAGTTCCAACTATGAAGGGATAGAATCCTTCTTCAAAGGGATAAGCTCCTCACATCAAGGGGTTAGCTCCATAAGGTAAGGGATACATGAACCTCAAAAGAGCGGTTCTGCCACCGCAATATTCTTTCTAGAGGCTTCTAGAATTTACTGAAAGTGAGATTTTTTGAGTTTACTTGCGCCTTTTTAATATTTACAGGGGTCCGCACCCATAACACATAGAAAGTGTGTTCAGGTACGCAGGAGTCATGAACATTAGGTGCGGGACCGCAGGCAAGATAAAGAGAAAGTGCGATACCAGAGTTAAGGATATTTTTAAGAAATTTTCTCTTATTTTCAAGGCTTGACATGAGGAACTGATGTGTTAGACTTGCAAAGGAGAAAGTATGAGTGATAATGAGCTCATACACATAGCAGAATGTTAGGATGACAATTTTCAGTGCAACAGATTGCCCCCTAAAGTGCAAAGTTTGGAATAGATGAAGTTGAAATCTGTCATATATGAAGAGTGCAGTACTTTATCATTTCAAGGATGATCCTGTGGACACCCCAGTCGGAACCTGTAAAAACATTCAATGCAAAATATATATGTGTACATATCATCGCTGAGGTAGGCATTCCCATACTCAGATCAAAACTAACTAGAAACTGATTCAAACTGTTCTGATACAGGAACGATTTTGAATACATCAATAGTATAGACATGTGTAGACACAGTATGGACACAGCCATCTATTTATGAATATTCCACTGTATAAATGATAACAAAATTCCTCGCAGCCTGGATGGTAGAAACTAGATCCAGGGTCTTGATTTATGCATCTCGAACTAGTACGATTCTATCCATGTGAATGAATGTGTCGAAGTCGAACATGGTAGAAACCACTTGATTACCAGTCAATGATGTAAACTGTTAACAAGTGTGAGAGTAACCACCAGTAATTTCAATGGCTCTCAAATTACTCAGTACAATCCATGAAATGTGAATGAATGAGCTGAAGTCGAACATGTCACGGAATCATTCGATCGAAGGTCAATGATGCAACCTATTGTCGAAGGCGAGAAACCTACCATTGAGGCATGCAGATTTCAAGGTACTGATAATTTCTAAATCAACCTCCTAGATAATGAGCTGTCGTCGATAGAAAATGATCCGTCGTAGGCAAGCCCACAACACGAAATCATAGATCAAGTTTTGAAGAAATATATCAGCAAGGACTCTCTTAGGGATGGTCAAAATTGATGACAGATATTTTGCAAATGAATGGTTTATTTGAACTGTCCTCTTGAACACATAACGACACTGCAGATGGTTTGGTGACAATTGACCCAAAGCTAATACTCAGAAACCCGCTGAAGACTTTCAATATGGTTTGATTAACTGTTAGGCAAAGGATTTCCCAACCCAGGTGAACAAAAGTGTTGTGTTCAAGAGTGGTTAACGACTTTTTGAAAAATCAAAATACAACAAACAAGTCAATTTTTCTCTCTTTTCCCCCACCATTTCTGGCAAGTACCTCTTTATTTTTGACAAGCTTGAGGAGGATAACATTTTCTTATTTATAAGCTCATCCTTCAGATGATTCCAACTTGGTTTAAGATTCGAAACCTAAGAAGGAGTGGTTCATTCCTGTTTAAAATTGAATAGGTCCTTTACTGTTAAGTTTTAACGAGTCCAGTATAGGATAAACTCAACGTTTTTTCAATTTTAGAGAGTCAAAAGAAAAAACTTAAGAAGACTCCATGGAGGTACTTTTTCGTAAATTTAGTCTCTCGGGCCCGATAAAATAATGCGAGAGAGAACTCTATTGACTGTAATTAGTCAACGTATACCTTTTTCGTAAATAGTCCATTTCAGTCCGTAAAAGGGGTAAACTTATACTGAAGGGACGATCATTCATTTACTTTAACGAGTTCGAATAATCAAGTGCTCAGTAATCTTTTCATGTTTAGAGAGTCTAAAAAGGGCTTAAAAGAGGACTCCAATGTTTCGCTTTTCGTAAATTTTTGAAAGATTCCAAAAAAGTGATAAAAGTATGCTCTTTGTTGAAAAAAATGATCAATTCTCCTGAAAAATCCAATTTCTGCACAAAAACTTGAAACATTACACATACCTGTTTAAGATAAATAAAAATGATTTCAAAAATAGCCTTTTTAAAGTGAAAAATAAACAAATTAAAAATTCATTTATTCGAAAAAACTTATAAAAAGGACTTTTCTAACTTCATTTTTACCATTTGAGTTCAGAGTGAAAAGTAAAAAGCTTTTGGGTAAAAAAGTTCCTGTGAATATTCTGGAAAATCTGTCTGACGAAATCGAGAACCGTCAGCTCCAGGTAATCCACGACCTCCTAATCTTGCATTTCATCCATTTACATTTCACTTTTAGGCTTTAGATTTCATTTTTAAAAGAAAAATATGTTTAAAAAATCCCCCGCGGGGGTTCGCAAGTGCAACACGCGGGCCCTGCGGACCCCGACTTTTTCCTACATAGAAAAAAGTCGTGGGTCTGCACTTGTCTCACAGCGCCCGTGTGTTCCTACGCACTGTGTATGAAAACAAAGTGCGGACCCTGTGCAATTAAAATTCAAACTTAAATTTCTTTAATTTCGCCCAAATTTTTTCAAATTAGATTGTTCTAATATATCTTTTTATGCATTGTAGGATATACAAGATGCTAATTTGGAGAGAACGTGAGAATGAAGACGTAGATGACGCTACAATGCTTCATTTGCCTACAATGCAGGCATTAAGATCATGCGGTTTCTATAAATTCTGGGCCATTTAGGGCATGAGGTCACAGGTAGACCTCCTAACATGGCTAGTGAACAGGTGGAACGTACAGGACTAGTGTTTCATTATTGGCAGCCACCGGCTCGAAATTGAGCTAGAGGATATCTATTTTTTGACTGGTTTGTACAAGAGGGGCGAACAAATTTCTCTGTTTGGGACTAGGCCAGGTGGTCAGACTGTCGCTAGTCTTCGACAAGAGTTCTGTAATGATCAGGCAGACCCCAGGGACAAACAGATTGACATAAAAACTATCATCCATCTCGAGCTTAAATTTATTGCATTTAATATCACCAGACTGTGTGGGAGCGTAGCGTTGCATGTGGCTACCGGTTCCCAAATGCGCATTGTTGTAGACTGTTTTCGAGGCACCATTTTCAACTAGTGCGAAGCTATGTTGGCTAATGTTAAAGGCCAAATAGCCAGAGCAAAGAACGGAAAGGTAAATAAATTTGGATATGGATCCATTTTAGTCACCTTTTCTCTAGAGAGGATCCCCATGTTAGCTCCGCAGAACATTCCTGTTGATGTTGGATGACCTCGAGAACCTAGGATGGTTCGTTGGGTTGCATTGATGGCCCGTCATGCTGCTGAGGGTGTCGAGGTTGTTTGATTTCCTTCTACATATTTTTTTTGGCTAGAATGCTAACTTTTTGTTATAGAGGACTTTCCATACGCGAGGATAGATTTCCGCAGCGACCGAGAGAAGGCTCTCCCAGCAGGGGAACAGTGGGATGAAACAGGTAAAAATCATTTTCAATAATTTCTAAGTTCTAATTTTTTTTTATTTTAATCATCTTGAAACTAATAATAAAAAGTTTTAAATGCAGATGTGGGACCACGGTGACCAGCCCATCTCCAGCCTTATGAGAGGAGGCATCCAGCTGCCGCAGCACCAGCCCTAGAGGGCCAATCAGCTGATATCCTATTTGATTTGGAGCATCACCTAGAGGACCTGACTCTAGACATTCCAGAGACCGACATAGATGATATTCCGCTCAAATTACAGAGATATGTGATTGGTGTCCCAGGACCTTTTAAGAGGTTCCTATGTAGGGTGGCCTGGGCAGTGGTCTCTTATCGTGATCATCATAAGTGATAGGATGATTGTTTTGTAGACTCGTATTTTTGACCTTTTGTATTATCGTTTTTTCCGATCATAAGGTGTTTCCAACCTATGATCGAAGACGATGTATATTTTTTTAAACACTTCTATACTATGATATATCACTATTTACCGGCTATCTCTATACATGTTATGAATGTTGTTTAATTTACTGTTTTGATTATTGCAAATGTCGATTTATCATACTAGAAGTAACTGCATCTGCTAATGTATTTAAATGTCTTGGAATATGTTGATATTCAATGTAATCAAATTCACGTTCCAAGAGACGAACTCTTAAAAATAACCGTAATAACACTGGATTTCTAATGGCATAAACCCTATTAAGTTGTAATACAACAAGTTCTAAATCCAACCTAACAATCAAACTCTGAATTCCAAACGATATGGATTCAGATAATAACTCAATCACTGTACTATACTCTGCAATGTTATTCATTGTTTGACCGAGGCTTACCCCATGTATGGATACTAACTTGTCAGAGGGTGAATAGATAACCCAAGCTACGGAAGAAATGTTCTGTGTACTATGACAAGCACCATCAGGAAAACCAATGTAGGTTTGAAGAGATGTCGACATCTGCAATATCAAGAGTAAAACTCAGATAAGCAGGAATAGTGATAAAAAAACACACTCTAAACTAGGTACGCTTTTCTAATCTAAGACACACCAGCAGTAAAGAAATCTAATCTAATAAATCTCCACACCAAAATTAAGCATAATATCTCTTCAGATAAAGCCCATTTCTAGGTTTATCTAAAGAGACACCGTTGAAATGTATCAGCGCATAGGCCCATTTTGCCAGCGTCCGCTTAACAATGAAAGGACCATGCCACATGGGCACAAATTTTCCAGCTCCTAGCTTATCATTGGCTTGATCGTACACTAAGACTAGGTCTCCTTCTGAAAAATTACGAGTAACACTTCTATCATACTGAGCTTTTATTCGTTTGACATGAGCCTCGTTTGCTATTGCAGCGTTTCTTCGATTCTCGTCTAGCTGAGCCAAGTACAAAAGATGTTTCTCCTCTTCAGAATTAGCTGGGAGTAATTCTATGGCTAATTTCAATGACGGAATTTCGCATTCAATCGGTAACATAGCTTCCAAACCGTAAACCAGTTGAAAGGGAGTGAAACCAGTTGATGTTTTTACCGAGTTCTGATATGCCCAAAGTGTTAAAAATAACATGGAATGCCAATTCGACCTATGAATACCAATAATTCGTCTGATCATAATGACTAAAAATTTATTGATAGCTTCAACCATACCATTAGCCTGCAGATAATATGGAGTAGAAATATCATGGCGTAGGCCAAGTTTATCTGTCAGTTCAGTCATCATGATATTCTGAAAATGACTTCCATGATCTATAATAATGGCTTGAGGAACACCGAATCTAGCAATTATATGATTGAATACGAAAGTTGCAGCAGTCTTGCCGTCTGCCGAAAATGTAGGCATCGCCTCGGCCCACTTAGTAAAATAATATACTGCTAAGATAATATATGCATGCCCCCCGGTCGAGTGAAGGTTACATGTAATAAAGTCGATACCCCACTTTTCGAAAGGACCGACATCAATTATAGGGTGAAGAGGAGCGGGTGGCGCACGCATTTTACGATCAAAGACTTGACAATTGTGGCATTTCTGGACTGCATAGATACAATCTTTGAATAACGACGGCCAGAAATAACCAGCGCACAATATCTTTTGGGCTGTGGCATACCCAGACATATGACCTCCACATGCTCCAGAATGGCAGTCATTTAAAACCTTCTCATCTTCTTCATGAGTAAGACAATGTCGAAAAATAGAATACGCTCCACAACGATAGAGTGTATCACCAATAATATTGTATTGTTGGGATTGGAAACGTATTTTCCGTCGCTGAGATCGTGAGATTTCAGGCCGAAAAGATTGGGTTTGGAGATAATTGATAATATCCCCATACCATGGATCAAGAGTACTGATAAGAAACAAGGATTCGTCCGCAATGGGCTGCTCCGCCACAGTTTCAGTATCAGTAGAGGGGAAATCACACATCAGTTCGGCAAAAACAAGGATTTATTTGCCTTGGATTTTTCAAATTCCAAGTCAAATTATTGCAGGATAACTATCCATTTGGAATACTTGCCCCTAGCAATTTTTTGGTTAGTATGTACATCATAGGGTTACAGTCAGAAATTACTGTGGTTTTCGTAATAAGATGTAGTGTCGAAATCTTTGGACAGCTTCAACAGCTGCCAAGGCCAATTTCTCCACGTGTGTATTTGATCTCAGTCGGATGCAGATTTCGACTAAGATAGTAAATCACATGTTCATTGTTGAATTCGTCTTCCTGAACTAAAACCATCCCAATTTTGGAATGAGAAGCGACGAGTTACAAAACGTAGTCCTGGTTGTAGTTGGGAGGATGCAATAATGGTGCATGGGTCAATGCGTGTTTGAGTGCATCAAAATATCGATCAGCGATCTCATCCCAAAAGAATGGAATTTTCTATTTTAACAACCTAGTAAAACCCTTTGTTAGCTCGACGTAGTTAGGAATGAACCGACGTAAAAATTTTGCTTTCCCCTGCAGCCTTTGGAGTTGGCGCAGAGTCAAAGGAGGAGGTAGATTGACAATAGCTTCAACCTTCGACGGATCAACGCGAATGCCTGCTTTCGAACCAACAAATCCCAGTAAGCGACCTGATTCTACACAGAAAACACATTTGTGTGGATTCAGCTGAATTCGATAACACCTACATCTCATAAAGATAGCTCGTAAATGAGTGATATGGTCGGCCCTACGTGATGAATGAGCAGGTAAATCATCGAGATAAGGCTGCACAATGTGCTTAATGTCATGAAATGCGTAAGACATAGCCCTTTGAAAAGTTGCCCCAATGTTCTTCAAGCCAAAGGGTAGTTTGCAATAAGCAAATGTCCCCCATGGACAAATGAAAGCTTTTTTTGGCTGATCAGTAGGGAGTATGTTTATTTAATTGTAACCAGAAAAACCATCCATAAAGGAGAACATTTCACTGCCGGCACAATCATCAATTATTTGATCGATATAGGGGGTTGGATAATTGTCTTTAGGACAAGCTTGATTAATATCCCTATAATTGATACATACTCTTATCGTTCCTTGTTTTTTTTTAACAGGAACAATATTCGATACCCAATCCGTTAAAGGAATTGGATAAATGAAACCTGCACAAAGTATTTTCTCAACTTCGGCTTTGATAGTAGCAGCTTTTCTAGGATGTATCTGACGTAGATGTTGACGGACAGGTTTGGCATGGTAAGTCTTGATTTCATGTATGACAATTGACGGATCGATTCCTAGAATTTCTTCATATGACCAGGAAAACATATCACAGAATTCTTGAAATAGGGCTTTATAATTTTGAATTTCATCTTTCGTACAGCAAGCACCTATATGAATGTTTTCAATTATTCCTAGCTTTACTGAAATGTCAATTGGAATCGTTCAAGAGATATTTTCCAAATTTAACTCAGAATCAGGATTTCGCAATGGATTCTGCGGTTCTTTGACATATTTAGCAGTAAAAATCGAAGCAAAATCATCTTCAAAATGATCTAGCTCAGGTAAAAACGAAGATCGGTGATGTAGATCTTCCCATGGTAAATCGTCAACAAACAAAAGTTCATGAATCTGCTCATCAGTATGAACAAGATCAGGAATTTTTGTTGTGGCTAAACTAGATATAGAAAGTGATTTCTCATGGATCCCATTCATTGGATCATTTTCGGTTGAAGAAGGGTCGGAAAGTGACTATACAGCCTGATATGCAATTTCAAATGGACTCAAAGGCATCATGCCATCAAATGAATCTAACTCGGAGTCGGAAGGTATGATCCAAGGATCATCAAACATAATGTTATTTGATGAAATCATATGAATAGTTGTGATAGAAGGTGATACGTTAGGAGGAGGAAAGGAAAAAGTTCCTAGTAAACCAGAATCTTTAATCAAACCTACTCCAACATCCTTGTAAGGGATAGTCGCTTTACCAACGTGCTGGATTGTTTCTGTAGAGGCTGGATTGGAAGAAAAATAAGTTAACTGATCCATTGTAACAATCCTTCCTTGATGTGGAAATTTTATAAGCTGAAAGACCAAAGAAATAACATCAGTCATAGCATAAGACCAACTACGACCCAGAAGAAGGTTTTAATCTAGAGGGGCATCAACCACTTCCACATCTAGATTTACAGTTTTACCTTCGACCCCTATGGGTAAATCCTGCAAAATACCAAAAAGGTGGAAACCTCGGCCATCAAAAGCCCTTAGAATTGTCGGAGACTAATTAACTATAGGAGAACCAAGCGATTTCCAACACTGGATCGACATAATACACGTTGAAGCTCCCTCATCAATCACAGTCTGAAAAATCGGTCTATTTTTTACTAATAATTGAATTTGGAAAGCCATTTGATGAGGTAGGCGAGGTGTACTATTCTCTAAATCGAAGATTATTAGGTTCGAGAACTGAATATCAAAAGCTCCTATGGTAGACAAAATAATTTACGTTGTGTTGGGCATGATTGCAGCACTTCCAAAGCCGACATTACTGAAGGGGAAATAGCTAAGTCCTCAACAATGTTGCAATTCTGAGCAGCTCTCGCATGTGGATTGAAAGTTGATTTACGAAGAACACCTTTAGCAGGTGGTTTGATTATTAAGTCTGGATTGGGTTTCTCGATCTGTAGCGGACCAGAAATAGGAGGAGGTGTAGTTGATGTGTTTTCACTAGAATATTATGCTTCTTTACCATCAACAGGATTCTTACTACCATAATCTTGCGATCGCGTTGCAATCCTAACATGAGACATCATCAGAATAGGTTCTTCTTAGGCATTCAAGGTAGAACCAATCATCTTACTATCTTGAGTGGGAAAAGGATCCTTCAAGATAGTAGGTTGTTGTGAACCTTTAACAAATTTCGAAACCTCTTCTCGATGTGGGAATTCCGTAGTAAAATGATCCTCGTCACAAATGTAACAAGGATAGCGAGGCTTGCGTTTTTCGTCATTGGATTCATTTTTATCAGTTTTCTCTTTTGAATTCTTTTTGTTTTTATTCTTCCCTTTCTTTTTACCGTCGGATTTAGATTTAGTCGTAGATGTCTCTACGACATGAATGTTGGCAAAAATTTCGAGGGAAGACTCTCCTTTCGGGGAATCAGGTAAAGTTATAATAGGAGAATAATTCTTTGAATATTTCTTCTTGCTTTTAGTATTGACTGTACCAATCATACCATCAGCGGCATGAGACCCTGAAGGAGCTGCAGTTATTTGACCTTGTTTTGGAAGATCAGGGATTTTTTCATGTAAAGTACCTGACTGCGTATAGACGAGGTCAAGGTACTGAGCTTGAGAAATGACTTGCTCCTCAGTAACAACTCCGGCCTTAGCCACATCTTCATTTATTTTGGGTAATAATTATTTAACAAAACATTCCGCCAAAATTTGATCCAGAATGTAAACTTTCACCAAACGCCTTCTACATCGCCATTCATGAATATGATCAGAAATATATGTGGACATGGATTGCTTTAGTGAAGTCAATAGTTCTGTGCCATTGTCATATCTGATAGGCAACTGAAAATGAGTCAAGAAGACAGTTGCTAACTAACTGAAATTATTAAAGGAGCCTCGTGGTAACTCAATGTACCATTTGGCGGCAAGACCAATAAGAGTTCTTTGGAAAAGACGTAAGCGAATTGAATCATCAATTATTTGATTAGATGCACACCAGAGGTGATAAGTCATAACGTGATTTGATGGATCCTCTCCTGACTTACCCTTGAATTTTGGTATATCACTATGCAACTTATGCAGCATTGGCGGCCAATATGGATAATAGAAAATTGGATCATTTGTAAGGCGTGTCAAATCAGGTAAATCCAAAGTTGAAATAAATGGTAACTGACGGTTAGGGTCGCGAAAACCTTGGGTAGCCAAAGCAGTTCCGGGAGGAGGATACCCAGGATAACTGGGAATCGGATTTGCATTAGGAATTGTGTAACCTCTCTGGTAACCAGGATTAACCGGACCAAACTGGGGTTGTTGAGGCTGTTGATAAGTATAGCCAGGGTACGGCTGATACTGATAAGCTAGGTTTTGTGAAATGGGACCGAATTGAGGCTGTCCCTGGTACGGTTGATACATGAATTGCGGTTGAATTGTGAAAATCGTACTTGTACCAGCTTGTTCCACAGGTATCTGGACCGAAGTCTGAACTGAAGGTCTTGACTGGGGTACAGAGACTTGAGGGATTTCCACGGATGAAGGGATAGAAGAACTCGGAGCTAAAGATACTCCAGAAACAGGTGTTATAGGTTGAACAGATGTTGCAGTAGTTGCAGTAATTTGAGGCGAAGTCTAAGGTGTACTAGGCCCAGACTGCTGAACAGAACCAGGTGCAGGAGTTTGAATAGTAGGCTGGACAGGTTGCTGGGTTGGACCAGAAACCAAAGGCTGTCCAGGTTGAGAAGACAACTGCACATTAGGCTGCATAAGTTGTTGATATTGGGATGGATCCCACACCATATTCATTCTAGGGTATTGTCCCGTAGAAGGTTGAACGTAAGGACCATAGCCTGGTTTAACATAGGGTTGATAAGTAAGTGGTAAATTTCCAGCTCCTTGTATAGATGATTGACCAGAAGGCGGTTGGAAACCTTGAATTGGGTACTGACCTTGAGGTTGATAACCCTAAGGCGTGTACTGAAGCTGGGGTTTATAAGGACCTTGAGGAACATATTGATTTTGGGGTTGACCTTGGGGTATGTATTGTCCTGAAGGTTGGTAACCTTGAGGTATGTATTGTCTTTGAGGTTGTTCTCAAAAATAATATGATGCCACAGTTTGTCCTGGGAAAAAGTTACCTTGAGGTTGCCCCCCAGGCAGTAACTGACTCCCTGAAGGTTGCCCCCCAGGCCGTAATTGACTACCCTGAGGTTTCCCCCCAGGCTTTAACTGATTTCCCTGAAATTGTCCTCCAGGCGGTAACTGACTGCCTTGAGGTTGAGGATTCGGAATATTACTAGACATCATAAAGATTTTCTCTGCATTCAACGTTTCAATTTTAATTCCATTAAGACTAGATGATAATATGTGTTCAATCGGTTGAGGAGTTGCTCCAGAGAAATTACCAGACAGAGCCTGATATCCCGAAGGAACAGAAGGACCACCGTGTAAAAATGCTTCCAGTGTCTGGGAAAACATAGATGAATCTCCTGCCATAATAGATGAAGGATAGTAACCTATGGGTGTAGGATGAAATGGAATTCGAGGTGGAGAATGTTCGGGTCCCGTGATTTGGCTGATTGGCAATCCAAATGACAGTGTAACATCAAACCAATATTTGGAGCCCAAGGACCTAGCCTTCCTGGACTCAGAGAGGGCTCTCTCTATATGTTTAAGGGATATCTGTGTGTTTGCTTATTGTGTTTTGATTTTAGGCTAGTTATGAAGTAGGTTTTTTGGTTTTGGTTTTTAGGTTGTGAGGGATGAAACTGACCAAAGATATAAGATAGGTAAAAAGATGTTAGATCAACTGGGCTATGGGGTTGAAAATGTCAAGAAAGCTATTAGATGGTGATACAAGGCTGTTGAAGGGCCGATTTGATTCGAGGTAGAAAGGATCTTTGGGAAAAATGGAATAAAATGGACATCAAGTTTGGGAACAACAAAGGATTTCAAGCATAACTAGTTTAATAGCTGACATAAACACGGTAGGGAAAACTATTAATCATGATAAATGTAACTATAAGCTAATCAATACATAGAAATAAACATTCAAGCCATGCATAGAGATATATAACTCTCTAACTTTGGGAAATGGCTATCAGACTTTGGGGAAATACACTTAAGACAGACAAACAACTTAAATCACTATGCCGGAATGCCTAAACACAGTACTTCAAGTTATTGGGCACTTTGAAAACAAGATTGCATAGTCTTAGACAAAGGGAAAGATCAGAACAAGACCTCCTTGGTTCAACAAATGACAATCTAATTAGTCAAAGAGAAATTTCATGGATGGAGCTATGGCTAGCCATGAGTAAGTAGGGCATACCACCGTAAATCATACTTAGCATGCATAAAACCATGAATGAAATAAGCAACAATATCCTTAAGTTATTAAAGAGCAATCAAGAATTCTTTAATGTGACTAAGGAATAATAAAACATGGAAGCTATGAAGAAACAGGAAATTTGAGGTGCCTCCAAGGGCATATCTCAAATTTGTTCTCTATTGTTCTATAGCAAGCAAGAAACATGGATTCATGAATGAAAACTAGGAAACAAAACAAAGAGAGAGACACTATACCATTCTACCAAGTCATGCAATCCAACAACAATCCTCTTTCATCATCCAAGAACATCCAAGAGACTATCCAAAAGCATGAGACAAGTATTTCTTCCAAAGCTTATATGACCATATATTGCTTCTATCATCAATTTCAGCCTTGTTTACAATGAAAGCCTTTGGAATATATAGGCTCAAGTGAGGAAAACCTCTTAGTTCAATTTGCACTCCCATTGGCCTATCCAAAATATCTAATCTTGTCCTTGAGGCTTTGCAAAACCCAAGGCACAAAATATCTCATAAAATATCTAAAAAATGCTAAAAGAGGGAAATAAATTGACTTTTCATAACTTCTCATGTGCAAAAATAGCTAAACGCACATGAGGAAAAAGCAGTTTTTAAAGGTTCAATTTTTACAAAAATACTCAAAAATTACATCAGCAAAAGGTCCCCTGACTTGCCGGCAACTTTTGGCAGCTTTCTCGATGTCAAAACGAAGCTCATGATAGCTCGTTGGAAAGCTCTGAGTGTCTAATTTCTGGAGCAACTAGAATTTTTCCAATCTGATTCCTAGAAGTCCTCCAAAAACAGGCTTGTGTGTAAAAAACCAAAAAATAAGGTTTGTTGATAGACCGGGCAGAGTGTAGAAAAAGCGAGCATTTTTCACCATTTCGAGGGAGAAAATGATCTTAAACTGTCCTAAAAATCATTGAGTGTGTGCTCCTAAAATTATGGCATCCAATGATACCATTCTCCTCCTTTGATGATCCCCCAAACTGAAATGGCGAAGCCCATGAGTTTTGGCCAAAAACCCAAAAATGCCAAAAAACCAAAATATGTCGAAAAACGCCCAAAATTGGTGAGCATGAACCTCAAGGGTTCTCAGCAACATTTTGTGAAGCAGAGGAAAAAATCTAAAGTCCTGATGTGTCTTTCTTCACTTTCCGTGCCGGGCGCTTCCCTTTAGCCTCCTTGAGCTTTCCTTGAGCAGCCTTCAACTTGCGCCGGGCAAACTGATTTAACTTTTTATAATGCCTCATCATTCTCCTTTGAAGGTCTAAATCTATGTTTTCCTTCTCCAATTTCTTCTCCAAGTGGTCATTTACTCTCTCAAGCCATGCCTCCTTATTGTTCTCTATCTCTTGTTCAAACAATGCAGTGAGAGGAGTAGATTGGAGAAGGGATTTTTCCTCTTCTTTTTGCTTCTCAAGGACCTTTTTAAGCCCCATGGTTCTAGGCCTCTTTCGCCTAGGCTGATCTTCGCCTTCACTTTCATTGAACTCACCCATGAGTTCTTCCAACCTCGCTTGGGCTTTGGAGGCCTCCTTCTTGTACTTGGTCACCCATGTCTCATAAACAGCCATATGGACACTCATTTGCCTATTTTGGATTTGCAGAAATTGATTGAAATTCCTTGCCCTATGAAGATCATCCTTCAAAGCATCAATTTTGCCTTCTCTATGGATTAAGAGGTTTTCTAGAATCCGGACCTCATTATCACTATCATCACTTTGGATTGGGATGATGTCGAATGCACTCTCTTGTTCATGACTGCCTACTTCCTTACCCTTCCCTTTGCTTTAGGTGGCTATTCTAGTGCTCTTCCTCCTAGGAAAATCAATGATGGGCTTCTTTGGCAATTTTCCTTTACTTCGGAGGGCCCTTGTCACATTTGAAGTGACAACCCTAGGCACTCTCTTCTTTTTTGTCTGGGGCTTGGCCTTTTTAGGAGAAGAGGGCATGGCCCCTTTACCTTTGTCGCCTTGCTTCTCTTCTTTTTGAGTTTGTTGTTCTTCCTGAAGAGGTTGTTGTTACTGAGGAGGCTGTTGTGTATCATCTTTTGGCTGCCCTTGCTCATCACTATCATTCTGCTCCTGTTTGGTACTATCATGTTGCCCCTGTTCAGTCTCTTTTGGCTGCCCCTGTTCATCATGATGTAGCTGCTGTGTGTCCTCATAAGGTTGTTGTTCACCCTCATCACTTTCATGTTGCCCTTGCTACTCTATCTCACTCTCACTTTCATGCTGTTGTTCAGCATTTTCTTCCTCCTCCCCTTGTTGTTGTTCATCATCACTGTGATGTTGTTGTGTGTCATCATAAGGCTGCTCACCCTCATCATGAGTCTGTTGTTTTTCATGTTGTTGCCCTTCATCCTCTTCCTCGTCATCATGATCATGCTCTTCTCCCTCTTCAGGTTCTTCTGCTTGCTCTATGGTAAACTTGAGTTTTTTAGGAGTGGGTCTGCTAGAGGAAGGTGAAGGATGATGAGTAGGAGGTGTAGGGGATGTATGGACTGGAGGGACAGTGGAGAAATCCGGATGCGTGATGAAAACATCCCAAGAGACCTCCCTCTTTTCAAGCTGATGAAGGATGATGATTTTGATGAGAGAGTGATGGAAGAGATAGGCTATTTGCTGTGAAGGAGGCTTCTTCTGGACAGTGGAGGCCATTTTCTCAATTCTCTTGTATAAGAAGAAAGGAAGATTTAGAAATCTGGCCCTAGTAAAATGCATGAGAAGTCGAATGTAATATGCATAAATTCGGGAGAATCTCCCCTCACAAGTGAAGTACTTCATGAGAGGGGCGTAGCTGGCTAAAAGATATGAGAAAGGGAAAATAGAAGGACATGATTCTCTGTGCTCAGGCTTTAGGAAGGGTTTGTAATCATCTGAGTCCAAATGGCTTTGCTTAAACCATTTCTCACCAATATAGGGAATTTTAGTGGCTTTGGAGATGGATCTTGGGGAGAACTTGAAGTCAAGGCCTGCCAATTGGAAATGCTTATCTTGAAACCTCAAAGCGCAAAGGTGTGTCAAAGGAGAAAAACTCTTCACCTCTTGCACCCTTTGACAAAAATCTAAGCACCCGACCTCATGGAAATTCAACAAGACTGATGGGTGTGCATTCACTTCTTCGGTGGAAATAGGCTCATACCTCTTATGCAATCCACTCCTACTATACTGCCTGGGAGGCATCTTGTTCTGGACGCTCTCTGCAAAACCAAACTGCCCCAAAAAGGTTTTCAAGAATTTTTTCTTCAAACAAAACTATGCCTTCTCTGTCAATCACTATTTGATCAAGGCAAATTTGTTTCAAATGTTGTGTGAGAGGCTTCTGTGATATTAGGTCTCTGTTCCTCTGAAAACACTGCCCTTTATCTTGGTATGCCAATCAACAAACAATTTTTAAAAGACAAGTACACAGTCAACAAAAGATACACAGTCAAGTGATTTCTGTGTTTGTGTAAGGTCACATGGCTCTAGGTGTTTTGAGGACAACAGGATAGCCTCATATTTTAGACAAACGCAAAAAAAAACTCCTCCCAATCAAAACACCCTCCTTGTCTTCACTGTTTTCTCACACCCATTTTTTGACAAAAACACCTTTGAATTGCAATGGCAGCTCTACTCACTAAAGTCTGTTTTATGAACAAAAAGGAAGCATTGACTTTGCTCTTCACCACACAGAGACTTTTGAAAATGACAAAGAAATTTGTGTATGATCTCTGTAGTTAAAGTAGGCTCACTGTTCCACTTTTCAAACCCTATTTTTCTCCCTTTAAACAGTGCCTCCACCTAACAATGTTTCCATCATACACTGAGCTAACCAAGGTTTACTTTTCCCTATCACAGTTAGGGTACTTTCAATAGTTTTCCAAACTTCTACTGGTGGGTATATCTTGACTAGCTGGTTTTTGCCTTCAGTACTGTATTGAGGACAGTTTTAAGGCCCTTTGAAATCAATGTAAAAACCCACCATTTTTACTGTGTTCACCTTGGGCATTCAAAACCACAACAATCTCGAGTTTTAAGCAAACTATCAACCCTTATTACCACTTCCTTGTTCCCACTATATTCAGCTGACAGAGGTTTTTTTTTTATCTCAGTTTCGAGGGCAGTTTTAGGTTCTTTGAGACAAGAAGGACCACCCTTCTTTCAGCCAACTGTAACAACAGCCCTCAAACTTTTTCACACCGACACACCTTGAATTACACCAAAGGTTTAATTTTTTTCACCATTACTTAGTCCTTTGACAAACGAAACATGTGATCACCCTTTCGAAAAATGAATATACCAAGGAGGCACATAAATACCTTGATAATTCGATGGAAGGCCTTGCTTGAGGTTTGGAGCAGCTTCCAGAATTTTTTGAGGGAGTTTGATGGTTTGAAACAAGCGTGGCATGTTTGCTGTGGAAAGCGCCGCGCAAGAGGAGGTTGTCGGGTCACTGTCGGGCCGACGTGATCGGCGCCTACAAGGACGCTGCGCGCCGCTACAGGCGCGCCGCGCAGCAGTGGAATCCTTTGTAAAAAATCTGCCTGAACGCGCCGCGCAACGCTACAAGCGCGCCACACGTCTTTCAAGCCCAAAAAATCAATGAATTTGCTCAAAAATTCCTTCTCTGGTCTCGTGGACAGTAAGAGGGGAGCGATGCCTTGTGCTTTGAGAAGTTTAAAAGGGCTTGCAACGGTCCCTCTATCCTTTTAAACGCAAAGAAGCCAACTACCCTTGAGTTGACTTGTGAGGGTTTTTGAAAGCTTCTTATTTGAAACAAATGCCTTTGTTCATTTTGAAAACCAAAGTGATTTTAAATGTGCTATAAGGGGCCCATACCTTTAAATAATGTTGGCAGAAAAATTGTGCATGCATTCTAGCCAGTTTTGGTGAGTATGACTCTTTTTTCTTGTAATAAAAAACATCCAAGGGTCAAACTCTGTTCATTGTGTTTAAACATTAGAAAAGTAACCTCCGCCACTGCTAACCCTTTAGTGACACCTTCAAAATGGGAAAACTGCTCAAAACATATCAATGAGTGATGAAACCTCTTTTGCCATTTTGCAAGGAGATGACTTATCTCTTTAAACTTGGTTGACAACTTCTGCTTCTGAATGTGGGTACCAAAAACTTAGTTGCCTTGAATCATGCTTTACCATTCTCTGTTCATCAAAGGGGACTTCTCTTAGACCTCTCCTTTACTTGGAATGCAACATTGAGGTGCCTTTGACCTTTTCATAAAGAAAATTCCTTCATTTGAAAATGGTGACATGCCTTATTGGCTTTGAAAATTTTTTCAAAATTTGAAACACATGCCATAAACCTTCTTGCATATTTATAGACATAGGTGCTTAGTTGCAATGTCTTTTTGGAAAACTAAACTCAGATCACCTTCTGTCCATTATGATAAGTAATTTTGAAAGAAATTTTACATGAAAAGGAAGAACAAGATCCTTTGAAAAACAATCATCACGCTTAGGCCTGTGTCAGGACCCGTCTCTCAACCACTTATCAACTCTATTTTGTTTAAAGGGAACAGAGGCTAAATGTTAAGCCTGTTCATCAAGGAGATGAGTTTTTGTAAATTTTAAGGAATTTATACCCCTCAGCCAGGTTCGTCCATTTCTTGGCTTCAGACTGTCTTTGAAAGAGAATCTATAATAGGAGATGAGTCAGCTTCTTTGACATTTTATAGCGCTCATGTTTTTTCTTTGTTTTTTGACATGATTGCCCTGTTCAGAAGCTTTCAACTGTCTTCTGCTGTTCTTACCATTTGTCTCTTAATCAGTCAAAACCTGAGATCAATCACTGCTCTGGACCTCTGCTTATAGATGAAGGAGGCCTATTTTGACCAATGCTTGGTTTCTTTTCAACTTCTATCTCAGTCAAAAGAAGAATGTTTGATGAATCATACTAATAGTGGCTTCTCTTGTACATGATGGCAGAAGTTAGTTTGAACCCAATACTATTTGACTCTTTTGGCCATCTGTTTAACAATCTTTCTTCAATGATTATGAACCTATTAGCTTCACATTGTAACTCAAATAATAGTGAACTCATGCAAATCATTTTTAAAGCCCACTGCTTTGCCTCTGCCTATAGATGAAGGAGGCGCTCTTAGTCTTAAACCCTCTACTTATGAAATGAAGGAGATTCTTCAGTCTTCAAACCCTCTGCTTATAGATGGAGGTTTTTTGGTCGTGCCATCTCACCAGCCTTTAACAGTGTTATTTTTCCTTTCACTATCTTTTCATGCTTTGACTGTGATCGCAGGAGCTTAATGAAACAATTCTCTGCTCTGTAGCTGCATCCCAGGCTCAAAATCACATTGAGAAGTAGTTGTCTTCTCATGTGGAGCCAAATATTGTCTTTTGGGATGCTGGTATGCCTATGTCCTTAAAAGATCCATTAAAACATTGTAAAAACACTTAAAATCAGTTTGACCTATGGTACATGTATTGCTGAGACTTGAGGGTGTATTAGTGGCGCGACATAGGGTTTTAACCAACTTTATTTGTAGGATGGGAAGGTTTTTTATGACTAGTCTATAGCAGGTAGAGGTTATTTGGCTTTAGAGTGGTTTGCCAGGGGAGAAATTCCTAAAGCGCCACTACCTAACTTAGGGGGGACTTTTTGGACAGATTTGGATTGTTTCTTTGGAGTTGATGGGAAAACTAGTATGGCTGAGGCTAGATAGGACTTGATAATGATGTTTCATCTCGTCATGGGAGAACTGAAATGTAAGAGGGAAAAAAAGTTTATGGGTGTTTTCCAGCTAGCAAATTTGACAATTTTTTAGATCAGCTGCTAGAAAACTTGGCTGTTACAACTAGTCATCGCCAACAAGTGAAAAATACTAATGACTAACAGAGAAAAAGAAAGACCCGGGTTTTCTAAAAAAAAATTCAAAGATAGATACCAAGCGTCAATTTGAATAGGGCTGTAGAAAATAGATTCACGCTCCCTAAGATTTAAAGACTAAGGGGATTTGAGAAGAGATAACTCTTTGTCTGGATTAGTAAGCTCTTCAATAGAAATGAGGCAAGATGGAAGATCTTCAGTAACAATATTTCTTACCCTAGGTGAACCTGGATCGCTAGAAGTTGGTGTAATAAATCCTGAGGATGTTTCCAAAACAGAAGGTTCAGTTTCAGGCTCAGAAATTTCAGGTTCGTCAGCTAGTTCACTGGAAGGAGAAATACTACCAGTAAGTTCAGAAACTGAAATCGATTCTTGAATATGTTCTGTCGTGGGTATTTGATGATCAGGATGAATAACTATAGATGAACTTCCAATTTTAGTTGATCTAATTCTACCGCTACTAGATGATACTAGAGCACGCATCCCTTCAAGCTGACTTGGTGTATATTCAGGGGGCTTCCCCTGAAGTCTCCGGGATTGTCTTGGTAATTCTGCCACGATTAAATATTAACCAATCACGCGCAAACAAAGAAAATTTCAATAAAAACACCTAAAGTCTCTAAAGAAACAGACAGCTGAATCACACGCCTAAAAAATCTAAAAGTTCAAACCACACACAAACAGTAACTTCCCGTACTAAAAACACTAGTTGGTGATGAAATCCAACTTAGTAGAAATTTAATACAGAAAGGGCGGTTGGAACAGTTACCCCGACAACCTACTTAATGAAACAGACTGGCACAAGTTTCTTCACAAAACCATCTCGTGTGAAGAGAACCCCCCAGAGAGTCCAAGTGAGTCTAGTCGATGTCTGCTCCAGGTACAGTGAGATCTTTCCTTCACCGTCACCTTAGGAAATAATCTTAAGCTTATGGACACTAAGGTTACCAACAGTAACAAATACAACTGGGGGAACAGTCTACGATCCGATCCCATGCGCAAGGGCAGAGTAACAAAGCTCAATCCCCTTGAAGGCTCCTCAACATGGTCAATCCAAGGTTTACCGACAAGTGACCCTAGGCTCCTCAACAATGTTTAATCCGAGGTTTACCATTTGTAATGCGCGCAGAATCTTCTATCTTTCCCAATGAAACGAAATTGATTGTCTCGGACATGATCTCGTGATTAACTCATTTAAGAGAAGCTTCCCATATTGTACCAATTACAATTGGATTTATTTCCTACCGCAAGATTTATCTACTTGTTTTTTTTTACTATCTTGTAGAGTTAATTACTCCCTACTCCAAGATACTAGCCTAAGCTATGTTGGTGATAAGAGCCCTAGAAATAAAAAGATTACTAGATGAATTTTAATTAAGCGTTACTTTTACGAGCTGTTCTTTAATTCAATAGGTATGGAAATGAAACTTTGATGGTGTGAAGACTCGATTTCCAAAAACACTAAAAATGCACCTGAAAATGATAATCAATTCGTTTTTATTTCAATGAAATTCTAGCTAAAGAAAGAGTTCGAGAATGCAATTCTTTTAAGAGACACTTCTTTCTTTGAACATAAAGAATAACTGGAAGAAAATATTTTTGTCTTTTCAACAATAACTCAAAATGAGACAAATTATCAATGCTCACACTTAAAATCCTTTCACTTTCAAAACTGAAACTACAAAAAACAATTTTCTTTCAAAAGAAATCTACAAATTTTAAAAGCACTCAAAACTACAAAACTAATTTTGAGATCTACAAACTTTTAAAATCTAATTGAATAAGAGCTTTAATATTTTTTGAAGAATGTTTTACTTAGTTATTCAGTAAACTAAGGATCTATTTGTCCAGAATAACAAACAAATCAAAAAACATTCAGATATGTTTTCTTTATAAAAATGAAATTCAAAACCTATAACAAAGTTTTTTCGAAGATTTGCAAAGAAACAAATAGATCTATTTCTCAATAAAGGATGGATTTCACAACCAGGTCAGACTCAGCAAGAAATCAAAAATACCAATGTAATCTGAGGTATTTCAACTTCCAATATTTGAATCACTACAGAGACCAAGTGAAAAGCAATCCAAAATGCAAAAATTCTAGAAAATCATCAAAAACACAAATACTGTTGGAACTCATTCACAAAAATATTTTGACAGAAACAACACCAATCTAGGCAGATACTAAAAACTCTAAATCAAATCAAAGATAAACTGGAAAAATAAATTTGAATTTTTTCCAAAATTTTAACAGGGTCCGCAGGCTCCTAGAAGTAATAGGTGCGGTCCCGCACTGTTTACTTAAGGAAAGTGCGAAACTACCCGCACTGTGCAAAAGAACAAAGTGCGATGCCCAGAAAAGTTCAAGAAAAACTTAAAAGATTTCAAAATTTTCAAAAACAGAGAAAACCTAAGCTACCCAGGCAGATATCCATCAATCAAAAACCTGGAAAAACTTTTCCTCAAATCAAAATAAAGGAGAACCAAAAACAACAAGTTTCTTCCCTAGCGAAGTTGCCAATTTTTTGGGCGGATTAATCAATCTTGCAGACAAGATCAATCTCCCTAGTACCAAAAGTAATCTAGCAACAAATATCCAAATAAACCTATCTTTCTCTAAACATATGCAATTTACAAAAAACACTATAAAGGTGTTAAAGACTTACCGTAGATCCAATGCTTGTTAGAAGTTGTTGTCCCTCGTGCACTTGAAGGAGTTATCTTCATAAACCTGCAGTCACAAACAAACAAACATTAAATAGCACCTGTATATTAAACATCATAAATCATGCTTATCATGGTGATCAAGGAATCCATGAAATAAACAATTGATTAACAGCTTATTGAGAAAAATGAATTCATTTGTATTAACTTTGAAAGAAGGAAAACCTTACAACCTTAGCCTTGATGTTGAACAGGGATTCCTGGGGTCTGAAGCAGGAATCTCCTCTACTCTGACAAGCCTTGCACTCTTCCAACCGAGACAGATAGAGGTATGTGATCTCTCCTCACAAAAATCTCAGTTAAATGAGTCTAAATCCCAACAGCACTTAACCTCAAATAATTCTAAAGCTTGAACTCTATTTGAGGCTACCCAATGCCTCTTTTTATAGTGGGAAAGAGGAGGTTTCAGTTCCAACTATGAAGGGATAGAATCCCCCTTTAAAGGGATAATCTCCTCACATCAAGGGGTTAGCTCCATAAGGTAAGGGATACATGAACCTCAAAAGAGAGGTTTTGCCACCGCAAGATTCTTTCTAGAGGCTTCTAGAATTTACTGAAAGTGAGATTTTTTGAGTTTACTTGCGCCTTTTTAATCTTTAAAAGGGTCCGCACCCATAACACATAGAAAGTGCATTCAGGTGCGCAGGAGTCATGAACATTAGGTGTGAGACCGCAGGCAAGATAAAGAGAAAGTGTGATACCAGAGTTAAGGATATTTTTAAGAACTTTTATCTTATTTTCAAGGCTTGACATAAGGAACTAATGTGTTAGACTTGCAAAGGAGGAAGTATGAGTGATAATGATCTCATACACATAGCAAAATTTCAGGATGACAATTTTCAGTGCAACACCCTGGAACTCCTACCGACTCCAGGGATTTTTCCTTCAGAAATAACTATGACTGTTGCCAAGCTTCTCAAGTATACTTCGACCTCGGGCCACTGAATCCCCATCATCTGTTTTCATTCACCTCTCACCAACATGCTTATATTAAACTCATCACATCAAGGTCCCCGACCCCTCAGGTCAGCAACCCATGGTTCAGTTAAGGCTTCCTTTTTTTCGACCTTGACACCTCTTTTCCAAAAAGGAAGCGGTACCTTGGATTACCCCTCCCCATGCAAAGGGGTATCCTCGGGTGGCACTATGGGAGACATAATTGTCCACAGATGTCATCGATCCTCTTGACATTCGATCACAGAAAAATATTTCATGTCATGATGGTATCGTACCTTACAACCATTGCACTTTGATCAGATCCGTCGAAGACCCGTGCCTCCATAAGCATCTCTGACAACAATGCTTACACGGGAAGGTCCCAACAAGTACATATGCGTACTTTGTGAAGTGATATGCCATACCAATATCACGCATATGGGTACCACATTCCACCTATCGTCAAAGAAAAAACGCCCCTGAGGGCGTCAGCAATCATCGTCAACAACCACCAATGTCACTACCACAGTAGTGGCACAAACAGCACATGTATCTGTCAATTTTGTTTAATTATCCATAGCATCACGAGCATGGGACATGCCGGCCTCATTGAAATTTTGTAAATATGTTGTATATTTTTTTTTGCTTGCAGGGGGTCCCTCAGGCCATGGTTATCTTGGAAATGGTGCAAGGTGTTGTGAATTCCAAAATTCACACAGACCTCTCTCTCTCTCTCTCTGCGTACAATACAGAAAAGAAACTATAATGTATTTAGGCTATAAAGTTTTTCCTAGACCTCACACATTAGGGGGCAACTGTTAACACTGGAAAATCGTACAGCAGAAGATGACATCAATTAATGTCAAGCCTAAGTATTTACAGGGCAGGAACACATTATGGAATCAAGAAGTATTTAAAACCTCTAAGGTTTTGAGAAAATCATATTTGAACTAGTCATAAATGCTAAATTGTGTGCTTTATCCTTCGAGAAGATCACCTTCTGCGCACATTTTTGCCCGATAAGCGCGCATTCCTGAAAATGGAAAAAAGTTGCTTTCCGGGACCACACCAAGAAAAGTTCAGTTACTCCCTATGTGAAAGTCGCCTAAGGATAGCCACCAGTACCTCCTTAGACACTATGTGAGCACACAAAAGAATATTTTAGCACACAATGGAATCACACCTCTCCCTTGGGTCACTATCCATCATGTACCAAGAGATGGAAGGAGGATTTGAAACTCACCTATATAAAGCCCCCAAGAGATGAAGAAATGGTGATCACATTGTTATGCTGGCCAAAGTTGCCCTAGCAACACCAACGATGTGTGTGACCCGGAGCTGGAGCTAAAGAGGACTCGATAGTTGGCCACCCAACATCTTAGTCCACCATAGCAGAGAGAGAGAAAGGGATACTGCATCAGAGGTAGAGCTTGGAACGCAACATCCTTGCATCGGGACCTAGAGCCATTGCCTAGGGGCCCTTTGGCAAGTGGGTAAAATTTCTTCTCCATTTCAAACGTGTAATAAGAAGAGGCCATCAAGCCATCGTTTGCATTAATATAATTTTGACTCTCTATATAGCTTCTGGATATTTGTGTTTTATTTTTAGTTTAACCAGAGCATACTTCAGCATACTATTTCCACTAAGTTTTATGCTTTTGAGCTCCCCCACTTTCTGCCTGTTACCAATAGTTTAAAGAGTAGACCACACTCTTTAAGCTAGTGCGATTTCGTACACCCGTGTGACTAATCCACCACATCAATATGTATATGATGTACTTCACCATTTCTAGCGGCTTGTATTCTCTTTGTAAATAGCGCTCTATACCGTGTAAAAAAAAAATAGTAATAATAAATATATATATATATATATATATATATATATCCCTCTCACGAAAAAGCCATTATATTTCAAAAAAGAAATATGTATGTTCATATGTATATGATGTACTTCGCCATTTCTAGCGGCTTGTATTCTCTTTGTAAATAGTGCTCTGTACCGTTAGAAAAAAAAAAAAAAAAAAACTAAGTGCATTTCCTACTTTTTCTTTCCTTTACAAAACCATATTGTTTTTTCAAAGATTCTAAGCATCAATTAAACAAAAAGAGAACAAACAAAAAAAAGATATATGTTGATAGTTGATCAACATATTCATTTAATTCCCTGTATACGTGTTTAAATTATTTTCAATCAAAAAGCTAAAAATATTCCTGTAAAATCTGAAGGAGAATGTTCACGTAAAGGTTTTTCACTAAGATATGATTGTTTTCACACTTTATAACCCACTGTGAATCCCCAAAAACTTGGATGTTTCCTAATTCATTTATTCCATGCCATGTCCCATAAGGACCATAAGCCTATGAATTCAACTTTGTTGTTATTACATCTTCCATGAGTATATATCATGTGGATAAAATGATTTTGTGTAATCTATAACAACACGCCAATTCCACACATGGGAGGGGGGGGGGGTCTCCTTGGTTCACCCCATAAAAAAAAACACCAAGTAATGTTTTCATTAATTACAAGCATGTTTAGAATCTTAAGATTTGTCACTTGTTGCTTCACCTTGTAATCCTTGGGCATCCTTAAAATGGAAGCAAACGAGACTTATGTAGGGATATCAAGAAGTCTAAAAATTCTTGTGTTTATTGCCCACCAGACATGATCACAAAATATGTGGAAAACCTTCAAAACTAGAAACAACTTTATAGAAAGTCAAACCTGTAAGAAATTCTAAAGTGAATTTTTGTCCCATCTCGCACTATGTTTTAATTCCTAATAAGTTATAGAGAACAAATATAGCGCATGTGAGTAGTTTATGAACATGTGCAATGCTGATCCATTGTTGTTTTTTACATAGTCGGTATCATCTTGGACCACATCAACCACATTTTTGGAATTTTTCCCATGAAAATAATATATTGTTAGCAAGAACGAAAAATGGAGTTTTCATTTTAGTGCAACATGTAGCTTCCATAATTTCTTCCATCACCACTAGATCTCACCACTGGAAGAGTCTTCACACCAACACTTATAGCCCAATTTCGTTGCATAGTTTCCATTTGTCTGATGATTTTACCAAATAAGAGAATCTTCACCATCCTTGTAGAGAATGCTATACTTGAATCCAATCGATCTACATATACCTGCCATTCCTCCACAAGTCGACCTTCAAGCCCCAATAACCTAGGAGATTTCCAACCTGCTAAGTTTAAACGCTAAGGGACCTAAGCCTTTTCATTTCCCAATATATAAATGTTAGAATCATTTAGGACCCTTTTTAGATTAGTAGATGTCCTGAATTGTTTCTCTGCTCCCATCCAAGGATCTTCCCCAATTTTGATACTAGCACCGTTTTGAACTTTCCAAAGCTCTTAGTCGCTAATGATGGGAAAATATTCTACCATTGTTTATTATTAGAGAAGATAAAATATTTTTTATTATCAACATCCAATGATATCAACTCAGCGACATCATGTCGTACAATCTTAAAGAAAGGATTCTTGAAGTGATGTGATGCATAACATTATCCTTTCTACCAATGAAAAAATTATCAATAACAATCTCACTGTCTTCCATCTCTAATACCCTGTCAATATGATGGTTGTTACATACTTTCACTCTCAATGAATGACCTACCTCCACACTTTATCATACAAATGAGGTTAGTTTCCTTCATGTTTTTTTCAACAGTGGAAACAAAAATAAAGTGACTTGGAGGTATTGCATAAACATGCCAAACCATAACCTAGCGATGGGAATAGGTTATCCATTTTGTATTGAGCCATTCTAATGGACAATCCTCTTTGGATTTATCCCACTTGATGGAATCTTCCTTGGATAGGTTGACTTCTTCTTGGGGTGCCTCTTGGGCCATTTTTTCTTGCATAACTCCCTTGTAATTATTTGGAAAAATTTGTGGATGAATTTTTCGCCACTTTCTAACCCAACGAGAACTCATTTTACAATGAGTGCAATAGTTCTTTCCCATTTTCTTGGGAAGAAAACCTTTCTTGTCATTGTTCCCACAATTAAAGAAAACATTGGAGTAATTATGTTTGTCATACCTTTTAGATCCATCCTTTTTAGAAGTATAACGTGAGAAAAAAATTTCACCTTCTCCTTTGGGATGTTCATCTCTCTTTGGAGATGCTTTGCATTGTTTCTTGATGTTTTCCCATGATCAAATAATTGTACCTTTGGGATGTTCATATCTCTTTGAGATGATTTGGATTATTTCTTGATGTTTTTCCCATGAGTGAAAATTTGTACCTTTCTTGATTTTAACTTGCACTCGCTTTTACCATCGTGAAGTTGTGTGCCATATCCTTCCATGGGCTGTTTATGTTGAGATAATTGCTTGACCTTTCTCTTGAAGCATCTATTAGTCTAGTTGTATTGGAGCATTATCCAACTGCTCCTTTGATGTATCCAAACCCCACATAATGAGGTATTTCATCAATATTTATGGGATCAATCATTCCTTGGCCATTGATGCCAATCAACTTTTCATCAAAGCTCATATTTGTTAGAAACTTACATCTAATACCACAAGTATGCTCCTCAAATTCAATAAAAGAAGCATATATATCTTGATGGTGAATTACTTACATTGCATATCTCAGTCATGGTTTGAGAATATATGGTAGAGGATGGTCTTCTTTGCATGGTAGACTATTATTTCTCCTCCACTCCTTCACCATTTTCCAAAATATCACGCTTGACTTGATTCAAGTTACATCTCTTGGATGATTCCCATGATAATTTTTCCATGAAACAATACTCTATCTAATATTTTTCGCTTCTCATGGTAAAACCATTGCAATACCCTTCTTAATTCATAGTTTTATTCTTGATTCTATCAATTTGTGCCTTAAAGCTCCTAAAGCCCCTCTCTTTAGAGCTTTTCCCATAGTTGTCCTTTTGCAACCAAGAAACCTACACTTCCAAAATGAAAATGGAACAAATGGAAGAATCTAACACAAAATAGTAATGGTGTTAACAAATCCTTTAGATATCCAACTTTGATACCAACTTGATATGAATATCGACAATTTAAAATTATCTAAGTTTTTCTCCATTCTAGATATTTTATAAATTTCTCAATTTTCCATTCTTCACATGAAAATTGGGAAAATAATTAAAAATTAACATTTAAAAGCCAAAGCTAAAAAAACAAGCACGTAAAAAAATATGCAAACCATGTCAATAATGGAGTTCATCAATTATAGCTACATCTTGAGGTTCACTCAATCAACGAACTGCTTCATTATTTCTCCTTCCTTTGTTTACAAAAAGGGTTAAAATCTTCTCCCAATAAAGGGCTTGTTCTCCTTTCTCATGTGATGAAATAATATTTCAATAAGGGGCTTGAAAAAATCTCCTAATGAGGTTCTCAATCTCCCAATAAGGGGCCTAATCTCTTTTTTACACAATGGGATACTAATTAAAAAAGCAATCCTAATTGTGTATTCTTCTTCAAATAGTTTATGGATACTCTTTTTCTCTCTAAAGAAAAAAATTGCATATATATACTTACTTGTTGTTGAGAACTACCTTAACATATCAAGAAGGGATTAAAAATAAACTAGGATGTAGGCACATTTTAAGGGATGGGTTGAGAAAATATTTGAAGTATGTCATGAAGATTTCGACTAAGAAGCTAATGCTACGAAGCTCTCACATCAATGATATGTAATTCTCTATGCTATGGGGGTGTGTATTATGCATCACGTGGTGCATGTGTCTCATGTGTGAGCACAAGTAGCGGGGGGGTTCGGGATGGCCCTCCCGGTCCCTTCACCGCAGCAGGAATTATTGGAGGAGTACATGCGACATTGAGGTGGAGCATGCGAGTCATTATGTCTCGTTGGATTTTAGGGGTGGCATTTGGTTATTGTGCGGAAGGATGAAGCATCCTGGAATTTCCACTTATGTCTCTACTCTGGTCTGGTTCTAGAGTTTGGCTCGCTTCCTAGGAGAAAGTGGAAGCACTGTTGGAGATTTCTTGGTGTTAATGGTTTGTGGGTGCTCAATTCGGGTGATTTCTAGGGTTGGACATCAAGATACATCTGGATTTTCGACATCTCCAGAATTATCTCCATTTGTAATGAATGGAGGATAGTGGAAATAGTGCATTACCATTTTATTTCCCTTTGGATTATGCTAAGTTGGGCCACTTGGGTTGGCAGAGGAAGTCAAAAGTAGCAGAGTAGGAGGCTCTGTGGGCTGCGACTAGGAATATGTACCAATTTCCAATTCTTTAGACTCAGGCATGGTTATAACAGTGTGTGGTGGCCCGACGGGTGTTCTCTGCGGGGTGAATTTGGAGTTTCGTGGTCATCTCCTTGCTGGAATTCGTGCTCTACAAACGAAAAATCTCTCTTTTGGGGCGAGGTCTGAGTCTTCCTCTCCTCTTCCATAGCATGTGTTTGTGTGGTCGGTGGCTTTCAAAAGAGTGTATGGTGTGACTAGGGTCTGGTTTTCTGGTGGTGGAAATCTATAATATTTGGGTTAGACTGGTATGTGGTTTCTGTTCATGGTGGTCCTCATGTTTTCAGCATCATGAAGCCCACTGTGTGGTGCGGGTGTTCTTCGTTCCCAACCATCCTTGGCTCTGGGGGAGAGGAGGGCACGACAATTGTGGTTGTTCAATCTCGTTGGGGTGGCAATACCATTGGTTTCTCATGGCTTTCTGGTGTGGGGGAACGGTGGTGGAAAGTGGAGTTCTAGCCGAGGTGGAGGTGTGACGGTCCAGAAGTCGCAACGACGGGGTGGTGGTGCATGGGGTGGAGTCGGGAATCGGGTGCCTGGTCGTCAAGGAGTTGAAGCTAGTATTGCGCACAGAATCCAACATTGCTACTTGCAAAATTTCCATACAATTATCCATAGTCTGATGGATTGATTCGACATAGATGAGCGCATATTTCGGGAGGAGCATGTCGAGTTGTTGGCTACGCTGGAGAGGATGCACCATTTTTAGTGCTAAGACAAGGAGAGAGTGGTGGCGGTTTTGCAAGGCCAAAATTAGCTAACAGAGAAAGTGGAAAAGCTGGAGACTTGGTTGGCGCACTTCGAAGGGTGTGTTCAGTGCAACTTCCATCCTTCGCCTTCTCTAGGAATAGCCCCATACAACCCTGATTTTCTCACGTCAGACGACTAGTATGCTTTTTGGTGTTTCTTACGTTCTGTCTATATTTTGGTGCCTTTGGCCCTACCGTTTATGAATGATGTCCTTACTGTCATTTTTATATTTTTTCATCTAGTGAAAATTTTTGTCAATAGACCCAGTTGGGTGAGAACACATGTTTTCTGATCAGAAGAATGTACTCCTTTTTCTCCATGTGAATAGAATATTGGCTTACAAAAAAAAATTATACATAATTTTCACATTTGTGTTAGTTTTTGCGCTAAGAGGCACTCTTCAACCCAGTATGTGTAGGTGTAATGTAAGAATGTAAAATTTTTTGCAAGTGGGCTCAATATGTTGAATTTCTATCAATGTGTTCAATTTATAAGTCAAAGGATTTGTAAACATTTGTATGCAGGCTCAATTAAATAATAGTAAAAGGCTAAAAGTAATAAATATTTGATGTTGTAGGTGTAATGAAATGTATATAAAAAATTAAAAGTAATAAAAATAATAAAATCCCTTGTGAAATCAAACTTTGATTCGTAATATTGAAAATTTCTTCTGGAATAATCACATATCAATCAACATTTCGAACACACTACTTGGGTTCATCATCAAGACAAATATTGTATTTGTTTTTTATTAACAAAATTACGAATAACTTTACCATCGATATTCACTCCCACTTTACCATAGATATCATTAACTTGTAAATAGGCTTTGTTACAATACCATGGGCCACTACAATGGCTCATCAATACCACATGCCCAAAAACAATCTCTCATTTCACAATCAAATATTTTATAATTATTTTTGAGATATATCTAAACCCTCTATCATATGAAAATATGTTAGGATGAATCTTAATCACAAGCGTACAAAAAAGGCTCACTTTAGTTGTGCATAAAAAACAGCCCTAACAGCAATGATGTCTGCCAATTTCTTTAGATCTGTAGTTAGTTGACCAAGATAAATGCTATGAAATCTAGATCTATGCAGTAAAAGACATTAAGCAGTAAATAAAAGCAAGAGTTGCTCCATGCATCCAATAGACAAGACAAGAATGTTTTTAAAGATTTTTTGTATCTTTTGACACCTGGGAAGGGAACATAGAAAGATGTTACTAGTCCCCCTCAATGGGATGGGTTCTTGTAAGTCCTCAGCACTTCAGATCTAAGATCTCTCTCTCTTGATGGTGTAGAAAACCCAGACAAAAAATGGAACTCAAAGGGAGCTCACAAGAAAAATGGTAGCAAAATATGACAATGATGGAGAATCAAAGTCAGACCTAAAGTATAGATCCAGAGTGATCTTTAGGCAACAAAAGTTAGTGAGTGAATGGAAAAACCCTTCTATTTATAACAAAATATTTACTTATTATAGATATTGGTGCATAATTAAAATATTATTAACCAAATCTAGATCCAAATTTTATGGAATATTTTATTATATTTGTTGGAGGGAAAAAGAATTTGACTTTGGTCAAATCCCTTTATTTGTAAATAATAAATAAATAAATTATTTATATTTTAAGGATGTGGTTGAGTAATAATCAAATAAATAATGATTTATTCAATTATTTATAAATGATTTAGTCAAATTTAACAAGGAATATTATTTAAATAAGGTTTAAATAAGTATTCCCAGAAAATAATAAGATAAATAATGATTTATCTAATTAATTTCCCTGTTTTGGGTTAAATATGACCATGAATATTAATTAAACTTTTTTTAAACTAATTATTCCTTGAGTGTAATGTTCCCAATTTTTATGGAACATCAATTTTTGCCATTCTCACTTAGGAGATAAATAAAATGGGTAGGAGACTCATTAATTTCATGAATAGGTAATAAAAATCCTCTTGGTATGAAGGGGGATCACTTATAGAGTTGGATTTCACATCTCCATGTGTGAAAGGGGGCTTTTGCTAGAAGGCTGGGTCAAGTTTGACCAATTCAAACTGCGCAGTAGCATGAGGTGGAGAGCACATTGTGGGCCAGCGCAGTGGGATAAGGAGGGAAGCTTCTAGAGGAAGGAAACCCTAATGAGTAGGTTCCATTGAGAGGGAGCTGATATTGTTTAAAAGGAGGGCAAGGTAGCCATTGCAAATCATCTTGAGTACTATTCATCTTTGGTCCGGAGGACTTGCTGCAACTTCTTTCTAGTTAGCAAGATTTGTTGAGGGAATTCCTGTTTAGGATTTCCTCTCCTTCTTGAGTAGCTCTTGGAGTATTGCACTCTATTCCCCATATTCCGACATTGTGGTCAAGCATCATTTCTCTTCATCAGCGCAGTTTAAGCAGGATATTGTGCAGTGTTGTTGGGTGTTGTTGGGGAGGTTTTCTACAAAACCATCCTTGGCTTATTTTTTAGAGGGAGGAGCTTCCATCTCTTTGGGAGGTCAGCAAAGGAGTTTCATGAGCTTATTCCACCATCTTTGGCACTAGGCCAACCACTTTCCATCATATGTAGCGCAATCCATCTCTTAGACAACGTTATTCTTGGAGAGCATTTGCTGTGAGGGATTAGCAGACAGTTGGAGGGTGAAATCTTAGGTGAAGGGATTAGCCTTTCACTTCAGATTTCCATTGGAGGAGGTTTCTTCATTTGATGCAGCCATTTCATCCTTCTACATCTATTTCCAGTTCTTGAGTTGCTGCTACCCAGCAAGTCTAGCATTTCTGCAGGAGTGCCATTTTGCTTGTAATTCAGCCAATCCTTCCTAAGGATTGATGTATTGTATTTTCAGGGGTTAAGATCATGCTCCCCAACTTTATTTGAGCTCCATATTGCCACATACATGTATTTCTGATATTTATGTAGCAGTGCCTTTTATAGATAGCGCAGTCATAGCCTAGGGCTAATTTCATATAGCAATGTTCTTCATGTTTTTCATGCAAGTGATTGAATAACTGATTCCTCAAGTCATTGCATTTCTTTTACTGCTGTAATCATATATTTTGGCTATTTAATTCTTCTCATAAAATAAGCTTATTAAAATAATGCAAAGAATCCATTGTGTGTTCATCAATTGTTGCAGCCCCATCCTTTGGGCAATTTCTGAAGGAACTAGGTGTGGAAAGCTTGTCTCACCACCCTAGGAGGATTTCTTTGATCCCAATCCTTGGATTTTGGTCTTAGACACATTGGTCTAAGGGGATTCAGGTCTTGGTATCAAATCTTGCTGCCTCCATTTTTGGAAAATGTGTTTTCTAGCCATGGATTGCTAGCTATTCTAGAAAGGGACATTATAGTGGTATCGGAGCACCTTTCTTGGCTCAGCTTGTGGCCTTCAAGCCCAAGAAAGAATAAGAAGAAGATGACGGAGAAGATGAGCTTGATCTCATCTAATTTTAGGAAAAAGAAGAGCCTCCCTAAGGAGGAAAATCAAAGAGAAGAAGAGGAAGGTCCATGCACTTCCTATTCTCAAAAAGAAAGCAAGCATGAGAGATGCTTGGATCATCAGGTTCTAGATCAATACCTGAGTGATTATAAACCCCATTCTACAACATTCAGGGGAGCTATAACTTTCCCACAGTTTATTCAGCAGAAGGAGGTGAGAAGATCCCATGGCAAAGGAGAAATCATAGGCAATAGGTTCCTATTGTCTACATTTGATGGGGATACTTCAGCTAGAGCTTGGGTGAATAAGCTAGAAACCTTTTTCTTGCTACATCCAGTGGTAGAGAAAGAAGCAGTGGATATTGCAGCGCTGCACATGGAGGATAAAGCCTCTATTTGGTGGTTCAAACCCTTGGTCCATTCAAGGGTGAGTTCTTTTGCAGAGTTTTCTCAAAGATTGATCCAAACCTTTCATGGAGAGAGGGCAAGGGAAGAGCAGCCTTTTACATATATGGACGAGGCAACCATTGCATTGAAGAAGATAGATACTACAGCCACACAAGAAGGTCCCAAGATCCACCAAGGTATGAATGAATTTCCACTTTTCATTTCAGCAAAAAATTTAAGAGAATGTAGAAACTCATATGTAGAGGTCCAAGGATCTACCCATTTTTCTATTTTAGAGCTTCATTATTGCACTGCACTGTGCAAAGGGTTCAAGGAGGAGATGAGCCCTCATCCTCATACATTTTGGTTGAGTTTCATTCAGCCCTTGAGGTTGGAGTGTGAACTATTGGAGGATAAAACAAACCATGGCACTTTCATGATAAACAAGAAAACATACTTTGAACCAGAGGTTGAAACAACTGCTACACCTTTGGAAGGATTAACAGCGTTGTCAAACTATGATGGAGAGGAGATGCTACATTCATCATATTTGGATCCTCATGGATTCAATACAGTCATGGGTGAGAGATCTTCTCTAGGAAGTCTCCAAGGAGTTGCATCTCAACCTTCCATGAAATGCAAAGGGGAAGATATGGCTTGGGAAAATTGTAGCCCTCATGGGAGGAGTACCAATGGAGGAAGAAGGAGAAGACATCCACAAGGAGCTAAGTGGGTGTGGATGAGAAGAAAGGGGCTTATTTTCCACTTGCAAATATATGATACCGGGCAGCAAGAGGCTTGGCTGCGTTGGCTCCTCTTGAAGGAGTTTGGCCATCACTTGGTGTACCCCTTTTCTAGGAGGATGGGAGTAGAGAAGAGGTGGCAAGATGTTTGCATCATTGAGTAGCAAAGAGTAGGGATACATTGAGCTTATATGTCATATATATCAGTCATGGTACCTTCATCACATGAGTTACATGATGTGTGCATGAGGAGGCAGCAAGCACTTGGGTTGCTTGAGCTATCTTGGAGAGAGCACAAGCAGATTTGCTCTCATATGATACATGGTGTTGCAGGAGTAGAGGAGGGCACTCTCATAGTGCAAAGGGATTACTCCTTAGCTTGGACTGATCAGGAGGCATTTCCATCTTGGGAAAAGCTTCACATTTGTAGCAGCATCACCAGAAGTGTTCTTGACAAGGAGCATGTCAAGGAACAAGGATTGGCATGGGCAAGAGCCTTTTTACATGAGGTCACAACGTTGTCACTTGGGAGTAGGATCACACACATGGATCCATAAATCACTTTACTTTCAGCCTATGGTAAGACCATTGTATTTCCATTTTCTGATTTGCATCCTCTTATCATTATGTTGCAGTGCATGGCTCTTCAAAGGGGCAGATTTTTCATGTTGCTCCATGGGCAAAGTTGGGCCAAATCATATGATGGAGACAACCATATTTTACATGGCCTTGGGAAAATGTTTTCCCATTCTACTCATTTTCATCTAATTCATATGATTAGCATTATATTTCAAAACATTTTGCCTTGTATATTTCTTAAGCGGCAGTTTGCAAAACTGCGTTGTGCACCCTTGGGAGACTGTTGGTACTTTCCAACACCATATGAAACCATTAGTGATCCCCCTATTTTATTGATGATCATGATTCTATTTTCTTCTATGTCTCATATTCTTATTGGAAGCATGATCGGGAGATTGACACATGAGTTTGGTGTGTCCTTGAGGGAATATGATTCCCACAGTTTTTGCATGGCATGTTCTAAGGAGGACATAAGGAGAGACATGGCCACCAGTGCCATTTATTTTCCTTCTTTTGAGGTGGGCCATGAGTTTGATGATGATATCCATCCATTTTATGTATATGGGCATGTATTTTATTTTGTATTTCTGATTCACCCATTTATTTACTATTCGTTAGTAGAGGTGATATTTTATGTATAGTATTTGCCATGTTATTTTCCATAGCTGCAGTGGATGAGATTGCGCTATAGCCCTATGAGAAATTGTTTGTACCTTGCTGCACATGGTATAACCTACAGCAAACATGTCATTGGTGTATTCTATGATGATCATGTCCTACTCATCATGGATGGAGTGCCTTGGGCCAGCTTGTTTTTCATTGATGGAGGAGAGGTCCTTGGAGGATTGCTCTCCATGTTGCCACTTGAAGGAAATACATTTGCAGCCCTTGATCAGCACACACTCCACACTAATCATAAGTGGAGGGGAGGATAGCATGGGGTGAGCTATGAAGCTTGCCATATTCAAATTTTCAGCCCACCTTCATTTTTGGAGCTCAAGGTGGAGAGAGTTTCCTATGAGATGCCATGTTTGGGGGCAGCTCATGTTGTATGGATGATTGCCTGGGGATGTGAGATTTATATGGGGATAATGAGTCCCATTATATATCAGATCTCATGCCTCAAGGAGGCCCTTAGATAGCCCATTGTTCCTTTCATGGATATTTGTTTCTACATGACAGCTATTTGGAGATGTTCACCAAAGGCTAGATTGCATATGTTGGAGGGACAACTTGGAAACTTGATTGATGATATGGAATCATTTTCTTGGAGGATTGTATCATGCATGGAAGCTACAGAGAAATTAAGGGGAAATAATTCATTCTATCCTTGTACTTGCTTGAGGACAAGCAATCTTTGAGAGGGGAGGACTGTAATGTTCCCAATTTGTATGGAAGATTAATTTTTTCCATGCTCACTTAGGAGATAAATAAAATGGGTAGGAGACCCATTCATTTCATGAATAGGTATTAAACATCCTCTTGGTATGAAAGGGGATCACTTATAGAGCTAGATTTCACACCTCCATGTGTGAAAGGGGGCTTTTGCTAGAAGGTTGGGTCAAGTTTGACCAAGTCAAACTGCGCAGTAGCATGAGGTGGAGAGCACACTGTGGGCCAGCACAGTGGGATAAGGAGGGATGATTCTAGAGGAAGAAAACCCTAATTAGTGGGGTCCATTGAGAGGGAGCTGATATTGTTTAAAAGGAGGGAAAGGTAGCCATTGCAAATCATCTTGAGTATTATTCATCTTTGGTCGGGAGGACTTGCTGCAACTTCTTACTGGTTAGCAAGATTTGCTGAGGGAATTCATGTTTAGGATTTCCTCTCCTTATTGAGTAGCTCTTGGAGGATTGCACTCTATTCCCCATATTCCGACATTGTGGTCAAGCATCATCTCTCTTCATCAGCGCAGTGTCAGCTGGAGATTGTGCAGTGTTGTTGGGTGTTGCTGGGGAGGTTTTCTACAACACCATCCTTAGCTTATTTTTCAAAGGGAGGAGCTTCCATCTCTTTGGGAGGTCAACAAAGGAGGTTCATGAGCTTATTCCACCATCTTTGGCACCAGGCCAACCACTTTCCATCATATGTAGCGCAGTCCCTCTCTTAGACAGTGTTATTCTTGGAGAGCATTTGCTGTGATGGATTAGCAGATAGTTGGAGGGTGAAATCTTAGGTGAAGGGATCAGCCTTTCACTTCAGATTTCCATTGGAGGAGGGTTCTTCATTTGATGCATCCATTTCAGACTTATCCATCTATTTCCAGTTCTTGAGTTGCTGCTACCCAGCACCTCCGACATTTCTGCAGGAGTGCCATTTTGCTTGTATTTTAGCCAATCCTTCCTAAGGATTGATGTATTGTATTTTCAGGGGTTGAGATCATGCTCCCCCACTTTATTTGAGCTCCATATTTCCACATCCATGTATTTCTAATATTTATGCAGCAGTGCCTTTTATAGACAGCACAGTCATAGCCTAGGGCTGATTTCATATAGCAATGTTCTTCATGTTTGTCATGCAAGTGATTGAATGACTGATTCCTCAAGTCATTGCATTTCTTTTACTATTTTAATCATATATTTTGGCTATGTACTTCTTCTCATAAAATAAGCTCATTAAAATAACGTAGAGAATCCATTGTGTGTCCATCAATTGTTGCAGCCCCATCCTTTGGGCAATTTCTTAAGGAACTAGGTGTGGAAAGCTTGTCTCACCACCCTAGGAGAATTTCTTTGATCCCAATCCTTGGATTTTGGTCTTAGACACATTGGTATAAGGGGATCCAGGTCTTGGTATCAAATCCTACTGCCTCCATTTCAGAAAAATGTGTTTTCCAGCCATGGATTGCTAGCTATTCTAGAAAGGGACATTACAGTGGTATCGTAGCACCTTTCTTGGCTCAGTCTGTGGCCTTCAAGCCCAAGAAAGAAGAAGAAGAAGATGATGGAGAAGAGGAGCTTGATCTCATCTATTTTCAAGAAAAATAAGAGCCTCCCCAAGGAGGAAAATCAAAGAGAAGAAGAGGAAGGTCCATGCACTTCCTATTCTCAAAAAGAAAGCAAGCATGAGAGATGCTTGGATCATCAGGTTCTAGATCAATACCTTAGTGAGTATAAACCCTATTCTGCAGCATTCAGCGGAGATACAACGTTCCCACAATTTAGTTAGCAGAAGGAGGTGAGAAGATCCTATGGCAAAGGAGAAATCAAAGGCAATAGGTTCCTATTGTCTACATTTGATGGGGTTACTTCAGCTAGAGCTTGGGTGAATAAGCTAGAAGCATTTTTCTTGCTACATCCAGTGGCAGAGAAAGAATCAGTGGAGATTACAGCGCTGCACATGGAGGATAAAGCCTCTATTTGGTGGTTCAAACCCTTGGTCCATTCAAGGGTGAGTTATTTTTCAGAGTTTTCTCAAAGGTTGATCCAAACCTTTGATGGAGAGAGGGCAAGGGAAGAGCAGCCTTTTACATCTATGGAGGAGGCAGCCATTGCATTGAAGAAGACAGCTACTGCAACCACACAAGAAGGTCCCAAGATCCACCAAGGTATGAATGAATTTCCACTTTTCATTTCAGCAAATAATTTAAGAGAATGTGGAAACTCATATGTAGAGGTCCAAGGATCTACCCATTTTTCTATTTTAGAGCACCATTATTGCACTGCGTTGTGCAAAGGGTTCAAGGATGAGATGAGCCCTCATCCTCATAAATTTTTGTTGAGATGCATCCAGCCCTTGAGGTTGGAGTGTGAAATATTGGAGGATAAAACAAACCATGGCACCTTCATGATAAACAAGCAAACATACTTTGAACCGGAGGTTGAAACAACTACTACACCTTTGGAATGATTAACAGCGTTGTCAAACTATGATGGAGAGGCGATGCTACCTTCATCATATTTGGATCCTCATGGATTCAATACAATAATGGGTGAGATATCTTCTCTAGGATGTCTCCAAGGAGTCGCATCTCAACCTTCCATGAAATGCAAAGGGGAAGATATGGCTTGGGAAAATGGTAGCCCTCATGGGAGGAGTACCAAAGGAGGAAGAAGGAGAAGACATCCACAAGGAGCTGAGTGGGTGTGGATGAGAAGCAAGGGGCTAATTTTTCACTTGAAAATATATGATACCGGGCAGCAAGAGGCTTGGTTGCATTGGCTCCTCTTGAAGGAGTTTGGCTATCACTTGGTGTACCCCTTTTCCAGGAGGATGGGAGT
Organism: Pinus albicaulis; assembly: GCA_034641835.2. Classification (NCBI taxonomy): domain Eukaryota; kingdom Viridiplantae; phylum Streptophyta; class Pinopsida; order Pinales; family Pinaceae; genus Pinus; species Pinus albicaulis. The sequence goes on from CM076578.1 coordinate 1,035,408,707, forward strand.
AGAGGAGAGCTGGCAGGATGTTTGCATCATTGAGCAACAAAGAGTAGGGATACATGGAGTTGATATGGCATATATATCAGTCATGGTACCTTCCTCACATGAGTTACATGATGTGAGCATGAGGAGGCAGCAAGCACTTAGGTTGCTTGAGCTATCTTGGAGAGAGCACAGGCATATTTGCTCTCATATGATACATGGTGTTGCAGGAGTAGAGTAGGGCACTCTCATAGTGAAAAGGGATTACTCCTTAGCTTGGATTGATCGGGAGGCATTTCCATCTTGGGAAAAGCTTCACATTTGCATCAACATCACCAGAAGTGTTCTTGACAAGGAGCATGTCAAGGAACAAGGATTGGCATGGGCAAGATCCTTTTTACATGAGCTCACAGTGTTGTCACTTGGGAGTAGGATCACACACATGGATCCATCTATCACTTTACTTCCAGCCTATGGTAAGAGCATTGTATTTTCATTTTCTGATTTGCATCCTCTTATCATTATGTTGCAGTGCATGGCTCTTCAAAGGGACAGATTTTTCATGTTGCTCCATGGGCAAAGTTGGGCCAAACCATATGATGGAGACAACCATATTTTACATGGCCATGGTAAATTTTTTTCCCATTCTACTCATGTTTATCTAATTCATATGATTAGCATTATATTTCAAAACATTTTTCCTTGTACATTTCTTAAGCAGCAGTTTGCAAAACTGCGTTGTGCACCCTTGGGAGACTATTGGTACTTTCCAGCACCATATGAAACCATTAGTGATCCCCCTATTTTATTGATGATCATGATTCTATTTTCTGCTATGTCTCATATTCTTATTGGAAGCATGATAGGGAGATTGACACATGAGTTTGGTGTGTCCTTGAGGGAAGATGATTCCCACAGTTTTTGCATGGCATGTTCTAAGGGGAACATGAGGAGAGACATGGCCACCACAGCCATTTATTTGCCTTCTTTTGAGGTGGTCCATGAGTTTTATAATGATACCCATCCATTTTATGTATATGGGCATGTATTTGATTTTGTATTTCTGATTTACCCATCTATTTACTATTCAGTAGTAGAGGTGATATTTTCTGTACAGCACTTGCCATGTTATTTTCTGCAGCTGCAGTGGATGATATTGCGTTATATCCCTATGAGACATTGTTTGTACCTTGATTCACATGGTATAACCTACAGAAAACATGTCATTGGTGTATTCTATGATGATCATGTCCTACTCAACATGGATGGAGTGCCTTGGGCCAACTTGTTTTTCATTGATGGAGGAGAGGTCCTTGGAGGATTGCTCTTCATGTTGCCACTTGAAGGAAATATATGTGCAGCCGTTGATCAGCACACACTCCACACTAATCATAAGTGGATGGGAGGAAATCATGGGGTGAGCTATGAAGCTTTCCATATTCAAATTTTCATCCCACCTTCATTTCCGGAGCTCAAGGTGGAGAGAGTTTTCTATGAGTTTCCATGTTTGGGGGCAGTTCATGTTGTATGGATGATTTCTTGGGGATGGGAGATTCATATGGGGATGATGAGTCCCATTATATATCATATCTCATTACTTAAGGAGGCCCTTAGACAGCCCATTTTTCCCTTCATGGATATTTGTTTCTACATGACAGCTATTTGGAGATGTTCACCAAAGGCTAGATTGCATATGTTGGAGGGACAACTTGGACACTTGATTGATGATATGGCATCCTTTTCTTGGAGGATTTTATCATGCATGGATTCTACAGGGAAATTAAGGGGAAATAATTCAGTCTATCCTTGTTCTTGCTTGAGGACAAGCAATCTTAGAGAGTGGAGGACTGTAATGTTCCCAATTTTTATGGAACATTAATTTTTGCCATTATCAGTTAGGAGATAAATAAAATGGGTAGGAGACCCATTCATTTCATGAATAGGTAATAAAATCATCTTGGTATGAAAGGGGATCACTTATAGAGCTATATTTCACACCTCCAAGTGTGAAAGCGCGCCTTTGCTAGAAGGCTGGGTCAAGTTTGACCAAGTCAAACTGCGCAGTAGCATGAGGTGGAGAGCACATTGTGGGCCAGCGCAATGGGATAAGGAGGGAAGCTTCTAGAGGAAGGAAAAAATAATGAGTGGGGTCCATTGAGAGGGAGCTGATATTGTTTAAAAGGAGGGCAAGGTAGCCATTGCAAATCATCTTGAGTATTATTCATCTTTGGTCCGGAGGACTTGCTACAACTTCTTGTTGGTTAGCAATATTTGCTGAGGGAATTACTGTTTATGATTTCCACTCCTTCTTGAGTAGCTCTTGTAGGATTGCACTCTATTCCCCATATTTCAACATTGTGTTCAAGCATCATCTCTCTTCATCAGCGCAGTTTCAGCTGGAGATTGTGCAGTGTTGTTGGGTGTTGCTGGGGAGGTTTTCTACAACACCATCCTTGGCTTATTTTTTAGAGGGAGGAGATTCCATCTCTTTGGGAGGTCAGCAAAGGAGGTAATGAGCTTATTCCACCATCTTTGGCACCAGGCCAACCAATTTCCATCATAGCGCAGTCCCTCTCTTAGACAGTGTTATTCTTGGAGAGAATTTGCTGTGAGGGATTAGCAGATAATTGGAGGGTGAAATCTTAGGTGAAGGGATCATCCTTTCACTTCAGATTTCCATTGGAGGAGTTCTTCATTTGATGCAGCCATTTCAGCTTTCTCCATCTATTTCCAGTTCTTGAGTTGTTGCTACCCAGCAACTCCGGCATTTCTGCAGGAGTGCCATTTTTCTTGTATTTCAGCCAATCCTTCCTAAGGATTGATGTATTGTATTTTCAGGGGTTGAGATCATGCTCCCCCACTTTATTTGAGCTCCATATTGCCACATCCATGTATTTTTGATATTTATGCAGCATTTCCTTTTATAGACAGCGCAGTCATAGCCTAGGGTTGATTTCATATAGCAATGTTCTTCATGTTTGTCATGCAAGTGATTGAATGACTGATTCCTCAAGTCATTGCATTTCTTTTACTGCTGTAATCATATATATTGGCTATGTACTTCTTATCATAAAATAAGCTCATTAAAATAATGTAGAGAATCCATTGTGTGTTCATCAATTGTTGCAGCCCCATCCTTTGGGAAATTTCTGAAGGAACTAGGTGTGAAAAGCTTGTCTCACCACCCTAGGAGGATTTCTTTGATCCCAATCCTTGGATTTTGGTCTTAGACACATTGGTCTAAGGGGATCCAAGTCTTGGTATCAAATCTTGCTGCCTCCATTTCGGGAAAATTCATTTTCCAGCCATGGATTTCTAGCTATTCCAGAAAGGGACATTACAGTGGTATCGGAGCACCTTTCTTGGCTCAGCCTGTGGCCTTCAAGCCCAAGAAAGAAGAAGAAGAAGATGATGGAGAATATGATCTTGATCTCATCTATTTTCAGGACAAAGAAGAGCCTCCCTAAGGAGGAAAAGAAAAGAGAAGAAGAGGAGGGTCCATGCACTTCCTATTCTCAAAAAGAAAGCAAGCATGGGATATGCTTGGATCATCAGTTTCTAGATCAATACCTGAGTGAGTATAAACCCCATTTTGTAGCATTCAAGGGAGCTACAACGTTCCCACAGTTTATTTAGTAGAAGGAGGTGAGAAGATCCTATGGAAAGGATAAATCAGAGGCAATAGGTCCCTATTGTCTACATTTGATGGGGATACTTCAGCTAGATCTTGGGTGAATAAGCTAGAAGCCTTTTTCTTGCTACATCCAGTGGCAGAGAAAGAAGCAGTGGAGATTGCAGCACTGCACATGGAGGATAAAGCCTCTGTTTGGTGGTTCAAACCCTTGGTCCATTCAAGGGCGAGTTCTTTTGCAGAGTTTGCTCAAAGGTTGATCCATACCATTGATGGAGAGAGTGCAAGGGAAGAGCAGCCTTTTACATCTATGGAGGAGGCAGTCATTGCATTGAAGAAGACAGCTACTGCAGCCACACAAGAAGGTCCCAAGATCCACCAAGGTATGAATGAATTTTCACTTTTCATTTTAGCAAACAATTTAAGAGAATGTGGAAACTCATATGTAGAGGTCCAAGGATCTACCCATTTTTCTATTTTAGAGCACCATTATTGCACTGCGCTGTGCAAAGGGTTCAAGGATGATATGAGCCCTCATCCTCATACATTTTGGTTGAGTTGCATTCAGCCCTTGAGTTTGCAATGTGAACTATTGGAGGATAAAACAAACCATGGCACCTTCATGATAAACAAGGAAACATACTTTGAACCGGAGGTTGAAACAGCTGCTACACCTTTGGAAGGATTAACAGCGTTGTCAAACTATGATGGAGAGGAGATGTGACCTTCATCATATTTGGATCCTCATGGATTTAATACAGTCATGGGTGAGATATCTTCTCTAGGAGTCCTCCAAGGAGTTTCATCTCAACCTTCCATGAAATGCAAAGGGGAAGATATGGCTTGGGAAAATGGTAGCCCTCATGGGAGGAGTACCAAAGGAGGAAGAAGGAGAAGACATCCACAAGGAGCTGAGTGGGTGTGGATGAGAAGCAAGGGGTTGATTTTCCACTTGTAAATATATGATACCGGGTAGGATGTTTGCAACATTGAGCAGCAGAGAGTAGGGATACATGGAGCTGATATGGAATATATATCAGTCATGGTACCTTCATCGCATGAGTTACATGATGTGAGCATTAGGATGCAGAAAGCACTTGGGTTGCTTGAGCTATCTTGGAGAGAGAACAGGTAGATTTTCTCTCATATGATACATGGTGTTGTGGGAGTAGAGGAGGGCACTCTCATATTGCAAAGGGATTACTCATTAGCTTGGACTGATTGGGAGGCATTTCCATCTTGGGAAAAGCTTCACATTTGCAGCAGCATCACTAGAAGTGTTCTTGACAAGGAGCATGTCAAGGAACAAGGATTGGCATGGGCAAGAGCCTTTTTACATGAGCTCACAGCGCTGTCACTTGGGAGCAGGATCACACACTTGGATCCATCTATCACTTTACTTCCAGCCTATGGTAGGAGCATTGTATTTCCATTTTCTGATTTGCATTCTCTTATCATTATGTTGCAGTGCATGGCTCTTCAAAGGGGCAGATTTTTCATGTTGCTCCATGGGCAAAGTTGGGCCAAACCATATGATGGAGACAACCATATTTTACATGGCCTTGGGAAAATGTTTTCCCATTCTACTCATGTTTAGCTAATTCATATGATTAGCATTATATTTCAAAACATTTTGCATTGTACATTTCTTCAGTAGCAGTTTGAAAAACTGCGTTGTGCACCCTTGGGAGACTGTTGGTACTTTCCAACACCATATGAAACCATTAGTGATCCCACTATTTTATTGATGATCATGATTCTATTTGCTGCTATGTCTCATATTCTTATTGGAAGCATGATCGGGAGATTGACACATGAGTTTGGTGTGTCCTTGAGGGAAGATGATTCCCACAATTTTTGCATGGCATGTTCTAAGGGGAACATGAGGAGAGACATGGCCACCACAGCCATTTATTTGCCTTCTTTTGAGGTGGGCCATGATTTTGATGATTATATCCATCCACTGTATGTATATGGGCATGTATTTGATTTTGTATTGCTGATTCACCCATCTATTTACTATTCAGTAGTAGAGGTGATATTTTATGTACACTACTTGCCATGTTATTTTCTACAGCTGCAGTGGATGAGATTGTGTTATAGCCCTATGATACATTGTTTGTACCTTGATGCACGTGGTATAACCGACAACAAACATTTCATTGGTGTATTCTATGATGATCATGTCCTACTCATCATGGATGGAGTGCCTTGGGCCAGCTTGTTTTTCATTGATGGAGGAGAGGTCCTTGGAGGATTGCTCTTCATGTTGCCACTTGAAGGAAATAAATTTTCAGCCCTTGATCAGCACACACTCCTCACTAATCATAAGTGGAGGGGAGGACAGCATGGGGTGAGCTATGAAGCTTACCATATTCAAATTTTCAGCCCACCTTCATTTCCGGAGCTCAAGGTGGAGAGAGTTTTCTATTAGTTGTCATGTTTAGGGGCAGCTCATGTTGTATGGATGATTGCTTGGGGATGGGAGATTCATATGGGGATGATGAGTCCCATTATATATCAGATCTCATGCCTCAAGGAGGCCTTTATACAGCCCATTGTTCCCTTCATGGTTATTTGTTTCTACATGACAGCTATTTGGAGATGTTCACCAAAGGCTAGATTGCATATGGTTGAGGGACAACTTGGACACTTGATTGATGATATGGCATCATTTTATTGGATGATTTTATCATGCATGGATGCTACAGGGAAATTAATGGGAAATAATTCAGTCTATCCTTGTACTTGCTTGAGGACATGCAACCTTTGAGAGGGGAGGACTGTAATGTTCCCAATTTTTATGGAACATTAATTTTTTCCATTCTCACTTAGGAGATAAATAAAATGGATAGGAGACCCATTCATTTCATGAATAGGTAATAAAAATCCTCTTGGTATGAAAAGGGATCACTTATAGAGCTGGATTTCACATCTCCATGTGTGAAAGGGGGCTTTTGCTAGAAGGCTGGGTCAAGTTTGACCAAGTCAAACTACGCAATAGCATGAGGTGGAGAGCACATTGTGGGCCAGCGCAGTGGGATAAGGAGGGAAGCTTCTAGAGGAAGGAAAACATAATGAGTGGGGTCCATTGAGAGGGAGATGATATTGTTTAAAAGGAGGGCAAGGTAGCCATTGCAAATCATCTTGAGTATTATTCATCTTTGGTCTGGAGGACTTGCTGCAGCTTCTTGTTGGTTAGCAATATTTGCTGAGGGAATTCCTGTTTATGTTTTCCTCTCCTTCTTGAGTAGATCTTGGAGGATTGCACTCTATTCCCCATATTTTGACATTGTGGTCAAGCATCATCTCTCTTCATCAGTGCAGTTTTAGCTGTAGATTGTGCAGTGTTGTTGGGTGTTGCTGGGGAGGTTTTCTACAACACCATCCTTGGCTTATTTTTCAGAGGGAGGAGATTCCATCTCTTTAGGAGGTTATAAAAAGAGGTTCATGAGATTATTCCACCATCTTTGGCACCAGGCCAACCACTTTCCATCATAGTGCAGTCCCTCTCTTAGACAGTGTTATTCTTGGAGAGCATTTGTTGTGAGGGATTAGCAGATAATTGGAGGGTGAAATCTTAGGTGAAGGGATCATCCTTTCACTTAAGATTTCCATTGGAGGATGGTTCTTCATTTGATGCAGCCATTTCAGCCTTCTCCATCTATTTCCAGTTCTTGAATTGTTTCTACCTAGCAACTCCGACATTTCTGCAGGAGTGCCATTTTTCTTGTATTTCAGTCAATCCTTCCTAAGGATTGATGTATTGTATTTTCAGGGGTTGAGATCATGCTCCCCCACTTTATTTGAGCTCCATATTTCCACATCCATGTATTTCTGATATTTATGCAGCAGTGCCTTTTATAGACAGTGCAGTCATAGCCTAGGGCTGATTTCATATAGCAATGTTCTTCATGTTTGTCATGCAAGTGACTGAATGACTGATTCCTCAAGTCATTGCATTTATTTTACTACTGTAATCATATATTTTGGCTATGTACTTCTTCCCATAAAATAAGCTCATTAAAATAACGCAGAGAATCCATTGTGTGTTCATCAATTGTTGCAGCCCTAATCTTTAGGCAATTTCTGAAGGAACTAGGTGTGGAAAGCTTGTCTCACCCCCCTAGGAGGATTTATTTGATCCCAATCCTTGGATTTTGGTCTTAGACACATTGTTATAAGGGGATCCAGGTCTTGGTATCAAATCCTGTTGCCTCCCTTTCTGGAAAATGTGTTTTCCGGCCATGGATTGCTAGCTATTCCAAAAAGGGACATTAAATTGAGGTAAATCAAACAAATATGGATTTATTAAATATTTCCTCATGGGGTTTCCTGTTTAGACCATAAACAACTTAATAAATAAGGATTACTAGGTCATTTTTCATATTGAAAGAAATTTTACTTAGGGTAAAATTGGTCTTACATGGTGTACTTTGATCTAATAGTAACAGGTTAGATGACCAAAAATTGGTGTAACAAATTGCCCCCCAGCATGTGAGCGTTAGGAGCTAATCGTATGACCTAAGTACATTGTAAGAACTCAATCACTATACATTGAAGGGGAAGTCAGAGAGAGAGAGAAATATAAGGTAGACCAAAGCACTAGAGGACTAAACCCTGAAGAGATGAGAATTATAGGTGCGACAAGTCTCTTTTATGAGTGAGTACCTGTGCTATAAGCGGCGGGGGAGGCATACCTATGCCTATCGAGACAAAGTACAAAGAATAATGTGTCCAGTAAATAAGGGACTGAACTATTTAGTACATGCTGGCATAAACATGAGCCAGATAAAAACATGATAATGAATCCCACATACATACCGTGCCTGGGATAACAGCCAGGACTTATACAATAATATCTGAGTACATGAGATATAAGTACAACCAAAGTGCCCCTGTAAATAGGAAAGGGCTCTGAAAATATGACTGATACATGCAAACTAAAAGGCGCTGCAAGTGGCTAAGGTTGACATCATCAAATCTATGGAGGTGCATCAAAGGCTGGAATGAAGAGGTCATCCAGGCATGTGGGGGGCTACCTGAAGGGCCACCCCCTCATGAGGTCTGAAACATCTCACTCACACCCGGGAATCACCGGTATAATCTGTTGCATCATTGAACCATCAAGTATACGGATCTCAATCATGTCATAAGGAGCTGGAACTAAGAAACAATCAAATCAAAGGGAAATAAGGAGTCCCTTTGCCTGATCCGAGGCACCGAACAAGAGTGGAAGCTGGAACCAAGGTACACCGCCCTCTAGACCTATCTTCTGGAATGAATGATCTGATGTCGACAGAAGGAGGTCTGCCTTAGGTGAGGCAATAAGGGATCCTCAACTAAGGCACGAGAGAAAATGGTGGAGTGACTAACAAACTGACACTAGGGATGATGATGAAATGGGGGGTACTGAGTAGCGGACGGACGACTTCCCTTGATAGAGCATAAAGGGCATGGATGACCTGGCAGCAACTGACACAATATCCAAGGGGACAGGGGATAGTAGGACTAAAGGCCATGATGTGTGACACGAGAGAGGAATCAAGCAATGAAGGATGGAGGACTATAGCGGGATACAAAGGGACTAAGGATAGACTCCATGGATGCAATGATGACTCAACTCGGATGCTCTAAACAAGGGTGAATCGATGATGCTGCCACACAAAAAAGGTTCGGTGGGGACCATAAAGACTTGAGTACAAGATGGTTACTCACGAAGAAAATCTACACGAGCATGGACAAGTATGGAGGCAAAGTGGTGCCCGAAGTACAAGTGTTGCAAGTGAAGAAATTCGATTTTGAGGAGTGGTGAAGTGACCCTTCTTGGACAAAATGTGTCCTGGTGAAGTCTAAAATCACAAAAAAATAACAAATACCCATTTGAGAGCTCAGTGAGAGCTTTCCAACGGTGTAGACGGTTTGTCAAACTAATCTACGGTTTGGCCGCAGTAGGTGAAATAAAAATCTTGGGTTTCTCTTTTAATAAGGAATTTTCCCTCCAAATTCACTCATTTGCAACTGTAGATGTAGTGAATGTAGAGAGGAGAAAAGACCCTAAATATTGCGACGATCATAGCAGACAAACCAACCGTTGGAATCGAGATCCGTCAGTTGCAGGTAAGAGGCCTAACCCTACTCTTTCATTTTAGTGGATCAAAATTTTAGTGTAGGTACCTAGGGCTCATTAACAAGGTAGTTCGCACTTTTTGGGGTCTGGTCTGTGACCTGGGTAGCAGGTACTAGGCAAAAAACTGCAACCTCTCCCAAGAAATGACCTGAAAAGTGTGACATGTCAAAGAAAGGGGGTTTCAGTGTTGTTTTTGGCTGAGAGATGGGATTTTTATGGTTGAGGGGCATAGGTGCCCCCAAGCATGTTATGGTCATGCCAAAATGTGTTTAGAAAAGGAGAATCTAAACACATTTTTATGATGTGGTGCGCCATTTGTTTTCGTTATGGTTATGCATTTCAAGAAATGGAATGGAGGATTACCAATCTCTTTTGGTACTGCATATATGAAGAAAATGGACTAATTCCCTGGGTTGGCATACATGGTGTCACTATCCCAAAGAGTGGATTTGGAGATAATGAACTGGTGCTCTCCTAGAAAACCCACAAGTTGGTCAACAACAATGTCTAGGGGACTGGGTTACTGATGTAAGATGAAGGAATGATGAGGGGTATCATCCCTAGAGTGATCTGAAGTGATATGGGACTCTAGAGGTTCTTCTAAATGGGGAATAATAAGGGTACTAGAGTAGACATGACCAAATACACTAGGAGAGTTGTGGAGAAATACTTCTCCTGGTCTCTCAAATATGGGTGCCCCCTTACCCAAACATTGGGTGTCAATGTAATGGTCATAAGGGATATGTGGTTAAAATGCATGGGTTCGATGTAAGGGGGGATAGATAAAGTCAAGGGTGGTGATTTCTTTCATAATTTCATCATCTTAATAGAAGATGGGGTGACTGGTGGAAGAAAAACCACCTAACACGGCGAAGCTACCTGACTCATCATCAAGAGAAGAAAGGTTCACATGTGCATCGTCATGGGGGGTGACAGGAGAAAAAGTAGATGAAGGATCCACCGATGTTGAGCCCAAGGTGATCGCTAAATGGAGGTCAAGAGAAACAAAATGGGAAGTCCAAGGGGGGTCTTCCACCGTGGATCTCATAAATGATGACAGGTAGTGGACAGTGGCCGAAGACTCTATCATTTCCATATCCGGAGGGGGAATTTATATGGGAGTGAATGTGTCCTCTGGTTCTGCTCAAGAAAAACATGCAAATAAGGGAGTGGTGGACTCGTTGTGCTTTGCCTCGAATTTGTAAACTACTGCTAGAGAGGTGCGGAAGTCTTCGAGGTAGGGACAGAGGTGGGTATAATGGCCATAGAGATCACACAAAGCACAAGGGTGGTTGGTGTGAATAGTCTTGGGGTTCTTGGCTGCAGTCGAGGAAGGAACAGAGGTTTCCAAGACTGTAGACTCAGGGAACACGACATTAACCATGGGCTTGAGACGAGGCAATTCAGGACAATTATGGGTGGCATGACTGACAACATCGCACAAATCACACGAAGGTGTACGCTTTGGAGGCTGAGGAGGAGCATGGTTTGTCGGTGCAGCCTTCTCTTTAAGTGCCTTCTTGTGAGCTTTTCCCCCTCACCCGAAGTTGTTGCAACAGGACGAGGTTCCTGTTGAGGTGGCTGAAGCACAGTAGCAGCGGGAGGGGTCATGGGGACTAGTTGAACCAAGGTCAAAGTAAGATAAGGTTTGGGCTGACCAAGCGGGGTAGCGGTTGGGGGATCAATGTACCAAATGGGGATCCCCATGGTCAAGTTAGGAAGAGATAAGGTAGCCATCACAGGTATCAAGAACACTCCGAGAGGGGGAGCTAGGAACGGTATCTGACCGGAGGGGTAATGGCCAGGCGGGACAGCTCCAAGGTGGTTAAGGCTAGGAGGAACCATGCTAGGAGGGTAGAGAGGCTCATGGATACCATCTGTAGGTGAAGGGCCAGGAGAAGGGGGTCAAGAAGGTTGAATCGAAGTACTAGGAGCAGGTTGCGGAGAGTGGGGCTCTTGACTAGCTGAATTGGGTCACTTGAGGGAAACCCGAGACGATTGCATCATGCAAACATTCGATGAGTTAGGATCGAAGACAAGAGGAGGAAGACCAGGGAATGAACCAAGCAAAGAGGAGTATTTGTAGACTCCAGGTGAGACACTGGTCAAAATTTTGACGGTTTGCTTATTGGCCATGGAAGATATGATGGACTCAGGGGAGGTCTGAGACTTCGGTTCGTAATATGTCAACTGGTCAATGGTGACTATCTTTCCATTATGGGGAAATGACATCTTGTGGTGAACCACATATGGTACAACATACATTGCATAGGTATAGCTACGACTCAATAGAATGTTGTAATCTAAGGGGGCATCAATGACTTCTACATCAACGCAAACAGTCTTGCATGTAAGAGTAATAGGACAATTGCAGAACATGCCAATGGGTTTGGAGGAGTGGCCATCCCACGCTCAGAGGGTGATAGTGGAAGGGTCCAACTCAGGTGATCCGAGTTCCTTCCAAACTGAAGCGGACATCACATAGGTGGATTCCCCCTCATCAATAATACAACGGAAAATGTTTGCATTTCAGATCTTAACAGGGATTTAGAAGGTGACAGAAGCAGGAAGGGGAGGATGTTCTGACCGGTCAACATCGAAGACTATCAAGCGATCATCTGAAGGATCTACATCACCCATGGAAAATAGTATAGATTTTCGTTGTGAAGGGCACGACTAGAGGAGTTCCAGCGTTGAGATGGCAGCGGGAGATTGCACCAAATCATCTACTATACTATACGAATGGGCAGATTTTCAAGAAGCAACATTTCGGCGTAATAGTCCCTTAGGGATCTTGGTAAGAACCTCTGCCTTAGGCTAAGGGATCTTCAAAGGACCATTGGTTGTTTAAAGAGGCTCTGTAGAACCTGAAGAAGGGGGCTCGAGGGTAGACATAGCGAGAGGCTTGTTGTACTAATGGGACCGAGTCTGAAGGTTGAGGTCAATAGTAATGGGTTGGTCAGAGTTGTTTGGGTTTCAAAATGTCACTCATTACCATACATTTTTCACCTATGCTTCCATTTTATCACCCATTATTCACCACCATGTCACTTAATTTTCCCTATTATTCACCATTAATGGGTCTAATTTATATTTTCCAAATATTATTTATTTTTAAGCATTTTTGAGAGAAATTCTTGATTAAATATTAGAAAATAACATATTTTACATTATATATGGAAAGTGGGTTGTTTTTGTGACATGTGTAGGTGCCAAGGAAGCTTCCAAGACACCTTTATGTGGCCTTGAAGGATCAAATTCGAATTTGAGAAGATAAACCTCATGGAGAAGATTATGATCTCATGGAGAAGATCAAGGACAAAAGGGGTTATGTGTCTAGATGGTTGAGAGATGTATGGAACTAAAAGAGACATTAGTGGATGATCATTATGAGTTTGTTACTCATCTCATTGTATAAATAGGAGTACAATCTCCTCCATATGAAATCTTAGTTTTTGTAATCTTGAAGTTTTGTAATCTTAGAATTTTAGAGTATGTAATCTTAGAAGCTTAGAGTTGTAACCTTAGAGTTGGTTTGTAATGGAGATTTTCAAATAAAGGATTCATACTTCGATTTTGCCTCTACATCTGAGTCTCCATTGAAGTGGTGTGCTTGTGGAGTTATGGAGGGCCCCCATGGCCTCACTTGCATGCTTATTTGCTTAATTTAGGTATAATTTATTTATGTTTTTTTGTTTTATTTCAGTTTTTAAGCTTTGTTAAATGATCTAATATTGGAAGGATCTTATTTGAAAGTGTTTTTGTAAGAGAACCATAAGATCTCATACAATTATTAGATTCAGGTTTGTTTCATTTCAATTTTTAAGCTTTGTTAAATGATCTAATATTGGAAGGATCTTATTTGAAAGTGTTTTTGTAAGAGAACCATAAGATCTCATACAATTATTAGATTTAGGTTTGTTTCATTTCAGTTTTTAAGCTTTGTTAAATGTTATAATATTGGAAGAGTCTTATTTGAAAGTGTTCTTGTAAGAGAACTATAAGACCTCATACAATTATTAGATCTAGGTTTGATTAGTTATTGAAAGAGATCTTAATGAATATGTTCTTGTAAGGGGACTTTAAAATCTTGGACAAATTAGGAATCTTTCTAGATCTATATATTTTAGATAAGCACTTCTAAGTATACCTTCCCGGGTTGACATTAAAATAAACTCTAATTGACATCATCAATTGGAGCCAAACATTTTGACGCCGTTGCCGGGGAAGTGCAACTAGAAGGATTTAGTAATTATTTATGCATTTGTTTTTATGAACTAATTTGTGGAACTTGGTGACAGCAGGTTCATAAAGGCGTTCAAAGTTTGGAGCATTTTTATTTTCGCACATAGTTAATTTAAATTCAGTTTTTATTTTAAACCCCCCATTTCTCACTAATCCATCTACGGATGATGAATTTGACAATGTTGAACAGGTACTTCTTGGAGAGCAAGGACAATAACCTTGAGCCAACTCTAAGACAGGATTCTCACATACTTGCAAAACATAATGTAAATTTTTTAAATCTTGATGTAAGCATGTTAGAATTTTTAGTCCGTAGATGGCTTCATTGGAAGCATTCTTTTACTTAGAAAATAAAACATTTTTCAAGTTAATATAGAATAGATTAGAAAAATAAAAATGAGATCTCATTAGAAGTCATTAGAAGTCGTTATCATTAGAAGTTTTTAGTTTTGTTTTCAATAAATAAATCATCATGAATAAATTCAGTGGCACATCTTTGCATTTCTATGTCTTGTTTTTGTATCGCGGGTGAGCCAGGAGCCTGATTATCGAAAAGATTTGTCTTCTGAGAGTCTAAACGCCCCCGTGACATTGCAGAAAGAGTATAGACAATGCAGGGTTTTGTCGCAAATCTTAATTATGTTTTATCATCCACGCTAACCTGCATAAATAAACAAATAAAAATAAATCAAGAGATTATATGCTCTCTTCCTGCGCTACGTGCGATCAGAAAAATCAAAAAATTTATTGATTTATTTCAAATAAAAATACTTTTGCTGGAAAATTGATCTACAATATGACAATAGAGAATTTTCTTTGAATGAGCAAAAAAAAAAAAAAAAAAATTCATCTTAAAATTTTTTAAGATAAAATTTAGTTTTTTTTAAATTTTAGTTTCAAAAAAAAAAAAAACATCAAAAATCCCACATAATAATAATAATATATATATATCATATATATATTATTATAAAAAATATATATTCTTTTTAAAAACTAGCCATTTTTAGATAGGTTCATTTCTTCTTCCTTTTTAGACTTAAAAAAATAAATCCAACTAACAAATTCATTTAAATAAAAAATTTCATAATAAAACAAACCACCAAAAAAAATAAAAAAATAAAAATAAAATGCAAAACATTTTATATAAAAAATATTAAAAAAAATAAAAAAATAAAACAAATAAAACAAACAATAAAACATAAAACAAAACACTAAAAACATGAAAAATCAAAACAATGCAAACAAACATTGTGCGTGGCTGCATTCAATTTTCGCTCTTTCGGACTTCGGCTTTGCAAAATTTCAGTCATACCTGCAATCATAACGCATTTACTGCTCATCATTGAACAAGACATTTACAAAGCGTTGCAAAATAGAATGGGATGTTCCATGTGATGAGTCACTGGCTTTGAAATTGGTTAGAGGAGATCAACAAAAGCCTTCTCATCAAATTCTGCATCTAAAAAACCTTTAAAAGATCTGAATGCTTTGTCCGGGTTATAAAGCTCGTTGTAGAAAATGACCAAAAAGGGACAAGTCAAGCATTCTGTGTTGTAAATTCAGCGATGGTCAGGACCTGGAAATATGCGATAAGCTGCTTTGCATGCCTTCCTCTCATCAGCTTCGGCATCATTTTCTTCTTAGTATGTTCAAGATCTAAGAATATGCTTGGAATTTAAGGACATCATGCCATGCCAAGGGATCAGTACTTGGTTTCCGAGGAAATATGAAAGCATCGAAATATAGAAAGTCACAGATTACTTTATACGTGTATGAGGAGGGACATTAGTATTTCTCAGAGCCGGGATTCTACAACTGGAATTCCCGAGTACATGGTTCAGATTCTCAATACTTGCATTTCTCGATGCGCGCCATATGACGTTCATTTCCACTGTGTCTGGTTTGCTTCTGCTAAAATGATGAACCCTAAAATTTTCAAGTGGATTGCTTATGATAACTGCCTAGTCAATGACGAGAAGCCTTTGAAGCCAAGTGAAATGCTCAGTTTCACATATTCAAATACTTTTATTTCAGCGTCACGAAATCGCCCCAGTGTCAACACGCGGTTTTAAAATGGATTTTCTGAGCAAACCATGATAAATTAAAAAAAACTGAGACATGGGTTTTCTCCGGAACGGGGGTAATTGTGTAACAAGTGAGAAATTTCCTGAAATTTGCAGCAGTTTAGGAGAAAATTGAGGTTCTTTCGAGCCTAATTTAGCAGATTGCCCCCAAATCCGATTTTTTTTCTGCCAGATCCGATTTTCGTAGATAAAATTCCAGCTTGAGACAGTTGGAGAAAACACCATGAATTAACATTTGTCTATTTATGCAGTTGATGTGAGTTTTTCTAGGGTTGAAATCCATACAAAACTAAAAAAAAATTAGCTTTAAAAAAAAAAAAAATTAATGATTGGAAGCTTCCGCTAATTTTTTTTGCTACTGTTCACTCATGACATAGCCACTACAACTTTGTTTAATTTCATTGAGCAAAAACATAGCCACTACAACTTTGTTTTAATTATTATGGTTGTTCGATGAGATGTAGCTGCAATATTGAAATGTCTGCAAAAATGGAATCAATTGCAGAATATGCATGTGCAATATCATAACATTTTTAAACAAATGATATCCATTGATGGGCAAAGCACAGAAATCACGAGATGGCGAAACTTTCAATGAGGAGTAACAATTAGTTTTCTTCCTGAATTTTTGTTTTTTTTATTTTTATTTAACGCATTTGTATTAACATCTTGCAAGTTTTAAATGATGCAGATTTTGGCAAATACAAGATCGATCGATGACGACATGTGAAATTTGATATCATAAATGCAAATCATGAAACAATTTCGACGATGGTCGGGATTTGCATAATTGCAACGAAATTAAATTTTATTTACATAAGAAGGGAATTAATTATACTGATTACATATTTTAAAATGGATTTATAAAAAAAAAAATCATAGAATTGAGCCAACTTACACATTTGATTTTACTTAAATTTGTTTCATTGGTGTTTAATTTTTGCATAAACAAACCAAGTAGAAATTGATCACTTTTGCTTGGATATATTTATGTTTTGTGAATGCCAAGTTTTTGCAGGTTTGCGTTAATCAGATGAACATTCAAGGAGTCTAATTTGTCGACAGTTGGACTTCCAACAGATCAATTTTATGATGAATCATGTGAATAAGTCCATATTCATTACAACCAGTCTTTTCTTCCCTTTGTAAAATTGTAAATCCCAATGAGTCCTCAATGCAAGCCAAAATCTCTTTTTCCTAGCAAGTTTCAATCATGCAGTGAAATCTTCTTTTTTTCATGCACTTCTTTTCATTCACCCCTAACCCACAAAATAAAACAAGAAGCTCACTTACAAGAAGCTCACTTATTTTCATTTTCCTTGTCATTTCCATTTCCTTTTTCCTACCATTTTCATCTTCTGCCAATAAAATCTTGCTTCTACATATCACTGAGTCAAAGTCCTAGAGTCTAATTATCTTTGTAAAAACACCTAGAGGCTTGCATGCCTTAATGGCAAGTACTCTTGCCAATGAACAATGGGAGTACATTAATATCCCTTGTTCGTTGGATCTTGTAGGTGACTCGACCACAACAAACATATTCGTCCCTACAAAGATGTGTTAGGCATCTTGACTCCCATTGGAATCAATGGTGGGAGCTCTCGTGTTGACTAGTGGCATTCATTAATGGCCACTAAGCCAACAACTTCTTACTATGTTCGACACCAACACATTTAATCACATAGTAAGATTTGTGCCATCGACCGTTGAAGACTTGAAGACCCATATTTGTAGCAGATGAAGCAGATTTCTGTTCATTTCTTTTTCAGCTTGTCATGACTTGAGGACAAGTCAATAAATAAGGTTGGGGGGAGGAAAATGTAACTTATATATTTTGTATACCTTCCAAGCCTTATAGATTTTCAGCCATATTCAGCAGACTCATCAGATTCATCAGACTATCTAGCAGCAGATACGACAATACAGATCCATCTTTCATCCACAACTTGCAGAAGAAGCTTCAGATCAGAGTTGCAGCAACTAAACATGCATGATTCATCCACTTCTGTAGGTAAGTAAGGTATGATGTTTTCTAACCTTTAATCTTGAAATTCTTTTTAGATGCTAAAATGATGATATTTGGAAAATATTCCACTATTTCATTATTCCCTTTCTCATTAAAAATTGCCAAAAACCATCAGTCGGGGAGGGGGAATTTCACACTTCACACTTCATTTTTTTTTCCCTCATTCATGTTACATTTTAACCCACATAGTTTTCCCACAATAAAACTACTACAAAATGATGAACATATTAAATGACTTCTTAAATATGATGAGCATAATAAATGACTTCTTAAAATGATTGATCTCAACAAAGTAAATAATGATTGTAAATACAAGAACCAATCATTAAAAAGAGATCTCTACAAAGTAAATAATGATTGTAACACAAGAACCAATCATTCAAAGATGCAAATGCTTTGCAAAAATAAAAGTTATCCAAAGATGTGCAAAGTTAAAAGGAAGTCCATGATTGAAAGATGCTTGTTACACAAGAACCAAACATCTTATAAAAGGAAGCTCATCTAAAAATTAAATAAGTCATTGTAGTAGCTTGCATGAGGACATGCAAGAGCTTCAGTTGGGGAGTATGTTTGGGTTTCAAAATGTCACTCATTACCATACATTTTTCACCTATGCTTCCATTTTATCACCCATTATTCACCACCATGTCACTTCATTTTCCCTATTATTCACCATTAATGGGTCTAATTTATATTTTCCAAATATTATTTATTTTAAAGCATTTTTAAGAGAAATTCTTGATTAAATATTAGAAAATAATATATTTTACTTTATATATGGAAAGTGGGTTGTTTTTGTGACATGTGTAGGTGCCAAGGAAGCTTCGAAGACACCTTTATGTGGCCTTGAATGATCAAATTCGAATTTGAAGAGATAAACCTCATGGAGAAGATCAAGGACAAAAGGGGGTTATGTGTCTAGATGGTTGAGAGATGTATGGAACTAAAGAGAGATTAGTGGATGATCATTATGAGTTTGTTACTCATCTCATTGTATAAATAGGAGTACAATCTCCTCCATATGTAATCTTAGTTTTTGTAATCTTGAAGTTTTGTAATCTTAGAATTTTGGAGTATGTAATCTTAGAAGCTTAGATTTGTAACCTTAGAGTTGGTTTGTAATGGAGATTTTCAAATAAAGGATTCATACTTCGATTTTGCCTCTACATCTGAGTCTCCATTGAAGTGGTGTGCTTGTGGAGTTATGGAGGGCCCCCATGGCCTCACTTGCATGCTTATTTTCTTAATTTAGGTATAATTTATTTATGTTTTTGTTTTATTTCAGTTTTTAAGCTTTGTTAAATGATCTAATATTGGAAGGATCTTATTTGAAAGTGTTTTTGTAAGAGAACCATAAGATCTCATACAATTATTAGATTTAGGTTTGTTTCATTTCAATTTTTAAAGCTTTGTTAAATGATCTAATATTGGAAGGATCTTATTTGAAAGTGTTTTTGTAAGAGAACCATAAGATCTCATACAATTATTAGATTTAGGTTTGTTTCATTTCAGTTTTTAAGCTTTGTTAAATGTTCTAATATTGGAAGAGTCTTATTTCAAAGTGTTCTTGTAAGAGAACTATAAGACCACATACAATTATTAGATCTAGGTTTGATTAGTTATTGAAAGAGATCTTAATGAATATGTTCTTGTAAGGGGACTTTAAGATCTTGGACAAATTAGGAATCTTTCTAGATCTATATATTTTAGATAAGCACTTCTAAGTATACCTTCCCGGGTTGACATTAAATTAAACTTTAATTGACATCATCAATTGGAGCCAAACAAGAGTTCATCATGAGAATCTGGTAATCGGAGGTACCATATGGAGGGTGTTGAGTGGCCACCTGACCTTCAAGTGGTTGGTTAGCCACAAATCCTTGCTGAGGGAAAGCATTAGTAAACACAGCTGGCTAACTAGGCGCAGCACTGGGAGGAACTGAAGGGGAGGCTTGTTGTCCTCGCGATGCTGCTTGAGTCTCCCACATTTGTCGCATTTGTGGTAAAAGAGGACAATCATGGGTGTAATGACCATAGACACCACAACAATAACAAGTTTTGTTCATGTGAACAGGCCTGTCCTGCTTGGGCTGAGTGCCCTGTTGTCGGTTAGCAGTGTTAGGTGCATTACCTTGGGGATTAGGTCTAGGATTACCAAGGGCAGAATGATTTTGGATGTCTTTCCTCTTCTTTTTGGAAGTAGGAGGATTAGTCGCGCCTTGCTGTGCATACACTTGCCCCTGAGGGGGTGGCGGTTGTTGTTGCGAGGGTTGAAAAAGAAAGGGAGGCGGGGGTGCTAATTCTTGAGGGGTTGGAGCACCAGGCTGAGGATACAGATAATAAGGAGGTTGGGTAACATTGTGGTAAACATGTTGGACAAAATAAGGAGGCATGTTGTATCCTGGATACATGCTACCGGAAGGGGGAAAATCGCTATAGGAGCTGGCCCCTCCCTGAGGGAAACCATAACCCATGGGAGGATGAGTATATGGATGAGAAAGGGCTCCAACGATACCGTCGGCATCAGGAGATGCCCCCAGTGCGTTGGCACCACCGAGTCTACGGAGATCAGGTAAGACGGTATAAACATAACCAGACTAAGCGTAGATCAGGTCATATTTTAACACAATCTGGAGAGCGGCTTCTTCGATTTGAGGGAAATGTGATGTGACATCTTTGCCTATAGCAGGAAAAATGGATCTAAGGAACCAATCCATGTAGACACAGTCTTTAAAGGTAGGGGCTCGACATAGGCTCTTTCTTCTCCGCCATTCCTGGACATGATCGAATAAGCGGGTCCCAGATGATTGACAGAAAGAAATCAAAATTTTGGTACCATTGTCATAACGAAGGGGAAGCTAGAAATAAGATAGAAAAGCTCGGGCAAGAGTTGCAAAAGTGGTATGAGAGGAGGAGGCCTGATCAACATACCACTTAGAAGCTTTGCCAGTAAGCGTACATTGGAACAACTGAAGACAGACAGAGTCATCGGTAATGGAGTTAGACGAACACCACATGTGAAAAGATCGAACGTGTTTTGTAGGATCTTCTCCAGCACGACCTTCAAAATTGGGGACGTCGGAAGGGAGCTTGGTTGGCATAGTAGGCCAACCAGCGTCATGGCATATAGGTTCACTGATCAACTGGTTAAAATTGGCAAGACTGAGGCCTCCCATATAGGGGATCAAGGGAGCAGCCGGGATAGTTCTTGTTGCAGTCCCACTAGTAGTATTCCCAGCATTAGGGTCGGGGCTACCACCAGCGTTAGGTCTTGAACCAGACATGGTGAATGTGACAAGGGGAGAACCGGAGATGGAACTAGAAGGGGAACCCAATGAACCAGAAGAGGAGTCAGAATGCGGACTCGGTGGAGGACTAACTCGAATCCTACGAGGAGGAGTAAGTCTTCCTACCGGAAATTGAGGATGAAGGCCAAGAAGTCTCCGAGATAAACGCCTTAGCAGTGCAATGACGATGGCACAAACATGACACAAAGGGAAGAGATACCAACAAGGGCAAGAAGGTGCAGGATCAACTAATTACAATGTCGAAACAAGGGCAGAAAGGTGCAAAATCAATTGATTACAACGTTATAGTCTTTGACTGGCGGTGTTAACCAGGATCTTATTCACTTTGGGTGTGTGTGTGTTAAGTGTGTAATTTTTAATTTTTAAACCCAGACGTTTGTAGAGAAAAAGAAAAATTTTGTTGTATAACTGTAAATAAACGTGTAGATAACAGTATATGAAACTGAAATAACAGAAATAAACAGCTAATTATGCACTAATCGAAACCCAAGGAGGCGGGTTGTAATATCTCTTTTCAGGGATATCTCTCAAACACAAGAAAACTCCAACCAGAGATGGACTGGGGGGGCATTTACCAGATATGTCACCTCTGGAAAGAGGGTGAGATCTGGAGGCTACCTGGCCCTTTCCAGACTCTATCTAAGAGTATGGGAAAAACACACCAAGTGGTATACTATCCGGAATGCTCAAAGAGAGAAATAACAGTAGTGCAAGCATACAATAGCATGTGTAGAACATGTAGAAAATACTTAGAAATATAAAGATAAATCTAAGCCATTTTATTATACTGAGAATAGAAATGAGTACAATAGGTGATTAGAGTGATGGCACCTAGACTTGCACCGGGCAAGTGAAGAAAAGCTCTCAGAATGACAAAGAAATGGCTGCTCTCTGATCTGCGTCCAAGCTGCCGGAGAACTGTTGTGCTACTGCTACTGCTGGAACCAAAATGAGTATTTGGGGCTGCTCCCCTACTCAGAAAAAGCTGAAACTCTGGCACCTCTACTCACCAAACCCAGAAAATCCCAATGAGCGTTTCTGAAATAGCCAACCCCTGAAAATCACCCCCTTGAGGATCTACGCTATCCTCCAAGGCTCTGCACTGACACTAAAGGGAATCCACCAAAATACTGCCTCAAACTCTGCCAAAATCCTCCAATAGGCAAGGGCTGGTTCTCAAAGCTTGAAACCTCCAAAAGAAACTTGATCCAGAGCTCCCAAGAAATGGACTACATCCTCCCTCTCAAGATTACGTAGTCACTAGATGCCAAGCTCCACCACCAAGCCTCAACTCGATCCTCCTGCAAAAATACTGATGGGACTACCTCACCCGAGCAGGCACTCGAAGTCCCCCGGGGCTGAGGGTGAGATCTCCGAACGGAGACACTCGGTGCACTAAACAGTGCTGCAGACTAGCTAAACAACCAGCATGCTCAAGAAGTTGAAGTGACCAGCTCAATATCATAAACATCGAATGACCAAAATGAGGAGGCTCTCCTCCTTTTATAACATTGGACTCTCTCTCAAACCCTAGGCCCATCATCTCCAACATAGCCTCTCTTGGCCCCACATTTCCAACTCAACCTGCACAGTCCCTCCACGTGCTCTAGTGGGTCCCCTCTCCACGTGGTCTCTTTGCCCCCCTTGGCCCACTTAAGTTACAACATTGTGTCTACTAGGGAGTGACTTTATGTTTAGAGTGAGTTATGTCCCCCTCTACTCACTTTTATTTATAATTTAACTATAGTTGGTAAAATTGATCAAAATTAATATTTCCAATTAGTCATCGCTAATTGGGAATATTACAGCCTCCCCCGGAAAAATGTTGCTTGACCCCAAACAACTGTAGTGATGGATGATGCAAGATTTTCTTACTCTCCTAAGTGGCATCCTCATCCGGCAAATTCTTCCATCTCACTAAGAATTCCCGAATTGTCCTTTTCCGCAGCTGCCTCTCCCTAGTATCAATAATGGCCTCTGGCTGCAACACCAAATGCCCCTCATCATCCGTAGGCAGTAGCTCATCTGTCACTGTCACCTGCTTCCCCAATGCCTTCTTCAGGCATGATACATGAAAAATGTTATGAATCTTGCTACCTTGGGGCAGCTCCAACTCATAAGCAACTTGTCCAACCCTGCGTATCACCCTGTATGGTCCAAAAAAACATGGCTTGAGCTTCTCAGCTCCCTTCTGCTTTAGTGACGATTGTCATTATGGCTGCAAACATAGGTAGACCAAGTCCCCTACCTCAAACTGTCTTTCCACCTGACCCCTATCCGCATACAGCTTCTGCTGATTCTGCGTTGTAGCCATGTTATCCTTGAGAGCTCGAAGAATGTCCTGGCTCTCTTGGATCCAATATTTGGCTCTTAGAGCCTTGCTAGCACCAAACATCACATCAGCAAAAGATCAATAATGATATCCATATAAGGCATAGAACGGAGACATACCGATGGATATGTGATGTGTGTTGTTGTAGCAGTACTCCCCCAGATGCAGCCACTTTAGCCATGCTCTCTACTGCCCACTAACATAGTTACGCAAGTAGCCCTCCAGCCACTTGTTAACTATCTATGTCTGCCCGTTTGTCTGTGGGTGGTAGCTGGTGCTCGGTGTCAACTCTGTCCCTACCAGCTGGAAAATCTCCTGCCAGAATCTGCCCATAAAGCGGTTGTCCCTGTCACTGATAATGGTCTTGGGAAGACCATGTAACCTGAAAATCTCTCTGAAGAATAGCTTTGCCACCTGTGCTGTTGTATAGTGTGTGAATATGGCGAAAAAATGAGCATACTTCATCAGCCGATCAACAACGACGAATATACAGTCCTTTCCCTGCACCATGGGCAACCCTGTGATGAAGTCCATCGAAATGCTCTCCCATTTCCCCTCCGGAATGGGAAGAGGCTGCAAAAAACCTGTTGGATGGCTCATCTCTCCCTTGTTTATGTGGCAAACCTCGCACTCCCTGATATGCTGGAGCACGTCCTCCTTGAGGCCCTTCCATGAGAACCTCTCTCTGATGGCCCTGTAGGTTTTGATAAACCCCTGATGGCTGGACAATGGTGAGTCATGTGATGCCTGAAGTATCTTCTTCTTGAGCTGGGAGCCCTCATTCAAGAAGATCCTATCTCTGTAGTAGATGATCTCATCTATCACCCTGTATCTATCATCTGTCACCTGACCATCCAGAACCTCACAAGCAAACCTATCCTTGGAGTACTCCACCAAAATTCAAGCCCTCCAATCTGTATCCAAACTCATCAAAGACAACGTGGTTGGTCTACGTGAAAGTGCATCAGCTACCAAGTTTTTCTTCCCCTTGACATACTCAATTTCAAAGTCATACGCCTGGATCTTGCTGATCCACTTCTGCTGCCTCTCCTGTAGTTTCTTCTCCTCCAAAAAGAACCTGAGGCTATTGTGATCAGTCCTCACCCTGAACCTGTTACCCACCAGGTACTGCTGGAATTTGGCCAATGCATGCATAATGGCCAGCATCTCCTTGTCGTATATAGCATACAACCGCTCATGAGGAAGTAGCTTCCGGCTCTCATAGGCTATAGGGTGGCCTCCCTGCTTCAAAACTGCGTCAATCCCCTCTCCCGACGCATCACACTCTAAAACAAAAGGCTACGTAAAATATGGCAATGCAAGCACTGGGCAGCTGCTCATAACCTCCTTGAGCCTGGCAAAGGCTCACTGCGTTGTATCTGTCCAACTAAATGCCCCTTTCTTCATCATATCTGTCAGGGGTGCAGCAAGCTGACAGAAACTCTTGACGAACTTCCTGTAATAAGTAGAGATACCAATAAATCCTCGAAGCTTTGTCATGTTTCTCGGCTCCATCCAATCTCTGATGACCCTGATCTTATCCTTGTGGACTCTCACTCCATCCACCCCTATGATGTGTCCCAAGTAGAGCATCTCCGTCAACCCAAACTCACATTTGGAGAGCTTAGCATAGAACTGCTGCTCCTCCAAAATATGTAGTATTGTCTCTAGATGCTGAAGATGCTCCTCCCAAGTCCTGCTGTATATAAGGATATCATCAAAGAAGACCAACACAAACTTCCTCAAGTGACTGCAAAAGATGTGGTTCATGCACGACTAGAAGGTAGCTGGTGCGTTGGTTAGCCCAAAGGGCATCACCAAGAACTCGAAGTGGCCATAATGACACCTGAAAGCGGTCTTGCGAATTTCCTACTCCCTCACGCAAATTACCTGGATCTCAAATCAATCTTTGAGAAGAACTGTGCTCCCCTCAACTCATCCATCATCTCATCAATCCTCGGTATAGGGTACCTGTTCTTTAGGGTCTTTTTTTTCAGGGCCCTGTAATCAAAGCACATCCTCAATGTGTCGTCCTTGTTCTTCACCAATACCACAGAAGAAGAAAAAGGACTAGTGCTCGGTCGAATGTGGCCAAGAGCCAACAACTCCTAGATGGCCCGCTCAATCTCATCCCGATAGGCCTTAGGATGCCTATAGGGGGTGGTAAAAATGGCCTGTATGCCCTGCTCTAGCTCTATAGTGAGCTCAAACCCCCGATCTGGTGTTTTCCTAGCGGAATCTCCCCAAACACCGTGGCATACCTGTGAAGAACGGACTGTATCTCTGGATGCACTGTCTGTCCTGTAGTCCCTGCCTCTGATGCACGCAGCTCTACTGCCCACTCTATGTCTCCCTTCCGGAATTCTGCCTCCATACAGTGAGCTAAAACAGTCTGGGGCAGATATGTGTGCTGACCCCATATCTTCTCATGCCTCCCGGTTTTCTCATCATCCCACTCCATCTCCAAGGCCTTCAAATCCGTGGTGACCTTCCCTAGAGTGATAAGCCATTGTACACCCAATATCATGTTGGTGTCCGGGATGTTGACCACAAAAAAGTGGTCAGTCAATGTGTAGGTGCCCATCGTCACTGATAACTCCAGAACATATCAGGCACACTGCATAGCCTGATCTCCTAGGACCAAGACTGAAAACCCATCGAAGCTCTCTGTCTGTATGCCTCTCCGCTCTACCATCTATGCATCGATGAAGTTTTGGGTTGCCCCACTTTCCACCAGTACTGGTACTCGCTGCCCACGTACTGTCCCACGTACGCGTAGAGTCAGGTACTTGGGAGCTCCTCGGAATGCTGCAAGGGTCCCTCCGGTAGGTGCAAAGGTCGCACCTCTTGCTCCTGGGGGTGGAGGTGGCAAAGGCTCTTGCGCTGAATGACTGCCTCCTGCCTCCACGTCATCATCCTCATCCTCTTGCCCGCTACTCTCGGAGAAGACCTCAATAAAATGTACTTTGCCAGTAGCACATCTATGTCCTGGCGCCCACGGCTCCTGACAGGTCAAGAACAACCTCTTTTTCTTCAACTCCCTCCTGGAATCATCATCTAGCTGTACCCTACCCTGATTCCCCTTTGGAGGCGGAATCCTCACATCCTTCCCCTTTGGCTGGAAATCCTATCTCTGGGGGTAAGGTGTCATGGTCCTAGGTAAGGCATCCTGCAAATGCTGGGCCCTGCCGATGGCATCCTGGAGTGTGGCCAATCTAGTGGATCTGGCTAGACCCTGAAGTGGCTCTGCTAACCCCTCAACAAACATGTAGATCATCCATGTTGTGGATAGATCTGGCACCATCACTGAAATCCTCAAGAAATCTGCAATATACGTCTCCGGGCTCCCGGTCTGTTTGAGCCTCGTCAGCTCAACAAAGTGCTCCTCTAGAGCCCTTCGGTCAAACCTCTCTATCAACCTCCGAGTGAACTCGGCATAGGTAGTCACTGTAGAATGCCCAAGTGTAACAATCCCATGGAACCACCAATCCTGAGCCTTGCCATCCAAATGCAGTGTGGCCACCTTGATGGCCTCCATCTCTGCCATCTGGTTGAGCTAGAAATATATGTCCAGCTTCTCCACCCAAGACTTTTCCGAACTGTTTAATGAACCATCAAACGTAGGCAAATGGAATCGGCTCATTGTACGCTAGGTGTCTCCATCATGATAATGCCAGTGCCCTCTATGATGGTCGCGGGGTCTGTTGTCTCGCTGGAGCTGAACAAAGTCTCTGAATGAAAGGGCATCCCTGAACTCCTGCCCATATGCCTGGTACTCAGCAAAATAATCACCCATGTGGCCAGACTCTGGCTCCTGTTGTGCTCCTGCCCCAGTGTCTGCACCCAGAAAAGTGGGCATAGTGGAACGAGTGGGGGCATGTGATGCCTAGTGCGGAGTGGCAACCCACTCCTGCAAATGGTGGAATGTGCCCGACCCCTCACCAACCTGGAAACCCCTTGGGGTTTCACGCTGTCTAGACTCCACAACAGTGAGTCTCTGACCCATCATCTCAATCTGCCTCGCCATATCCTACACTAATTTGAGAAGTGCTTCCCCAAACTGTTTTGCATCACTATCATCTGCCATTGGCTCTCCTTGCTCTGCGTCTACCACAGACCCCTCCTATTCTGCATCCACCACCCAGACACAGTCACCCTCTCCGTAGGTGTTCTCCAACCTATGCTCAATATATCTGTACTTCCTACCTCTATAGAATATGTAGGGTTTATCCCTCGGTGTCATAGACAACTAGCTCCACAGGCTGAGCCAGATCTATGCTCTGATACCACTGTAATATCCCTTTTCAGGGATATCTCTCAAACAAAAGCAAACTCCAACTAGAGATGGACTGGGAGGGCGTTTACCAGATATGTCACCTCTGGAAAGAGGGTGAGATCTGGAGGCTACCT
Organism: Pinus albicaulis; assembly: GCA_034641835.2. Taxonomy (NCBI): domain Eukaryota; kingdom Viridiplantae; phylum Streptophyta; class Pinopsida; order Pinales; family Pinaceae; genus Pinus; species Pinus albicaulis. The sequence goes on from CM076578.1 coordinate 1,035,436,849, forward strand.
GGTCCTTTCCAGACTCTGTCTAAGAGTATGGGAAAAACACACCAAGTGGTATACTATCTGGAACGCTCAAAGAGAGAAATAAAAATAGTGCAAGCATACAATAGCATGTGTAGAACATGTAGCAAATACTCAAAAATATAGAGAGAAAGCTAAGCCATTTTATTATACTGAGAATAGAAATGAGTACAATAGGTGATCAGAGTGATGGCACCTAGACTTGCACCGGGAAAGTGAAGAAAAGCTCTCAGAATGACAAATAAATGGTTTCTCTCTGATCTGCGTCCAAGCTGCCGGAGAACTGTTGTGTTGCTACTACTGCTGGAACCAAAATGAGTATTTGGGGCTACTTCCCTGGTCGAAAAAATCCGAAACTTTGGAATCCACCTCTACTCACCAAACCCAGAAAATCCCAAAGAGCGTTTCTGAAATAGCCAACCCCCGAAAATCACCCCCTTTAGGATCTACGCTATCCTCCAAGGCTCTGCACTGACACTGAAGGGAATCCACCAAAATACTGCCTCAAACTCTGCCAAAATCCTCCAATAGGCAAGGGTTGGCCCCTTGCTCAATCTCAAAGCTCGAAACCTCCAAAAGAAACCCAATACGGAGCTCCCAAGAAATGGACTGTGTCCTCCTTCTCAAGACTGCGCAGTCACTAGATGCCAAGCTCCACCACCAAGCCTCAACTCGATCCTCCTGCAAAAATACTAATGGGAATACCTCACCCTAGTAGGCACTCGAAGTCCCTCGGGGCTGAGGGTGAGATATTCGAACGGAGACACTCGGTGCACTAAACAGTGTTGCAGACTAGCTAAACAACTAGCGTGCTCAAGAAGTCGAAGTGACCAACTCAATATCATAAACATAGAATGACCAAAATGAGGAGGCTCTCCTCCTTTTATAACGCTAGCCTCTCTCTCAAACCCTAGGCCCATCATCTCCAACGTAGCCTCTCCTGGCCCCACACTGCCAACTCAACCTGCGCAGTTCCTCCACGTGCTCTAGTGGGTCCCCTCTCCATGTGGTCTCTTTGCCCCCCTTGGCCCACTTAAGTTACAATGTTGTGTCTACTAGGGAGTGACTTTATGTTTAGAGTGAGTTATGTCCCCCTCTACTCACTTTTATTTATAATTTAACTATAGTAGGCAAAATTGATCAAAATTAATATTTCCAATTAATCATCACTAATTGGGAATATTACACGGGCCTCTCAACAACTAGTCTAAAGGTGGGCAAATATCTAGTCCAAACACATAAAAATAGCCAATGGATCTAAATTCAAGAAGGACAATGATCTAAAGGTCAAATTTGCTGGAAATAGGTGCAGAAAACAAAACAAAAAAACCAGAGGGAAAAATGCTGCAAATGAGGTGGCGAAAGGCTACAAACTGGAGGGAAACGGAAAGGGCCCTAGAGGAAGACCCAAAAAAAACTGAAAAGAGGTGTTTTGGATGGATGAATAACCAATCTGAAATGGATCTGAAGGTAAGGGATCAGATCTGAAAAATGGTTGAACACACTGAAATTTCAGACAACTTGCAGCAGCTAAACTCTTCTTAGAAAGGTGGAGGGTACTGAAGCCCTAGGGGGCTAGGTTCCCACTTTGATGAGTAAAACAGAGCAAGTACAGGTCCAAAATAGGCGGAGACGGAGGTCAGGCAACCCTGAACAGAGGCTGAGATAAACCCAGAAAAATTCCCGCAAAAAGTTCAGGTCGCAGTTCCTTACCTTTTTTCTACAAAGGTCGCAGTTTTTGGCCTGTTTTCTATGCCCTAGAGGTTTAGGTTGCAATTTTTGGCCCAAAAAGTGCGACCTGCACTTCTGGTACTCTCTGGAGAAGGTTTCAGAAGAAAAAAAAAATTCGTCTCAGCTATGGTTGATGCCTGTCACTTGCGCAATAGGTCCAAAAAAACACGGAAGTTAGAATTTTTAATGTTTTAGGGTTTTATAGGTTAAAAACAATATCAAGAAAAGAAAAACAAGAAGCTGAAGAGAAATCCTAGGGTTTGAAGTAGCTGGTATTGCAGGGATCTAAAAAACGATAGAGGTTGTAATCGTAAATCCTTGTGGAGTCGCCAGTTGTTAGGATGAATCTTAATTGTAAGCGTACGAAAAAGGCTCACTTTAGTTGTGTGTAACAAACAACCCTAACAACAAAGATGGTTGCCAGTTTCTTCAGATATGTAGTTAGTTGACAAGGATAAATGCTACGAAATCTAGATCTATGCAGTAAAAGACATTAAGCAGTAAATAAAAGCAAGAGTTGCTCCATGCATCCAATAGACAAGACAAGAATGTTTTTAAAGAATTTTTGTATTTTTTGACTCCTGGGAAGGGAACATAGAAAGATGTTACCAGTCCCCCTCAATGGGATGGGTTCTTGTAAGTCCTCAGCACTTCAAATCTAAGATCTGTCTCTCTTGATGGTGTAGAAAACCCAAACAAAAAATGGAACTCAAAGGGAGATCACAAGAAAAATGGTAGCAAAATATGACAATGATGGAGGATCAAAGTCAGACCAAAAGTATAAATCCAGAGTGATCTTTAGGCAACAAAAGGTAGTAAGTGAATGGAAAAACCCTTCTATTTATAGCAAAATATGAGTTAGTCTAGATATTGGTGCATAATTAAAATATTATTAACCAAATCTAGATCCAACTTTTATGGAATATTTTATTATATTTGTTGGAGGGAAAAAGAATTTGACTTTGGTCAAATCCCTTTATTTGTGAATAATAAATAAATAAATGATTTGTTTATTATTTTAAGGATGTGGTTAAGTAATAATCAAATAAATAATGATTTATTCAATTATTTATAAATGATTTAGTCAAATTTAAATAAGGAATATTATTCAAATAAGGTTTAAATAATTATTCCTAGAAAATAATAAGATAAATAATGATTTATCTAATTAATTTCCCTGTTTTGGGTTAAACATGACCAAGAATATTAATTAAACTGTTGTTTAACTAATTATTCCTTGAGGAAAATCAAACAAACATGGATTTATTCAATATTTCCTCATGGGGTTTCCTGTTTAGACCATAAACAACTTAATAAATAAAGATTACTAAGCCATTTTTCATAGTGAAAGCAATTTTAATTAGGGTAAAATTGGTCTTACATGGTGTACTTTGGTCAATCTAATAGTAATAGGTTAGATGACCAAAGTTTGGTGTAACAAAATATATAATATATAAATAATAGTTATAAATTGGTGTAACAAGAATTTTAACCATGGATATTCACCCCCATTTTACCATCGATATTATTAGCTTGTAAATAAGCTATGTTAAAATACCATGGCTCATCAATACCACATGCCCAAAAACCATCTCTCATTTCACAATACACACACACACACACATATATATATATATTCATTTTTAATTTTATTTTATTATAAATATCGAAAATGTGTTGTGATGTCCTATTATGTTATGTTATCTAAACATTTTGACTTAGGAAATTACATAAAAATAAAATAGATATTCACGTTGTAAGGCAAGGCATTCACCTTTGAGAACAACTCCCCCAGCTGCCACTATGTACTAGTCTACACCATTGGATGGAATGTTTGACAATTGAATATTTTTACACCGTCGGATTAGTAGTTAATAGTTAAGAGAAAAATAATAGTTAGGGAATGTAATGGGCATGTTCAAAAAGTAATCAAACAACTGCTTCTTGTTGAATGGTTTCTTGATGGATTAACGCGGAGGCTTATTCCCCTCTTGGTTCTCGAGAAGAGGGTTTCTCTTGCAGGGATTGGTCTGGTCACTATATTATTATTTTTATTTTAATTACTACTTTGGCCACATATTAAGGTTGCTTAGTTCTACTTTTTCTTGTAGGTGACCAAGGTTTGGATGTGAGCAGCTATTTCTAGAGATATTTTTTATTTTTAAAAGGCCTTTATTTCCATAATAAAGATATAAGTCATTTGTTTGGGATGAATATATTTAGAACAAGAGTTATTGTATAAACTACTCTTCTTTTAATTTTATTTGTGTAACACCTCTATTCTTATCAAGGCCCCAGTAACTTGTGGTCATATTTCCATGATCTAGCTACAGGAAGAACTGATGTAGCGCCTTGTCTTAATGGCTTGTTCACCGTAGTAAATGACACAATGTATCAGATGAGCGAGCATGCGTAAGTAATGGGAGCATTCTTTGCCAGGTCATGAATAAACAAAATCCTGGCTTGATACCTAATGTACATTTTACCTCCTCCTTACCATATGCATATTCCCCATGTTTAAGACTATAGACATTTTTTGTTTCCATTCTAGAGCCAATAATGAATTCAACAATTAAACTGTAGCGCATATCATATTTTACATAGAAACAAAAATTTAGTCTGTAAAACGTTTTGAACAAGATTTTCCAAAGGAAAATCTGCAATCTCTTGGGCTTTTGCAAATGTAGGAAAATTTATTTTTGCACATGTTCTTGTACGTGAACAAGGGAATTTTGCACATTGTATACCTATATGGTTTACCGGGAAGCAAACATGGGCCTAATCTACTAATAGGATTTTGTTTTTTGTTTTTTTGGAGATGGAGATTAGATTGTATGCAATTTTCATGGCGTAGTTGCTATTTTTGTGTTGGTGCAATGATGTGGCCAATGAGCATTTGGGATTGGAAGTGCAGAAGGAACCTTATCAAGAGAAGTTTTTTTTATCAGATATTCATAAAGAGATTTTCCTTTTAATTTAATGAATTAGTATTCCATTTAAAACATGTTTTCTATCATTGTAAGGGTCTTCAAATTGTGAGTGGAAACAATGGATATTGCTAAGTACACCTTAATAGATTTATCTAAATCAAAATTAAAAATCACAGTGAAATTACACCATAACTAGCATCTGAAGTGGTGCACCAATGCACATTAATAAGGCGTGGTGTTATTTCTTGTTATCAAACGAGAAAAAATATCACTCGTTTGATTTCAGATATTAACAAACATTTTCAATGCTTCCTTTGATTCAATTGGCACAAGATGAGGACCTCCTACCTGGGCAGTGCATGTAGAGACAGAACCTCCAATATTCTTCTACAACCACTTCCTTGCAAGTTCCAACCACATGCTTCTTCATCTACAAATCCCTTATAGTCGGACAAGAAGAAGCTTATGCAAAACTCAAGAAATTTGTGATGGATACATAGAAATAATGTTTCTTTCGGATTGGAGTGGTTGGCAAGGGTGGATCAGGAAATAATCTACTCCTCAAGGGAGTCTTCAACATTCAACATGTAAGGAATTTTTTTCCTGATCATTTATTGCTATGGTCACTATTTTGCGCACTCCATCAATTGCAACTCTTAGGCATGAACTTTGTTCACAAATGACTGTGCACACAAAGGCATATCTTCATGTAACTGTAAGCCGAGATGATATACAAATATGGTTAAATGTGAGACTAAAAAGTAAGAGGTTTTCTTTATTTATAGATGATGTATGGGAAGAGGGAGTGAAATTTCTAGAGGATTTGGCATTGCTGCAACTAAAGGAACACTCAATGTCAAAAGTTATTGTGAGTTCAAGGAATCATAGAGAATTGTTAGAGACTTCCAAAATGACTGTAAGAGTTGGAATCAGCACTTGGACTGCATCAAGTACCTGACCAGACACATCCTAAGCTCTAAGGCAATTTAATGATTTGGATTATAGGATTGGTAGGTGGTTGGTACCCTAGTTCACTGAAAAGGGATTTCAGTCAAGTTCAATGTCACACTAATGAAGGTATTGAGTCCTGATGTGGTAGCAGAAAAGTATTTTTGTAGCCTATGAAGAGAAGAGAGTGTGAAAAATGAGAAGAGACAGTGGGTCTGCAAGGCTTCAATCCACTACTTTTGGTAGAAAACAAAACAGAGAGAAATTTGTCAATATTTCAATAAGAGAAAGCTATGTCTAGACTTACAATATTCTTACTGAAATATCATGGAAGGTAACTGTTATAAGTGATGCTCTTTACACTGTCATTATGTATATTTCATCAAGAAATCTCACTGTGTGAGACCAAAAAAAGTTGTTAAAACACATAAGCATATCAAGAGATTGATAAAAACATACAACAACATATGGAATTTACAAACAGCACTGAAGAATATAAGATACGAGAACACATGTGAAAATAAGAATACACACATCAAACAGGGAATAAGTCCTCAAAATTTTATTTCAATTTCATTCACTCAAAAGTGCATTGATCATATGATCAAAATATTCTAAAACCATGAACCTTCACTTCATAGAGTTGTCTCACATATATACAAAAACATAATACTGTCATCTCCACCAAAGGAGTGAATCTGTTTCAAAAATTTATTACAACCTCATACAAAATATTAGGCTTATCCTTAAAATTTAATACAAAGTTCTATAACATAAACTAAGTAAACAACATGATGGCTAACAATTTGAAGTGGCCGAATGATGTGGAAGTTTGTTGGAAGACTGCTCCTCTGTTCTGGTGCAACCACCTCCACAAAAAGTGTAAATAGCAGTGAAAGTGACATGTGGTTGGTTTCCTCAAAAATTGCACAACAAAACCACGAAATTTAGGAGGGTACTTGATACATGACACCTGGCAGCATCCATTATAACTGAAATCTCCTCCACTTCACCTGCTTTGATGTGACCATTATGATAATAAACCAAAAAGCAGCTCCTTTTCATCATGTACTAATATTCGGAAATAATAGCTACCTTTGGAGAAAAAGTAGCTAGATCTGGAAACATGGAAAATTAACCCAAAAATGAAAAGTTTCTCCAAAGGAAGCCATATTCCTTCATTCTTCTAAGGTCCAAAATAGAGGCAAAAATCCTAATGGCCTCAGCTTTAGTCACCCCCTTGTCTGACCTCTTTCTCTATGTTTGACTCTTTGGCTGAGTCTTTTTCCTCTTGATTTTATCTTCTGGACTCTCCTCAATATTAATAATTTCATATCTTGATGCAGGATTAACAATCAAATTATAGGTTGTATGAGTTTATTTTTAGGCCTAGTATGAGGTCTCTGGATATAAGGATTTGGAATAAACTTAGACCTTTTACCTGCATGCATGAATCTACTAGATTCTACTTCCTCATACTCTGATTCTGATTATTCAAGGTCACTGATATCTTCATAAGAGGAGTATGAGTGTATCACATTCTTCTTCCTCATCTTGATTGAAGAGCCAATGGAGGACACTAGTTGACCTAAAGTAGGCCCTTCTTCTATGACAGTCTCTGACATTTTATGTTTGCCTTTCTTAAGAGATAACAAAACCTGTGAGAGAGTGGATTCTGTGAGTGAAGTACCGCTGCTTGGTTGAGCTTGATGAGTTTTGGCTTGATCTTTTTGCTCCAGGGTTGAATTCCTCTGGAGGCAAAGCAAGCCTAGATTTTAGAAGTCCGGGGTTGACTTCCTCTAGAATTTCTTTTGCCAGGAATAGATTTTTCCTAGGTTTGCCTCTTGAAGAGGAATCTATCTGCTCCTTGTCTTTTGACACAAAGTTTTTAGGAGGCATAGCATTTTTATGTTTCACTTTCTTCTTATATTCCTCCATGAATGACTTTAGGGTCTGAGGTTCATCAGGTGAACTACTCACTAGTGAAATGCTGACATGGGCTTCATTGACTGGTGGCACTGTTGGCATAGGCATAGGGTTTCCATCTTTCTTAGTCGAGCTTCTAGTTGGATTTTTGACTGACATGGAGGGAGGATCAACTTGATATAAATTTGATGAAAGGATAGGGTTAGGCTATGAACTGTTCGAGACAGGAGTTGCACTAGTTTTTTCATGAGTATCTCATTTCTTGGGCCTCCCTACCCTTCTCCTGGAGTTTATGCTACCAAACCTTTCCTCTATCAAGAACTTATCCCAAGTGATCCTCTTCTTTCTAAAGTGATAGACAATTAGAATTTTTATTAGACCCCTATGATATAGATTGTGCAAAGGGTAGTTAGGGATCTTCTACAGTTTTAGGGACATCTTAAGCAAGGATTTATATAGAAAATAGGGCAAGTTCATAGGTTTATCACCTGAAATATGAGCAAGAAATATCATTTGTTAATGGTGGACAGAGGAGAACCTACCCTCTCATGTAATGTATTTTTTCACTGTGGTGATCACATGTTTCCATTCAGCCTTAAAGCAGGAAATATGTGCAGTCGGATTCAATTTAACATTGACATGTTCAGGTTTAAGGTAGAGACTTACTTCTGTGGGAAACATTTTGTTCTTCAACCAGCATTCACTGGTGGAAGAGTTTTGAGTAGCACAAGTTATGATGGCTTCGAATATGTTGAAAGAATTTCTCCCCAGCTTGACCTTTTCACCATCAAAGCTCTCGGCAAAAGCCTGAGCTAAAGCTACATTCTCTCTAGAAAATTTTTGTAGAAATTTATACCAGCCAACACATTTAAACTGAGGTTTGTCCCTATCATCAATGAACCTGGTGTTTTTTGGCTTGGACCTGTTGACATTATCACCCTTTCCCATGCTTTTCAACAGCTAGACTCCTTGTAAATAAATAGTTGTTCAATCCTAGATGCAAAATCCTACACTGAGCCCTGGTTTTCCTAACTTGAAATGCTAAAATTGTTTGTTGGAGAAATGACTTTTGTTAGTTGTATCTTGCACAGAGAACATCAGTCAAGTGAACACTAAAATCACTCCTATGATTACGCACATGTAATCATGGTATGGAGAAATGGCACAATTTGAAACAATTCTAATACAAGTGCCAACTCACCCCATAATGCATAACACTCCACAACATCATTAATAATTGATACCTAGTACTATGATCTTCGCTTCAGATTAGTAGGGTAGATATAGGTCAGCACCATAGATAAATAACCATTCATTTAAAACAATTCTCCTAAGTCAAAAATGATTAACTTTGTTTACAATAATAATCATGTTTATAACATAGGAGGTCTTCAATCATGTTCAAATAGGAATGGTCCTTTCTCTAAAAATATTCTTTGCAACTCTTTATACTTGGGAAATAGCTTCCTTTACCTCCGAATTGCAATAAACCAAATTTCAACGAAATATCTACACTTTCCACTGAGTTACCAATGTGAATAGATCCCTGAAGAAATAGTGGCTCTTTTCACTGTGTAAGAAATATGACCTTCAATTTGGAAAAATAGATGTTGTATCACTGTGTTAACAATGAACTTAAACAGAGGTAGCTATTATTTCGAACAGATCAGTTGTGATTTTATTGACAAAATGACCAATAGCCTTCGACACTGACTTAAGTTAAAACAATGGTTTTAACTTCTTTTATGAACCTAAGAGAGTAATAACACCTATACACTTAAAAGTATTTTGGTTTAGAGACTCTTTTTTGACCTTTATTGAAAATGATTCAAACTTCGACATAGGCTAGGAAATAAGAAAAATTTGAAAACAATGATACAATGGCAATCACACTATTAATTTACAGTGCTAACAGTGGCTCCTATTGGGGATGAAGTCCTCCCTGTGAGGCTTCAAGGACTGTAGACTAAGTGCCTTAAAAATTTCAATTCAGAAGACTCCCTGGAAACTATGACTAGGACTGACCTTTCACTGACTAGACTCAAGACTGACCGTATATACAAACACAAGTACCATTGGGCATGGAGTTTTATTAACACGTCACACCGGATATTTAAAATGGAATGACTCAACTGACTTGTTAAAAAAAGAAAAATTTAAGAAAATGACCATTCACTGGGCCTCCAGTCAGTTGATCATCATCTAGGTATTTGAGTAGAAAAGTATTGTTTTCCAAAACTTGATAAATTCAAAATGGCCCAAACCACAGATTGTCAAACTTACCATGCTTTCCATGGTCTTCCCTCCTGACATCCCAGCGCAACACCAAATCATTCTCCTGAAATAACTACTGATTTTCTCTTTTGTCAAAAATAGATTTGACTTTAGTCTCATATTTATGTACTTTATCCATAAGTTATTCTTTGATTTGATGTGCCTTTATCAACTGCAGCATTCTCCTTTGAATTGGATTTTCATCATCAACTTAATCTTGCAGAAACTTCATAACAGGAAGAGCTAATTGCAATGACATTACAACATCAGTACCATATATAAGCTGAAAGGGAGACATTCTAATTGATTTTTTACCACTTACCCTATCTGCCCAAAGAGCATGCACTAGTTGAGTGTCTCAATTTCTCTTATTTGCAAGCAGCATTTTCTTAATGATTTTCACCAAACTTTTATTGGATGACTCAGCTAATCCATTACCTTGAGGGTAATAAGGCATGGAATGAGTCAATTCAATACCATATTGTTGACATAAGTTATACATCTTAATAGACTTAAAATCCATTGCATTATCAGTCACTAACTTCTGTGGACAACCAAATCTTGACATAATTTTTCCAACAGGAATCTGATTATTACTATATCAGTAGTATTCCTAGTTGTAACAGCTTCAATCCATTTAGTGAAATAGTCTGTAGCTGTAAGAATCCATCTATGTTGTCCTGATAAAGGTGGATGAATTTCGCCGATGAAATCTAAACCCCACTACTAGAACGGAACATCTGTTGAAATATGAATAAGAGGTAATGGTAGAAATTTATGTTTACCAGTAAACCTTTGACATTCAACACAAGCCTTAACTTTGGCAAAAACATCAGAGAAAAGAGTTGACCAATAACATCCAACTCTTAATATTTTTTTTGTAGTGGATTTGCAATACGAATGTCCTCCACACACTCCTTCATGTACCTCTGACATGATCTCCTGTCACTCAGCTTCATTTACTCATCTTAATAAAACTCCCATAGAGTATTTCCAATAAATATGGTCTTCTAAAATGCAGTACTTATCAACTTTTAATTTAAATGATCTCCTTTTTTACTTCTCCATTTCAGGGGGACAATTGAAATTTAACAAAAAGTATACTATATCCTTATACCAATCTGAATAAAAGATTTCAGGATAATTAGAAATACCTTCTCCATCTTTTCCCTCAGCTGCCTCCATATTCATATCTAGAGCTTTACATTTAGAATCAGCCATCAAGCATGCCAATCCTTGTCCTTTTATCAATTTAGTAGGTCTAATCTCAATATCAAATTCCAGAATTTTGGTCAGCCACCTTCCCCTTCAACCATCTGTGTCTGGCTGCAGCAATACATCTTTGATAGTGATATTTGGTACAAAAGCAACAATTTTTTAATGTAACACATAAACTCGGAAAGACTTTAAAGCCTTAACTAGTGCATATGCTTGTTTTTCAAACAAGTTGTACTTTAATTCAACATCTCTTAAAGCACGACTAAAAAATGAAATGGGTTGTTCCAAAACTTCTTTGTTTTTTCTGTAACAATATAGCTGTAATTGTTTCTTTTGAAGCATATGAAAAAATCAGAAAATATTTTTCAGAATTAGGAATAATAAAAGCTGGAGCTTCAGTCAAGGCATACTTGATTGCTCAAAAATAATTCTTTGCTTCATCTATCCACTTAAATTCTGCATCTTTTTTTCAGCAAGACATTTAAGTGTTTGATCAGCGTTGCAAATTTAGGAACAAAGCGCATCAAAAAATTGATTTTCCCCAAAAATGACTACAATTCTTTTTTATTCCTTGGCAAACCAATATTCTGAATAGCTTCAACTCTCCTGGGATCAATACAGATACCACTTTCTGTCACAATATGCCCCAATAATTTCCCTTCTTGGACAGCAAAGGATGACTTTTTTGGGTTCAAGGACAAACCACACTTTTCTCCCGCAAAGGCAATATCCATTGCCAGCTGAAATGTTGCGCCTGCATTCATTAGACCAAATGGCATCTTGTTGTACATGAATGTAGCCTAGGGTGTGGTAAATGTTGTCTTTTCTCTGTCTTTCCTGTCAATTGAAATCTGATTATAGCCTGAAAAGCCATCTATCATTGAAAATATTTTGGATCCTACAATTTTCTGCAAAATATAATCCATCATGGGCAGTGGATAGTTATCCTTCAATGAATATCGGTTCAGATTGCGAAAATCGACACAAATTCTTATCTCACCATTCGTATTCCGAAATGGGACTATATTAGCTACCCAATTTGAAAATCTCAAAGGCAGAATTATTTTTTCTTCCCATAATTTTCTGATTTCTTTCTCAATGATTGGGAGTACCATGGGATTGATATGCCTATTTTTTGTGATACAGGCTTGGCATCTGATTTCAGAGGAATTTTGTGCCCCATTCTGCCTCTATCATAATTTTTCAGCTCACTATAAGACCATGCAAAAATGTCAGCAAATTGTTTCAGCAACTTGATATATTTTGCTCTAGTTTCAAGAGAGAAATTTAGAAAATTTGACTAATTTTGGTTGATATTTGGTACCAATATTACAGTCAATTGTACTCTCTCCATCAAATTTATTTTAGGCTTCAGAAAAACATCATTACTGTCGAACAATATTTCTAAAGGAACTAGGCCTTTAGGAATCTAGTTATTTTTCAGATCTATAATGTTCTTCCCATCCATGGTTTTCTTGAAAGGCCTCCTATTTTGATTTTCAAAAATGTCCTGCTCATCATCAATTTGAATGTCTGCAAACTCTTCAACACACTCTAAAAAATTTTGAATTTCCTTGTCATCCTCAAATACTTGCCAGTATTTGATGTTATCGGGAATAGAAGGTCTGTTTTTTATTTGAACATCATATGCTGCCTTGACATCTAGAGGAACTTTGAAATTACTAGCAACAATAGCTAGTGAATCAACCATTTTATTTTCCTCTCTAGAGACAAAATTTATATTAAATGTTGAAAAATAATGCTTAATCAAGTCCCAGAATTCATTCCTATAATTCTTCGATTTGAAATTTTTCACTTGGTAGTTGTTTCTCACCTGCCTTATCACCAATTCTGAATCACCAAAAGAAACTAGCTGCTTCGCTCCCAAATCTTTTGATGACATCATACCCAGCACAAGCTCCTCATATTTAGCAGTGTTATTAGTGGTAGAAAATTGCAGTTTATATGATATAGTTACCCTTTTCTAAGTGGGAGAAATGAGGACAACACTGGCTCCCAATCATTCTCTTGATGAGGCTCCATCAAAGTAAAATTTCCAGATCTATCCTCCCTCTAAATGTTGCTCATTTGTACCTTGAAAGTGTTGTTTTTCATTGTTTTCAATATGGAAATTGTTATCATCAGCAGCAGGGTGTAGTATGGATGACCCCAATTCCTTCTCTTCAGCATATATGGGATGGTTTGAAGGATTATGTTGATCACTAATGATGTAGGCCATTTTGGTTTCCCTATACTTCCTTCTGAATTCCCCTCCAAACACTGGGATTGTGGCATATGACATATCCATCTGAAGGGTGCCTCCCAATTTTTAGACCAAGATCTAGAAAGCAGCATCCCAAATCTAGAAGGTATGTCTGCAACTACAATGTCCATCACTAAGATTTTCATAGGTAGTTGGGTAAGAGAAATAACCAAGTCCTTAATTACTCCTAGACACTTGACTTTTTTGGAATCAAAGCTGTAGAGGTCATGGTATTTCTTGGTAATCTCTAATCCTAATTCATCCACCACTTTCTTTGGCATTAGTTTGTGAGAAGCACCAAAATCTAATATACAATTATGCAACAATTTGTTATGTATATTGAGTGAGAGGTATAAATGTGGTGAACTATCATCATTTTGGTCTTGGACATGGCAGCCTGGATAAATAGTGGGATGTTCATCCTCAAGGTCGACTGAATCAGGAGCGATAGGTGGTTGTAGCAGACTTTTAAAAGACTCTTTGTATGCTGGATTTTTCAACAATTCGAGAAGTGGGACAGGAATTTTAATTTTATTGAGTTTAAATTTGAAACTGAAATAAATTGGAACTAATTCTTTATTTTCTGCAGTGATTTTGACAATTGGGGCAGAATTTTGAGGTGGAGGAACCTCATTGACTTTGGTCTTCTATTTGGCAGCTTGTTTATCTGAATCTGATTTTTGTTGAGGTTGTTGAATAGGACCTTTAGACCTCAAAGGATAATTTATGTTTTGGGCTTCTTGCTGTTTTTTATCATTTTGTGCTTAAATTTGGGCATTCTCATCATTTGAAAACAAATATATCCTTTATTGGTCTTCATATTCTTGCAAAGTCAAATAGGTTCACTGTGAGGTTTCTCCTACAAGGTTTATTTCTTCATTCTCTTCCTCATTTTCTTGTTGCTCTTCTTCAACAAAATTTTTCAATGGAGGTTGAACATTTTGGTCATTAGCATTCCTCCTTGGACATTGTAGGATTTGTTGAGGTTGAAAAGGCCTTATGAAGGGAGCCTGATTTCTATTGGCCTCATTTTGATTGGCTCTTGTTAGCCACCTATAAAATTTGTCATATCAAATGGTGGCTAAATCATTTTTTGGAGCCTCCAAGAAAAAAAATTATTGTCAAATTGTTAGTTCTTGAAGTCTTATGAAGATGACTTATCCTTGAGTTCCCTCTCAAATTCCAAAAAATCTGTTGTTTTCTTGAAGAAAAAGACTGCTACAAAAAATCCATTTTCCCCTCATTTTACCCCTGCTTTCACTCATAATTAACCTCCATTTTATCCCCTTTTTCCCCATGAAATTCCTCTATTCTCCCTCATTTCCCTTCTTCCCTTCATAAAAACCCCTTTGATAAGGTTTAAAACTCCTTTTTTGCCTTATCAAAAGCTTTTAAATCCTTTAAAAATCCTTGAAAATTCATAAAAATGAGCCTTTTTTCTGTGCTAAGGCTTTAGCCCCCTTCGGCTAAGCCATAAACCACTTCCCCACCATGCGACCTGGCGCCAGAACCAAGCGCTAAGGCCCAGGGCGCTTATCGCATCGGGGCATTCATGTGAAACGCGTTCCTTTTGTTGCGTTAAAATTTCCGATGCGATTGGCTCCTTTTGTATATAACTCCCGATCCCTTGCTTCCTTTGTAAAACCAAGAGCCCCGCAATCGGGCGCTAAACACCATAAATAAACCCTTCCCAAAGAAAACTGTCCTTTTTATTTTATTAAAAAACCCCATTTTTCATATTATAATGAAACCCACTGGTTCGTTGGTTAAAGCGAATCCCGACCGTTGATTTAAACCAATCAAACAATCATCGGGATCTCGCATCGGAGATTTCATTGGATGCATTTGAATATTTTATTGATCTCCTCTGATTGGCGACCTCCCGATGGATTCCCAGTCGTTGATCTTTCCCTCCAGGCCCAGATCCGACGGCCTGTATTGCTCTATTCATAAGCCCATCCCTCTGCCTTTGGACCCCCGGTTAAATCTCTGTCGTCGATCTAATCCTTAGATCAACGGCCCTCGTTCAATCGCATCGGATATTTTCTGTGCACCTTTCCTCTCTCCTCCACCGATTGTGATCTTCCAATTGCATCTGGGCCATCCATGCACTAAGATCCGACGGTCCAGATCA
The DNA here is from genome assembly GCA_034641835.2 of Pinus albicaulis. NCBI lineage: Eukaryota > Viridiplantae > Streptophyta > Pinopsida > Pinales > Pinaceae > Pinus > Pinus albicaulis. The sequence goes on from CM076578.1 coordinate 1,035,452,288, forward strand.
ATCCTCGCAACCTTTGTTAATTTCATACAAACCCCGCTGTATAATGTTTTTCGGTGAATCTCCACCATTGATCTCTGTAGATCAACGGACCACATTGACCCTTTCTCCGCCCAACCCTTCACCTCATATTTTATTCATTTTACCCCAATATTGGATCTAGACCGTTCATTCCTTTCATCCAACGGTCTAGAATAAGCCCGATAGGCCCAAATCCTTTGGGTCCTACCCTTTCCCCAGATCAAATCTCCGTCGTCCATCCCTGATCTGACGGTCAAGATTGAAACCACCTTGACCCTGCCCCATCTCTTATCACCCGAGCATCTATTCTCCATCAAGCTCTCTCCACGACTGTCCGATCTAAGACCCCAGATCTGACGGCCGACGCGCAGTTTCGCGTGATTTTTAGCCCGAAGGTTAATGACCCAAAATTAAGCGATATAAGCAGTTTTAAAAGGCCACGTGTCGACCAGTAACGCATATCACGTTCAAAAAGGTAAAATCGCTTTTCCTCCATTTTATCATGCGAAACCGGCAGTTTTCTCAGCCGAAACCACCCTTCCCATTTACACTGCATTCCATCACTTTAATCTTTTTCATTGATCTTTGCAGATCAACGGTCTCAGTTTAATCTCACTCTCAGTTCATCGCCCTCCGCCATCCTCCAAGGGACTTCATAAGTCATTCTCAGCCGTTGATCTCTGTGGCTAATCTCATCCGACGGCCCAGGTTATTTCCAAAACCCCAAATTTCGTTTTATCGCATTTTTTCTTCCGCCAAAGGTCTTCACCTTTTTTCTATGTATATTCTCCCTCTCCGCTATAATATGACCCTTTTCCATTATATTTTCCAGTCAATCTCGACCGTTGATATTTGCAGATTGATGGCCCCATCTTGATATCCCCACCGTTTATCCAACCACCTCCCTTTTGATCTCGGCAAAGTAATCCTCGTCGTTGGATGCTTTCATCCAACGGCTGCGCTCTAAACCAAAACCTCTGAAGTAGTCTAAACCCAAATACGCAGGATTTTCTAATTTTTCTTCGTTTGTGCAGGTTTTAATGGTTTTCCAAATGTTTTAAAAATAAATTTAAAGGTCAGGGATGACGATCCTCCAGGCCTTTATTCATCAAGAATATCATTCTGCAGGGTTCCAGATTATGTTTTATCGGTGCCTCATGAGCACCAATGTCATTTTAAAAACCCTCTACGCACTTGCACATCAACAAGACACAGCAAAACTAAATCAATCAAAGAGTATCAGTGTTAAAAGATCTAGTCATAGCAGAGATGAAGAATTGAAGGTTGTTTATACAGTTTTGAAGGATTACGGAAATAAATCGACTATCTAAAGCCTAATCTGCTCAATTGAAGATAGTTTGAAGAATAGAAGAGAGAAATTAGGCCTAATTAAGCCTAACACACAGAATTAAAGCAAACTAACAGTGTTTAAAGAAGGACAATCAAATCTATCATTCCGAGAAAGCCTCCACCACCACATCAGAGGCTAATTGAATCCTCACCAGCTACCAAAGGCCACCTGTAGCCTCAAAGAATTCAAAAGAGGCATATTTATGACCAAAACAGAAGATATTTTCCCCAATACAGCTAAACAGTTAATTCAACCAAAGGAACTTATTGTAAACTGTCAGCAGAGTTATTACGAGGATTACAAAGAGCCTTAAAGTCAACAAAATCTTCCCAGCAAACTTAATACTTAATGTAAATCAATTAATACAGAGGAAATATCAGAAATTTTCTCCATTAAGCCCCCCAAAGGCCGAGAAGCATTAATCTGTATTAATTGAGCTTATAGATCTTTTTCTCTCATCCGACCTCCTCATTTTCTTATAAAATCTTCTTGAGGAGCTCATTGTAAAGGGTTGGTTGCAGAACTTTGATATAATACTTGTGCTCGAAACTTTCTACATGTAAATAGTGTTCAAAGGCTCTTGAAGCTCTGTTTGTAATCAAATAAGTTAGGTCGAGAAGAGAATATGATTGCTGAACTGAAACATTGGACTTGAAGAATGTAACTAGATTGACATCAATATACAAGTTGATTCTTGGGATCCTGGTCTATATCACTGTTGAAGTGCTTCTTTTTGTGTTATTGTTTTCCTTTCATGTATGCCATTTTGTCCACTTATTCTCTGATAAAGAACAACGAGCATAGAGTTAGGATTTACTGTTTACAGTACCCTTCTCTGACTGATAAGCTTTATCTCAATGTTTTCCTCCAAATTGTGTGTTTAAGAATGACTTAAGTTAAGTGTAAACATTATCAAGGAATGTTGGTTTGCCCCTATCTTGAATGTTATTTTCATTATGTACTCAGTAAAGTTAGACTAGGAAATTTTATGGTTTGCCCTGTCTTCTAGTTCTTTCTTCAAAGGTAGTTTTGAAAGTTTCCTTAAGAGTATGCTTAAAGCAGTTTAGATTTAAAATTATCTTATCTGATCTTAGGCTGCACTTCATTTTTATTATCTGTTTTCATCCCTTCTGAAAGTAATTATGTGTATTACTGGATTGTTTGTCTGATAAGTTAGCTTTAATACAAGCTTGTCCAAAGAATTCTATGGTTAGCCCTGTCCTTTGGTTGGTTTTAAACAGTTACTTAAAAGGCTTTTCTTGTTTGGAAAGATTGATAAATCCTAGTTGAAATTATTGTCTTTTTTCACCCCTTCAACACTTTTATTGTTCCATTCCATCATTTTATCTAAGATATCTTGTGATATAGATGACTTGCCCCTTGGACCACTCTTGAAATTGTTGCACAATTAAACCCTTTTATGACTCCATAGCCCAATGGACTAAAAACCAGCGTCATATCTATCCTATTAGCCAAAGCTTGTTTTGATTGTTTGCAACTTCAACCCTTTGGAATTCTTTCATTTTAGGACTTTCCACTCAACTAAAAATCATGCTCAACCATCCAAAACCAAACAAAAACCCTTGTTCTTAATAGCTAGCCTAATATCACATTTCAAGCCTTAAATATAAATCAATATTTGCACTTATTAGAGACATCCCTCTCTGGATTCAGGAGGGCTAGATCCTAGAATCCCAAAGTGGTTCAAGTGTTCTCCCTGCAGCTTTAGTCTCACCAATCTGCTAGAATTACAGGGAGCTAACATTTATGGCGACTCCGTTGGGGACTTTGAGCGTTTTTCATACTAGATAACTTTAAGACCTCAGATTACCCCTTGATTCAAGAATATTTGGTATATTTTCCAGTTGAGCCACCAGGAATAACATTTTTGGTGACTCCACTGGGGAACTGAGTCAATATTCATTCTAGAAAACCCCTTGAGTACAAGTAGCCCTTTTCAAGCACTACCAAGTAAATGGTAATCATGATAAAACGTATTTGAATCAGTGACAAACTAAGGAAACCTTAGGATTCTCATAAGAGCTTATCAAACCTTGAAGGATCAGCTAGCTTAGCCATAAGAGTATACTTTCTCTGTCTCATCACCCTAGCTAAGTGTTGAAACAAATTTAGGACACTCTTAGAACCCATAGGACTGAAATAACTCAGAAAACCCAAAAATATTTCAGATTGGTATTCAAATAAACATGGTGGTGTACCATAAAACCTTTTACCTCCAAAAGAGCTAAAAATTTCCACCTGGTGACTCCAAAATCCTAAACAGACCTTAAGACTCCACTAGGAAGACCCATTATCATCATAACATCATTTAAACTCAGTTAGATGACTTTAGGATTAAATTTTTCATGTTAAAAATATCAGTTAGCCTCTTAAAGATTGTCATATTTGGTTAAAATTTTCTTGTTTAGTTGGGTCTGAAAAACACAGCATAGTGGCTCCTAGAAAGATTCATACTAGAGCTTACCCTGACTCAAATCCTCCTGAGATAGTTAATAACCCTAAAATAATCCTTAGAAATTCTCCTGAGGTTAATTTTTCAACTGTTTTCATATCACCCCATAGAGCTACTTCTGTTCCTGAAAACCTTACAGCTCTACAAGAATCACAAGTTGACTTAAGGAATCCATTTAGAACTAGGTCGCTTAATGATTTAGATCAGCTAGATTCAGAGTCTTCACTTTCATCCCCAGAAAGAAGTGAACATCCTGGTAGTAGAGAAACTAAACCACCAGATTTACATTTCCTACATAATTTTGGTTTCTCTCATCCAAGATCTGCTCAACAATCTATTGCTGGTCCATCCACATCTATTCTTCATACATCCATTCTCCAAACCACTCCATTCCAACCCACTTTCCCTCTTGTTAATCCGCCTCTTGTAAATCCACCTCCACCCCCTATCATGGCAACATGGTATGCTCCCTTAGTCCTTCCTTTACCTTTGGTCAATCTTCCACAGGACTATCAGTCCAAGATACCTTTGTATGATGTCAGTAATGCTACTACTGCTTCACAACATGTGGATAAGATGAATGACTACTTTGACAGAAATGAGATTGATGATGAAACTGTCAAACTTAGATTATTTGCTCAGATTTTAGGGGGAGAAGTAAGAAAATGGTTCAAAGGCTTAACCCCTCACAGTATTAATGATCTCCAAGCCTTCCATCATTTATTCTTAAACAAATGGGAAGTGAAGAAAAACCCTCTCCAAATACTTTCGAACTACAAGAATCTCCATAGAAACACTTGGGAAAGTGTACAAGCTTATTGCACTAGGTTTAACAGTGTTTATAATGCACTTCCCCCAGACTTAAAACCTCCACAAGGCTCAGCTTTAAACAATTTTCCTGAAGGATTTGATCCTGAAATGGTCTATCAGCTGAGAGAGAGAGATCCTTTAACTCTTGAAGATATGAAAAAAGGAGCTCTTGTTGTGGAAGTAAATCTAATGGAGAAAAGAGCAAGAATGAAGAATGAGAAGAGAGTGTCCTTTAGAGAGGAATCTACACCTTCCACATCTAGCTCATAGATGGATAAAATGATGGAGGAGATGATGAAAAAGATGAGCATACTTGAGAGAGCACAAGCTATTCAAAACCAAACAGCTCCTCAAAATAGAAATCAAAACCAAAATCAGAATTTTAGGAGAAACCAACCTCAGAATAGACCAAGGGAGGATGATCAACAGGTCACTCCTCCTTTTCATCAAAACTATGTAAGTGAGGTTGAAGAAACAAGTGAAAAAACAGAGGAAGATGACATAAACATGTTGGGAGTAGATAATGATGACTTTGAAGTTCATTACAATAGGAAACAAGGTCTATATACGCCCTATGATGACAAGAGAGCAGAAGATGAATTTTATTATCAAGAAATGGAAAATGTCATCATAACCACAAAGGAATATGACCTTAGGAGTAAAAGCAATCAGGAAACTCCCAAAACTAAAACCTCTGAAAAATCTGCACAAAACAGCACTGTAAATAAACCCAAAGTTATAAAGCAGAAAGACAAAGCAGTGACTGGAAATTCTGATAAAAACAAAGAAAAAGGCACTCAAAACAATGAAAAACAGAGTGCAGACCTTAGTAGCATTAGCACCTCAGCTAGTGCTCCTGTTAAAACAATTCTAACAAATGTAAATAGAGGAAATCAGCAAACAGATTTTGCTGATAGAGTGGCGGCTAATAAGGCTGAAACAAGCACTTCAAAGAATCAGATGCCTTTTAGTTTGGAGCAGGAAATTGCCAGAATCAAAATCTATGTTCCTCTCACTGAATTAGCTGCCCAAAATTTATATAGGTCTCAAATTTTGAAGGCTTTTCACATAGAAGAAAATAATGATACTATCAATCTTACTGATGACTAGCCAGAGCTCATATTCGGTCCTAAGATTGAGGGTAGATATCAAGAGGGACCAGTGCCTCCTTTTTATGTTAGTTTAAATGTTCATGACAAAATTTTGCACAATGCTATGCATGATTCAGGGGCCTCTCATAATTTAATTCCCAAAGCTGTAATGGAGAGCCTAGGCCTTGAAATCACCAGACCTTACAAAGATCTTTACTCCTTTGACTCAAGCAGAGTGAAATGTTTAGGCTTAATCAAAGACCTCTGTGTTAACTTAGCACAAATTCCACCAAGTTTTTAGCAATGGACATTGTTGTGGCTGATGTACCCCCAAAATATGGTATGTTGTTATCAAGATCTTGGGGAGCTAAGTTACAAGGAACTATGCAGATGGACATGACATATGCGACTATCCCTATATTTAATCAGACCAGAAGACTTTACAGGGAGTCTCATATGCAATACATGGTTACTAGCCAAGAGAGACCGCAAAACTCTCCCCTTTATTCTATAAATACAAGCCTTGACTCATTTATCCTTTTTAATGATGAAACATTCAGTGAACAAGTGACCTTAACTAAATTAATGGCAGATAGAGAGGAGGAGGGAGACGAGACAGAAATTTCAAAATAGTTTGCTAAATTAGAAAACTATAGCAAACAGAACGCAGGTCTAGAGCTACAAATCATTCGTCCTTCGCTTTTAAACCTTGAGAGTCAAGAAAGAAGTTCTCAACACAATGAAAAACCTGAGGAATTAAAACAAATTCAACAAAGTGCTGATCTTCGAGAACAATCCGAAAGCACACTAGTTGAAGAGGATAGTAACCAAACTGATGAACCAGAAACTAGTCCTCTTTGGAGTATGAACTTCGATGGGTCTTGCACTAGGAGCAATGTTGGTGTAGGCGTCTGGATACATAACACTGAGAACAACCACACAGAAGGCCATTCCTACAGATTAAATTTTCAGTGTTCGAATAACATAGCGGAATACGAATCCCTTCTTTTAGGCTTACACTTGTTCAAAAAAATAGGAGCCAAAAGAATAAAAGTGCATGGGGATTCAGAGTTAATTATTAGGCAAGTAAATGGGGAATACAGCGCTAAACACCCCAGACTTAGAGCCTATAGGAATGATGTCATGGATTTATTGAAAACGTTTGAGGAATCCCAACTTATTTTTGTCCCAAGAGAAAAGAATATCCTCGCCCACATTTTAGCTTTTGCTGCTAGAACATGCTTAACACCTTATGAAACCAAACAATGCAAAACTCAAATTAAATTCAGACCAGCTGTCCCTGATAACGAGAAATATTGGAAAGTGTTTGATGGAGACAAACAAATAGAAGACTTCCTGCAGTACAAAAATGAATTTGAACTACCAAGTTCAGATTCAGATTATGAAACAGATTGTCCTAGTGAAGAAAATCTGCTTGATGAAGAAGAAAACTCTCCAAAGATTGTTCATGTAAATTTGTTGTCTAACAAACTTGAAAACACAATAGAAATGGTTGCAGAGTTAGAAACAAAAGACTTGGAAACTCTGCAGTCTAACAATCAAAGTCTTCCAAAAGGTCTGGTCCCTTTAGAAGAGCTGTTTGATTTCAATGATGTGGCCAAGAAGCCAAAACTGGAGCCTGTTGAATCTGAAGTTGAAGAGTGTAATATAGGCAGTGAACTGAAACCAAAGATGATCAAACTGTCTAAGACTTTACCAGCTCACATCAAGTTGAAATACATAGAGCTATTTAAATAATTTTCTAATGTTTTTGCGTGGATTTATGAGGATCTGAAATCCTATGACACTGAGATAATTCGGCACAAGATACCTCTCAAGGAAAACCAAAAGCCATTTAAACAAAAACTGCGCAGAATAAACCCTGTTCAGTTACCTTTGGTTGAGAAGGAAATCAAGAAAATGTATGAAGATGGTATTATTGTCCCTATTAGATATTCAGAGCGGGTGTCTAATCTAGTGTCAGTTAGGAAGAAAACAGGAGAAATAAGGCTTTGTATTGACTTTAGAGACCTAAACAAAGCCTCATTAAAGGAAAACTACCCTTTACCCAAGATGGATCATATTTTACAAAGGGTAGTTGGTTCTAAAAGAATTTCTTTGCTAGATGGCTACTCAGGATACAATCAGATTTTAGTACATCCTGATGATCAATTAAAGACAACTTTTACTACACCTTAGGGCACTTTCATGTATGTGAAAATGGCCTTTGGTTTAATGAATGCTAGTGCTACTTTTCATAGATCCATGGACATTTAATTCTCAGAAGAATTAGGCTACTTCATCATTATTTACCTTGATGATGTCACTGTTTTTTCCAAGACAGATGAAGAGCACTTAGAACCCTTGAGAAAAGTATTCGAGAGGTACAAAAAGTTTGGGATATATTTAAATCCTAAGAAAACACTATTTGGTCTCCAAGAAGGTAAACTACTTGGACACATAATATCAGAAGAGGGGATAAAGATAGACCCAAAAAGGATCGAGGCTATATTGCAAATCACTCATCCTCGAAACATCAAGGAACTCCAATCTTTCATTGGAAAGATTAATTTCTTGAGAAGGTTCATACCCAACTTAGCTGAGCTCCTTAGAAACATTACAAACATGCTGAAAAATGGAGAAGGGGTTAAGTGGACCTTAGAAGCAAATAATTCCTTTGAACTAGTGAAACAGGCTTTAACCAAAACACCAATTCTAATAAGTCTTGATTTTTCAAAAGATTTTTACATTTTTTCATTTGCATCAGAAAATACAATAGTTGTTGTCCTATTGCAGAAAAATCCACAAGGACAAGAGCAGCCCATTGCATTCTTTAGCAAGGCATTGAGAGATGCTCCTCTGAATTACAACATTATGGAAAAACAAGCCTTTGCCTTAGTGAAAGCCTTAAAAGACTTTAGAGTTTACATTCTGCACTCCCACATCATTGCCTTTGTTCCAAATTCAGTTGTGAAAGACATTCTAACACAGGACCCAGATGGTAAGAGAGGTAAGTGGATAGTTGTGATACTTGAATATGATTTATAAATCAAGCCCACTAAACTCATTAAAGGCCAAGGTCTAACTAGATTAATGGCTAAATCAAATTTTGAAGTTTTTGATATAAATATGATAAATGCTTTAGATGTACAAGAGGGACTATCAACTCCCATTATCGAAGATAATTTTATGAATTCCTCTTGGTATGCTGATATTCTATATGTTTTTCTTAATTTGAATACACCTCCTTGTTTGACAAAAAAAAGGCAAGGTTTTTAAAGTTAAAAGTTGTAAACTATTGCATTATAGATAAATGTCTTTATTGGAAAAATGCAAGTGGGCTATTGCTTAAATTTTTGCCTGAGAATGATGCAGAGAAGGTTAAGCATGAGTTCCATGAAGGAGAATGTGGAGGCCACCTCTACTGGAAGACAACAGCCAACAAAATCTTTAGAGATGGTTACTATTGGCCCACCCTCTTTCTAGATATACACAAGATGATAATTTCCTATCATAAATGCCAACTTTTTGAAGGCAAAAGAAAATTTCTTCCCTTACCTTTCATCCAATCGCTGTTGAAGCTCCTTTTCAACAATGCGGACTTGAATTCATAGGAGAAATCCATCCACCATCCTCTGCCCAAAATAGATGGATTCTCACGGCAACATACTACTTTACCAAATGGATATAAGCCATCCCTTCTAGGCAAGCCAATGACTCTGTCATCATAAAATTCATTGAGACTCATATCCTCTCTAGATTTGGCTGTCCTAGGAAGATTATCATTGATAATGCTGCAACATTTGGATCCAAGAAGATGGTTGAATTATGTCACAAATATCAGATAACATTGGGTCATTCTACTGCTTATTACCCTAAAGGTAATGGGCTAGAAGAATCCTCAAACGAGAGTTTGGTGAACATAATCAAGAAGTTGCTGGAGGACAAGAAGAAGTATTGGCACACAAAGCTAGTACATGCACTATGGGCTGACAGATTAACACTTAAGAAATCTATTAGGATGTCACCTTATCAGCTTGTGTATGGTACAGATGCAATTTTTCAACCAGCCTTAGTGTACCAGTAATGAAGTTGATCCAGGAAGTATTGTCTGAAGACAATGACATGATTAGAAGGATTAATCAGACTATACATCTTCAGCAAACCAGAGAGGAGGTTTAAAACAGAGCATTACAGAAGCAAGAAAGCATCAAGAAGCTTTTTGATAGAAGGACAAAGGGCAACAATTTCAACATTGAGGACAAAGTGTTAAAGTGGGACTCAAGGAGAGAAGACAAGGGCAAGCATGGGAAATTTGAAAACTTATGGCTTGGCCCTTATCTCATTCATTCTACTGTTGGTAACAATGCATATTTTTTGCAGGAGTTGAATGGACCTGAAATTGTTTGGGGGTCCTGTCAATGGCAGGATGTTCAAACATTACTTCTCTTGACCATATCATATTTGGAAGCCTTTTTATCTTTTTTTTCATTATAAATATTTCATCCATCATTGCAGTCAAAGTTAGAAAAAATCAAAAATACAAAAACAATAAAAAGAAAGAAAAGAGGGCAAATTGTAAAAACAATAAAGGTACAACCCCATACCAAAAAAGAGAAACAAAATCTGAAAATGTGCAAGCTCAAATGCCACTCCTAAGAAACACACTTCTAGTTAGTCATACAGCCTAATCATGACTAATTAGTTTTAAATTTACTGTTGATAGGTTAGTGAAATAGATTTTCCAAAAAGCTTAATCTTGGCTTATCAGTTAGGTAAATTAGGATAGAAGAAAAAAGGTTCAAACAAACTCAAAAAAAGAGCTGAAGAAAAGAGAAGGATGTGCTTAAAACTTTCAGATCTTAGGCCTTCACCATTTTGATTTAATTTTTCTGCAAATAATTATCTATGTGCAGCTTGTTTTTATGCCATAGATCAGCAACAAGTTAGACTGCTTAATCCTGACTTGTATGCTTTCAAATTTCTGTTTTAGAAGTTAGAGAATAAAATTATGTTAGACTGTTTAATCCTAACAGATAGTAGATTAGGTAGAGAAGCTTATGAAATCAACTGTTTAATCTGAGTTCATGAAGAAATAAGAAGTAGACTTAGATTAGTTTTTTGCTTTAAAAAGAATAAAATGTTTGTAAAAGAGTTTGCCAATCCAAATGCACTCTGAAAGAAGAAAAAATGTTAGATCAGTAGGATTGGGTAGGTAGAAATATTGTTTGATATAGTTCCATTGTTTTTCATGGCTGCTAACGTTGTCAAAGCAGAAGAAAGCAAGCGAAGTGAAGAAATTTGCAGCCCAATGGATGAGGCATTGATCAGCTCCCAGAGAATTCAAGTCTGAAGTTCTTGACACCTTCAAGAAGGTGCCATCCCCATGTGGAGCCACTGTTAGCCACCTATAAAATTTGTCATATCAAATGGTGGCTAAATCAGTTTTTGGAGCATCCAAGAAACAATTTTATTGTCAAATTGTTAGTTCTTGAAGTCTTATGAAGAAGACTTATCCTTGAGTTAATCTTCACTTCTATTTCCCTCTCAAATTCTGAAAAATCTGTTGTTTTCTTAAAGAAAAAGACTGCTGCAAAAACTCCATTTTCCCCTCATTTTACCCCTTCTTTCACTCATAATTAACCTCCATTTTATCCCATTTTTCCCCATGAAATTCCTCTATTCTCCCTCATTTCCCTTCTTCCCTTCATAAAAACCCCTTTGATAAGGTTTAAAACTCCTTTGCCTTATCGGAAGCTTTTAAATCCTTTAAAAATCCTTGAAAAATCATAAAAATGAGCCTTTTCTTTTTGTGTTAAGGCTTTAGCCCCCTTCAGCTAAGCCCTAAACCACTTCCCCACCATGCGACATGGCGCCAAAACCAAGCGCTAAGGCCTAGGGTGCTTATCGCATCGGGACATTCATGTGAAACGTGTTCCTTTTGTTGCGTTAAAATTTCCGATGCGATTGGCTCCTTTTGTATATAACTCCCGATCCCTTGCTTCCTTTGTAAAACCAAAAGCCCCACAATCAGGCGCTAAACACCATAAATAAACCCTTCCCTAAGTTAACTTTCCTTTGTATTTTATTAAAAAACCCCATTTTTCATATTATAACGAAACCTGCCGGTTCGTTGGTTAAAGAGAATCCCAACCGTTGATTTAAACCAATCAAACGATCATTGGGATCTCGCATCGGAGATTTCATTAGATGCGTTTGAATATTTTATTGATCTCCTTCGATTAGAAACCTCCCGATGGCTTCCCAGCCGTTGATCTTCCCCGCTAGTCCCAGATCTGACGACCCTTATTGTTCTATTCACAAGCCCATCCCTCCACCTTTGGACCCCCGATTAAATCTCCGTCGTCGATCTAATCCTCAGATCAACAGCCCTCGTTCAATCGCATCGGAGATTTTTTGTGTACCTTTCCTCTCTCCTCCACCAATCACGATCTTTTGATTACATCTGGGCCGTCCATGCACTAAGATCCGACGGTCTAGATCAATCCTCGCAACCTTTGTTAAATTCATACAAACCCCGCTGTATAATGTTTTTCGGCGAATCTCCGCCGTTAATATCTGTAGATCAACGGCCCACATTGACCCTTTCTCCGCCCAACCCCTCACCTCATATTTTATTCATTTGACCCCAATATTGGATTTGGACCATTCATTCCTTTCATCCAACGGTCTAGAATAAGCCCGATAGGCCCAACTCCTTTAGGTCCTACCCTTTCCCTAGATCAAATCTCCATCATCCATCCCTGATCTGACGGTCAATATTGAAACCTCCTTGACCTTGCCCCATCTCTTATCACCCGAGCATCTATTCTCCATCGCGCTCTCTCCACGACCGTCCGATCTAAGACCCCAGATCTAACAGACGACGTGCAGTTTCGCGTGATTTTCAGCCCGAAGGTTAATGACCCAAAATTACGTGATATAGGCAGTTTTAAAGGCCACATGTCGGCCAGTAACGCATATCGCATTCAAAAAGGTAAAACCACCTTTCCTCCATTTTATCGCGCGAAACTGGCAGTTTTCTCAACCGAAACCACCCTTCCCATTTACACTGTGTTTCGTCATTTTAATCTCTATCATTGATCTTTGCATATCAACGGTCTTAGTTTAATCTCACTCTCAGTTCATCGCCCTCCGCCATCCTCCAAGGGACTTCATAAGTCATTCTCAGTCGTTGATCTCTGTGGCCGATCTCATCCGACGGCCCAGGTTATTTCCGAAACCCCAAATTTCGTTTTAACGCATTTTTTCTTCCGCCAAAGGTCTTGACCTTTTTTCTATGTATATTCTCCCTCTCCACTATAATATGGCCCTTTTCCATTATATTTTCCAGTCAATCTCGACCGTTGATCTTTGCAGATCAACGGCCCTGTCTTGATCTCCCCACTCTTGATCTCCCCACCGTTTATCCAACCGCCTCCCTTTTGATCTCGACAAATTAACCCTCGTCGTTGGATGCTTTCATCCAACGGCTGCGCTCTAAACCAAAACCTCTGAAGCAGTCTAAATCCAAATACGTAGGATTTTCTAATTTTTCTTCATTTGTGCAGGTTTTAATGGTTTTCCAAATGTTTTAAAAAAAAAATTGAAGGTTGGGGATGATGATCCCCGAGGCCTTTATTTATCAAGAATATCACTCTGCAGGGTTCTAGATTATGTTTTATCGATGCCTCATGAGCACTGATGACATTTTAAAACCCCTATGTGCACCTGCACATCAACAAGACATAGCAAAACTAAATCAATCAAAGAGTATCAGTGCTAAAAGATCCAATCACAGCATAGATGAAGAATTGAAGGTTTTTTATACAGTTTTGAAGGATTACGACGATAAATTGACTATCTAAAGCCTAATCCGCTCAATTGAAGACAGTTTAAAGAATAGAAGACAAAAATTAGGCCTAATTAAGCCTAACACACATAATTAAAGCAAACTAACAGTGTTTAAAGAAAGACAATCAAATATATCATTTCGAGAAAGCCTCCACTGCCACATCAGAGGCTAATTGAATCCTCACCAGCTACCAAAGGCCACTTGTAGCCTCAAAGCATTCAAAGGAGGCATAGTTATGACCAGAACAGAAGATATTTGCCCCAATACAGCTGAATAGTTAATTCAACCAAAGGAACTTATTGTAAACTGTCAGCGAAGTTATTACGAGGATTACAAAGAGCCTTAAAGTCAACAAAATCTTCCCAGCAAACTTAATACTTAATGTAAATCAATTAATACAGAGGAAATATCAGAGATTTTCTCCATTGAGCCCCTCAAAAGCCGAGAAGCATTAATTTGTATTAATTGAGCTTATAGATCTCATCCAACATCCTCATTTTCCTATAAAATCTTCTTGAGGAGCTCATTGTAAAGGGTTGGTTGCAGAACTTTGATATAATACTTGTGCTCAAAACTTTCTACATGTAAATAGCATTCAAAGGCTCTTGAAGCTCTGTTTGTAATCAAATAAGTTAGGCCGAGAAGAGAAGATGATTGCTGAACTAAAACATTGGACTTGAAGAATGTAACTGGATTGACATCAATATACAAGCTGATTCTTGGGATCCTAGTCTATATCACTGGTGAAGTGCTTCTTTCCGTGTTATTGTTTTCCTTTCATGTATGCCATTTTGTCCACTTATTCTCTGATAAAGAACAACGAGCATAGAGTTAGGATTTACTGTTTACAGTACCCTTCTCTGACTGATAAGCTTTATCTCAATGTTTTCCTCCAAATTGTGTGTTTAAGAATGACTTAAGTGTAAACGTTATCAAGGAATGTTGGTTTGCCCCTGTCTTGATGTGCGAAGCTTGAAAGCAAGTTCTTGAATGTTATTTTCATTATGTACTCAGTAGAGTTAGACTAGGAAATTTTATGGTTTGCCTTGTCTTCTAGTTCTTTCTTCAAAGGTAGTTCTGATAGTTTCCCTAAGATTATGCTGAAAGCCGTTTAGATTTAAAAGTATCTTATCTAATCTTAGGCTGCACTTCATTTTTCTTATCTATTTTCATCCCTTCTAAAAGTAATTATGTGTATTACTGGATTGTTTGTCTGATAAGTTAGCTTTAATACAATCTTGTCCAAAGAAGTCTATGGTTAGCCCTGTCCTTTGGTTGGTTTTAAACAGTTACTTAAAAGGCTTTTCTTGTTTGGAAAGACTGATAAATCCTAGTTGAAATTATTGTATTTTTCCACCCCTTCAACACTTTTATTGTTCCATTCCATCATTTTATCTAAGAGATCTTGTGATATAGATGACTTGCCCCTTGGACCACTCTTGAAATTGTTGCACAATTAAACCCTTTTATGACTCCATAGCCCAATGGACTAAAAACCAGCGTCATATCTATCCTATCAGCCAAAGCTTGTTTTGATTGCTTGCAACTTCACCCCTTTGGAACTCTTTCATTTTAGGACTTTCCACTCAACTAAAAATCATGTTCAACCATCCAAAACCAAACAAAAACCCTTGTTCTTAATAACTAGCCTAATATCACATTTCAAGCCTTAAAGATAAATCAATCTTTGCACTTATTAGAGAGATCCCTCTCTGGATTCAGGAGGGCTAGATCCTAGAATCCCAAAGTGGTTCAAGTGTTCTCCCTGCAGCTTTAGTCTCACCAATCTGCTAGAATTACAGGGAGCTAACAGCTCTAGCAACTGTTTTTTTCCTAACTCTAATTTTGTCATCTTAGAGGCAAGTTCCTTGATCAAATTAGACATATGATCAATCTTTTCTTCTGTTGTGATAGATTTAGAAGAAGAAGGTTTTTCTTCTTTCATCTTCTTTTTGTCTTTTGCTGCCTTTCCTTCCTCCATTTTCAATTTATTAGAAGCCATAAGATTAGAATGCACTCCAATTGCAGCCTCTTGCATATTCATCAATGTTTGCGCTTTCTCAGCCCTTAACCATAAAGAAAACTCAGAATCTAGAGCATTTGCAAAATTTATCATATTCGTAGTCTCAGGAGGCTTAATTTCTTCGGGAATTTTATGATAAATCTTATTAAACCTCTTGGTAAAATCAACCAATGACTCATATGCCTTATTTTTCAGAGTTTCAAATTCTTTAAGGTAGTACACATAGTCTCTCCTATCACCCCATTGCTTCACAAATACTTCCTCCAATTCATTAATTCTTGTTATTGAGTTTGGTGGCAGACTTATAAACCATTTACTAGATTCACCATCCAAGCTCTGAACAAAGAATCTTGACCAGACATCTTCATGTTCAATGTTCTAGTTGTTAGCATAACTATAGCAAGCCACGAAATGTTCCTTAGTAGAAACTCCTTCTCCCTCCCCGGTGTATTTTGGAAGATATTTCAAGTCATCTCCTTGAAGAAGTGGATGCAAAGGTTGAGGAAGATCAAATGGTGCATATCTTGCAGCCATTATCTACTGCATCCTTATAAGAATAGGTTGAGCCATATTTTGCTGATGTATAGTTGATGGATGACTGGTTGATGTAGCTATTTGGGAAATAGGAATTAAAATTTGTGGATTTTGAATCTGATTTAGGATAGCAGAAAATTGGAAATCTTGGGCTAATTATTAAAGCATTGGGACTGAAAACAATGGATTTTCAAAGAGATGAATAGAGGATGTGTTGACTTCACCTTCTACAGAAGAATCAGATTCAAATGTTGTCTCTTGAGGGGATGAAGTTAATTCAACTTTATTTTGCTGAGATAGGAAATCAAATAATTTGAAAGTGAGGCCTTCAGGAACATTCTCTTCTAGTGGATGAGAAGAGGATGACCCAACAACTGGATTTCGAGACAAAGGAAAATACTCTTACTGAGGGGTAATAAAATACTGGTATTCAAGATGAGTTTGAAGGAAAATTAAAATGGTCTTAAAATCTTCTTCAGTCAAAACATCCCTATCAAGAAAAGGTGTAATTGTCAATACTTGTTCTAACTCCCCTTCTGTCAGCACAAACTCTTCTAATTTCTTACTATCACATAAAAAATATGTTTTTTCCTATTTGAATGGAATAGTAATTATCTCAGATTTACTAAGTGATGAGTGAGAAAAACTTTCAGCTGAGCCTAGGTTAACAACACCTACTTTATTTTCTAGGGAAGCAGTTTCAACTTGATATTTTTCAGCAGAATCTTTTGAAATTAAAACTTCTTTTGATTCTAAAGTAGATGAAGATACCTTTTTCTTTGGAATGTACTTTTTGTGTACCTTCTTCATTGACTAAGATGTGGCTTTAATTGATCTCTGTTTTCCTTTTGCATCTTTAATGATCTTCTTTGGGTCAGCAAGTCACAGTAGGTGATCTCTGATTTCTCCTTGTAGTAGGAGGTCTTGAAACCCCTCTTCCTCTTTGTGGAGTCGCCAAGTGAACTAATTTGCAGTCTTCTTCAAGTCGCCATTTCTTGTTCACCATCAAGATGATTATCAACAATTCAAAACAAGAGACTCGGGAGAATACTTTGTTTCAAGGCCTCTATCTCCCATTAGACGCACCAAAATATGTTAGCGTTGGAATCATCACTTGGACTGCTTCAAGTTCCTGACCAGACACATCCTAAGCTCTAAGGAAATTTAATGATTTAGATTATAAGATTGGTAGGTGGTTGGGACCCTAGTTCACTGAAAATGGATTTCAGTCAAGTTCACTGTCACACTAATGAGGGTATTGAGTCCTGATGTGGTAGCAGAAAAGTATGTTTGTAGCCTATGAAGAGAAGAGAGTGTGAAAAATGAGAAGAGACAGTGGGTTTGCAAGGCAGAAATCCACTACTTTTGGTAGAAAACAACACAGAGAGAAATTTGTCAATATTTCAATAAGAGAAAGCTATGTCTAGACTTCAAATATTCTTACTGAAATATCATGGAAGGTAACTATTATAAGTGATGCTCTTTACACTGTCATTATGTATATTTCATCAAGAAAGCTCACTGTGTGAGACTAAAAAAAGTTGATAAAACACATAAGCATATCAAGGGACTGATAAAAACATACAAAATCATATGGAATTTACAAATTGCACTGAAGAAGATAAGATATGGAAATGCATGTGAAAATAACAATACACACATCAAACAGGTAATAAGTCCTCAAAAGTTTCTTTCAATTTCATTCACTAAAAAGTGCATTGATCATATGAGAAAAAGATTCTAAAACCATGAACCTTTACTTCATAGATTTTTGTCATATATATATATATATATATATATATATATTGTCATTTCCACGAAAGGAGTGAATCTGTTTCAAAAAGTTATTACAACCTCATACAAAAGATGAGGCTTATCCTTAAACTTTAATACAAAGTGTTATAACATAAACAAAGTAAACAACATGATGGCTAACAATTTGAAGTGGCTAAATGATGTGGCAGTCTGTTGTAAGACTGCTCCTCTATTCTGGTGCAACCACCTCCATAAGAAGTGTAAATAACAGTGAAAGTTACATGTGGTTGTTTTCCTCAAAAAGTGCAAAACAAAACCCTGAAATTTAGGAGGGGACTTGATACATGACACCTGGAAGCATCCATTATAACTAAAATATCCTCCACTTCACCTGCTTTGATGTCACCATTATGATAATAAACCAAAAATCAACTCCTTTTCATCATATACTAATTTTCAGAAATAATAGCTACCTTTGCAAAAAAAGTAGCTATATCCATAAACATGGAAAATTAACCCAAAAATGAAAAGTTTCTCCAAAGGTAGCCCTATTCCTTCATTCTTCAGAGGTCCAAAATAGAGGCAAAAATCCTAATGGCCTCAGCTTTAGTCACCCTCTTGTCTGACCTCTTTCTCTGTGTTTGACTCTTTGGTTGAGTCTTTTTCCTCTTGATTTTATCTTCTGGACTCTCCTCAATATTAATAATTTCATCTCTTAATGCAGGATTAGCAATCAAATTACCATTTCGTTTGAGTTTATTTTTGTTCCTAGTATGAGGTCTCTGGATATAAGGATTTGGAATGAACTTAGACCTTTTACCTGCATGCATGAATCTACTAGATTCTCCTTCCTCATACTCTGATTATGTATATTCAGGGTCACTGTTATCTTCATAAGAGGAGTATGAGTGTATCACAGTCTTCATCCTCTTCTTGATTGAAGAGCCAATGGAGGAGACTAGTTGAGTTAAAGTAGGCTCTTCTTCTAT
Source organism: Pinus albicaulis (assembly GCA_034641835.2). NCBI lineage: Eukaryota > Viridiplantae > Streptophyta > Pinopsida > Pinales > Pinaceae > Pinus > Pinus albicaulis. The sequence goes on from CM076578.1 coordinate 1,035,471,187, forward strand.
GACAGTCTCTGACATTTTATGTTTGCCTTTCTTAGGAGATAACAAAACATGTGAGAGAGTGGATTATGTGAGTGAAGTACCGCTGCTTGGTTGAGCTTGATGAGTTGTTTCAGAAACATGGCTTGAAATTTTTGCTCCAAGGTTGACTTCCTCTGGAGACAAAGTAGGCTTGGATGTTAGAAGTCCAGGGTTGACTTCCTCTGGAATTTCTTCTGCCATGAATATCTTTTTCCTAGGTTTTACTCTTGAAGAGGAAGTTATCTACTCCTTGTCTTTTGACACAGACTTTTTAGGAGGCATAGCATTTTTCTGTTTCAATTTCTTCTTATATTCCTCCATGAATGACCTTACGGTCTGAGGTTCCCTAGGTGAACTGCTCACTGGTGAACTGCTGACATGGGCTTCATGGATTGGTGGCATTGTTGGCATAGGCATAGGGTCCCCAGCTTTCTTAGTCGAGCTTTTAGTTTCCCTTTTGACTGACATGGAGGGAGGATCAACTTGACAGAAATTTGATGAATGGATAGGGTTAGGTTGTGAACTGTTTGAGACAGGAGCTGCACTATTTTGTTCATGAGTATCTCATTTCTTGGGCCTCCCTACACTTCTCCTAGAGTTTATGCTACCAAACCCTTCCTCTGTCAGGAACCTATCCCAAGTGGTCCTCTTCTTTCTAAGGTGATAGACAATCAGAATTTTTATTAGACCCCTATGATATAGATTGTTCAAAGGGTAGTTAGGGATCTTTTGTAGTTTTAGGGACATCTTGAGCAAGGATTTATATATAAAATAGGGCAAGTTCATAGGTTTATCACTTGAAATATGGGCAAGAAATCTCATTTGATAATGGTGGACACAGGAGAACCTACCCTCGCATGCAAAGTATTTTTTCACTGTGGTAATCACATGTTATCATTCAGCCTTAAAGCAAGAAATATGTGCAGTTGGATTCCATTTAACATTGACATGTTCAGGTTTAAGGTAGAGACTTACTTCTGTCGGCTACGTTTTGTTCTTGAACCATCATTCACCAGTGGCAGAGGTTTGAGTAGCACGAGCTATGATGGCTTCAGAGATGTTGAAATTATTGCTCCCCAGCTTGACCTTTTCACCATAAAATCTCTCGGAAAAAGCCTGAGCTAAAGCCACATTCTCTCCAGAAATTTTTTGTAGAAATTTATGCCAGCCAACAAATTTAAACTAAGGTTTGTCCCTAGCATCAATGAACCTAGTGTTTGCTAGCTTGGACCTGTTGACATTACCACCCTTTCCCATGCTTTTCAACAGCTAGACTCCTTGTAAACAAACAACTATTCAATCCTGGATGCAAAACCCTACATGGAGCACTGGTTTTCCTACCTTGAAATGCTAAAACTGTTTGTTAGAGAAATCACTTCTGTTAGTTATAGCTTTCATAGAGAACCTTGGTCAAGTGAACACTAAACTCACTCCTCTGATTTCATGCTTGTAATCACAGTATGGAGTAATGGCACAATTTAAAATAATTTGAATACAAGTGCCAACTCACCCCATAACGCATAACACTCCACAACATCATTAATAATTGATACCTAGTACTATGATCTCTACTTTAGATTAGTAGGGCAGATATAGGTCAACAACATAGATAATATAACCATTCATCTAAATCAATTTTCCTAAATCAAAAAATGATTAACTTTTTTTAAAAGAATAATCATATTTATAAAATAGGAGGTCTTCAAACATGTTCAAACAGGAATGGTCCTTTCTCTAGAAATATTCTTTGCAGCTCTTTATACTTGGGAAATAACTGCCTTTGCCTCTAAATTGCAACAAACCAAATTTCAGCGAAATAGCTACACTTTTTACTGAGTTACCAATATGAATAAGTCCCTAAAGAAATAAAAACTCTTTTCACTGTGTGAGTAATATGACCTTCAATTGGAGAAATAATTGCCCTGCATTGTATCATTGTGTTAACAATGAGCTTAAACAGAGGTAGCTATTATCTCGAACATAGCATCTGTGATTTTATTGACAAAATGACCAATAGCCTTCGACACTAACTTAAGTTAAAACAATGGTTTTAACTTCTTTTATGGACCTAAGACACTAATAACATCTATACACTTAAAAGTATTTTTGTTTTGAGACTCTTTTTGACCATACTTGCATAAATATCATCAATTTATTGGATTCTACCTAATCAATTAATGTCTTATAATAGGTTCACATACTTCTTTCACCAACCTATTGATCAATTTTACAATCCTCCTCATTTCTTCATAAAGTTGAATATCATATGAAATAGAATTATCAACATCTTGAATCATGCTATCAAATTTTCCCTAGTTATATAAACATGATTATCATATTTAACCATTTTAGCATATTTATTGTATATATAACAACAAAATACACTTAATCTATGTGTATGTCACTTATACACCCAAGTATTAACTCTCAACATGCCTATTAGTACATATGCATTTTAGCTATATATTCTCTTGCATTTTCAACATTTCTATTGATCGAGGATGATTCCCATTGATCCATTGGCCTTGATCTATGAAGAAAAACTAGTGCCTAGATTGATTTTCAATCAGAGATTTCCATATAAATTGGTTTGAGTTTTTTTTCATGGGTGACTTTGGATGACTCTTAGTATGTTGCAACCTCCATTATCTTCTAAAAATCATTAAAAATTCACCATGAGTGAGACATTTATTACGAATACCTAGGTGAGATAAAAGGGGCATTAAATGAGTGCCCCTAAAAATTTGTACTAGTATATTCCATGTGGTTTGTGAGGCCTTTGACAAGGATCCCTTAAATGAGATCCTTGATGGCAACACAGAGACCAAGGACCAATCACCATCTTCTCTTCCTCTTTGTGATAGAGAAAATACATGATCAATAATCCTCCTACATATGGTTGACTTGTATAATTGGGGACCAAGCTCATTTCTGGTGGAGGATGAATAATTGAACTCTAGCTTGGTATATACATTATAGAGAGCTAAATGAATTACTATCATTCATAGTTTGTGGATCACTTGCAAAACTCCTAAATGATGAATTAGTCCATATAGGAATTTTTTCCCTTGTAAATTATAGAAGTGGAACCTTATTGGGAGAATATTATTATTCCTTTTTATAAAAGGGTAAACCCTTTGTGAAGGAAGATAAATGGAGTGGTTCATCAATTAATTGAAATTGGATATGCAGCTAGAATTGGTGAACTCTGTTATCAATTCGGTTTGCATATTGTCTTAGTTTTATCATATGCTTACTATTTAATTTCAATTTTAAATGTTTGCTTTTAATTATTATGCAATTTTTCAAGTTGATGGTGGGAAATTTAGGTAATAATTCCCTCAGTTGGACTTTGATATTTGTATTGATATGATTAGGTAAACTGAATGCATTTTTTTGAATGATATCCCACTTGGTGTGGTATAGGTGAAAGAACTTGGATATACAAAATATTTTTATTCTTTGAATGAATTCATATGAAATAAATGACATTATATATTGTGTCAGTTATGATTTAATAGCCAATTAAATAAATAAAATATAATACTATTATAAAAATGAATTCTAGTAGATCTAACCATGTGTGAGGCCATAATATGCTTGGATATGGAAATGCTATAGTGCCACAGAAATCTACAACAGTCTCCCTACTTGTATTATTGTCATAAACTATAACCTTATTTCCAAGATTGAGAGCACTGATAAACAAGAACGGTTCCCAAGGGATTTTCAAGTAGAGAAGGCAAATTCCTTCTAGTACACATAAGGGACTATTTAGTAGAGAAGGGGTATATACCTAGTGTTGTGTTGGGTTGAAGAGGAATGTATATAGATGGTTTATCAATTACTTTAAAGGGGGTTGGATTATGTGTTAAGGTGTTGGCCTTACTTTCAAAATAATCCTAGTGAAATACATGATATAGGAACGTGGTATTTGAAAATCACTGCAAGGATGGATTGAGTAGGTGTGCATGAGTAGTTATGAAAGTGTGCAAGTTGTGGATAATCACATATACATTCTTGAATGAATTATGTGTGATATGATATTTAATTAACTTTCTAATTTATATCAAGGAAATTAATAAGTTTTTCCATTAAACTGTCAACTTAGGTGTCTAGTTTCACTTAAGAATTTTTTTGCACCATATATGCATGCTAAACTTCCTAATTTTATTGTTTTATCTAAAATGTAGTTGTAGTTTCAACAATCACACTTACAAGCAATGGAATGAATGATCACATAAGTATTGACAATGAGAGAATTACTCACAACAATATTGAAAGTATGGTATAGGAAAGTAAATTTCACATTGTGCTAGAAAATAAATGACACCAGCCATTGATAGAAAAGTAAATTGTAGGCAAGTAAAAAACACCATGGATTGACATGAAAGTAAATTACAGAAAAATAAATCACTCTGAATGTTACATGAAAGGAAAGTGATTTGCAGGAAAGTAGAGTGAAGATATTAACTATTGTCAATTGTGATCACTATCCATGTCCCATAGAAATAAATGTGCTCGTTGAGATAATCATAATCATTCAAATTGAATTTAACTTATTGAGATGAATGTGATCCTTGGAAATTAATATAACTTGGAAATATTATTTATAAATGAGATACAATTTTACTAAAACAAATTTTGATAAATGCATAATAAAATTCTACTGAAATGAATATATCTTTTTAAACAAATACAATCTATGAGAATAAAAATAAAATTGAAATATAATCCTACATAAATTTAATTAGAAATAAAAATAATCTAACAAATAAATACAATATTATATAATTTATAAACAATTGCAAAAATAAATGAAATTGCACAATAAGTAAATGAAAAAAACTACCTAAAATATAACACTATGTTCTATTGAAGTGAACCCTACCTCCATAGAAAAAAAGTATTGATATTCAACTACATCAACACTCACTACTTCAACAACATACAAAATATATAATAATGAGATTAATGTTTATAATAAATAATAATTCTCACAATCCAAGCTAGATGCCCTAATCTTTGCCCGAGAATCCCCTTTTATATATATGAGCCTTTCTTAAAAGAAAATTAACAAATTTCGGAATATAAATCCACTTGAGAATTAATATAACTGAAGTGGTTACAACCATTTTACAACTTTATAGAATATAGAAATAGTTTCTATTTTTTTTCTAATTCCCAATGGGTTTTGAAATGTTGTCAAGTTCACAATAAGCTACATGGGTTATAAAAAATAGATAAAAATATGTTCAAATTAATTATTAATGGCATTGGGATCCCTATATACATGGAATATATATGGAAGATATTTAAATATGACATAAAAATGGGTATGTACATATGGGCACATAGAAATATTCCCTCCCATAATTAAGACTGTGAAATATATGTTTTATTATCTTCCCAAAGTCCTATGTGATTGGTGGTGGTCAATTCCCTCGTCCATTGCATGATGAATCTACAACACATGGATCTACAAATTATTTGCATCCTTAACTCAAATTTTCTTCAACCTTTTAACTTGTGAATAACACAAGAACTTGAATTATTGTAATATAACAACTTATTCATTAATATGTTCACATATAATTAATTAAAAATTAGATGTTTCTCCTAATGTTAATTATATTTTAAAATGAAATATTAACGAAATGAAATGTAAAACACCTTAAGGCTAAATTATGATTTCAAGCATTAAAAGAATAAGTATAGAGTCATGGGTATAAAAAAATATCCGTAAAGGATGATAAGAAGATGAGTAAAATATGAAAATTATGAGGTCCACCATATCCCTCCAATTGAAGATATTGCATGTTCTCATTCAACCCTGTACCCCTATATCTATCCTCCAAATTGTAAAGACCCTTACTAAATAGTGTGACCATTTTTCTAGGGCGGATAATGTGTTCTATTGTTTATAGTTTTCATTTTTCCTTAATTATCTCACAAAACATTCCAATGATGAAATATTCCAAACTTCTTCCCAAAATTATCTTGAAGTTACATCAAATAATGATTGACTTATTTTTCAAAGTCTTCATTTCACATTGACACATATCATTGTTATGTTAACTATGCATGAATATAAAATATATTATAGCAAAAGTAACAAATCCATCTAATGATATCTCATCCATGGACTTATTGAGAATTCTTTTTTGAAATGATTTGTGACATCTTATAACTTCCAAAACCATCTACAATAGATTTATAGCAACATTATGGATCTATAGCAAAACAGATATGATGGTTCTAAATGAATACCTACAATTATGATAAATAGTTTATTTCTCTCAAAGTATGATATTGGTAGATTAGATATTTTATGATAATGTACGTCCTAATGATATTCTTATATCAAACAAACATAATAAATAACCATTTCATTGATCATCTAATCAGAGTGAAAGTGAGATCTACGAATATGATTAGTGATCCACGGCAACTTCTATAAGTTTGATTATCAACAAATTCTTCCTAACTATGATGTAGATATTTGTGATTTTTTATGGATATGCCTATTCCAATATAATCCTTCTCTATAAAAAAATCATGAATATCTAATTCTTTCATATTGAGATATAAATAAATCATGCGATCTACCAAAAAATTATAGCATAAGATCTACAATAAATTTGTGGCATAAGATCTGCAACATTTATAAAGGTAATTACAAATTTATTTATGGGGCCTTAGTTTCTTTTAAAATTTTTGTAAGAGGGATATCAACAAAATATTCTTTATACATAGGGAGGTATTTAGTGTTATCTTGAAGAGGAATTTCTTTTGCAACAACTTTTTCTATTGCAAGTTGTTGTGGAATAGTAGCTCAGTTTTCCTTAATAGTACCCAAAATAATATCTATTACTTAGTTTCCTACTATTAATTATTGTGTGTATGTAGCATGGATATGATGGTAGTTATTGTGTAACAACATCAATATATTTCCTTACGTAAACAACCTTTTCAACATCAATAGATCTAGTCTTTCTCTTTCTTGGATAATCAAGGGGTGTGCTATAAGGGATGTGAATTGTGGGAAAACATGGATTAGTGAAGGTTCTAAATTAAACAAGGGTGGTGATGGTATGGCCATGATAGGTAGAACCTTGATCAATGTCCCCCCCACCCAAAATAAACAATTTTCCCATTCTCATAAAACTGACAAATGGTAAGGAAGTTTGGAGAAATGGAGTAGGTTTATGTATCTTTTCAAATAAAAACATATAAAATTCAATGAATCTGAAAAAATTATAAATAAGAAGTGTACATGTATCTATCAAAGAAGCCCACAAAATGTACATCAAGTATATGATATATAAAAGTTTGCCATGGAAAGATATTTTGTAGAAAATACATCAAGGTTCTACATTAAGTTGAGGATCTACATCAAGATGTTTGTAGTGGGGTGAGGTTATACAACAAGCCCTATGGTAGGATGTTATATAGCAAGAAGATATTTTTCTGCTATAGGTTCTATTGTAGGAATTTTTTTTCTAGTAGAACGTTATATAGTAGGTTGAGATCAATTGTTGTGTAACCAGCTCCAAAAATAGAAGAAAAGAGATATGAACGCCTTAGAAATAAGCCACTTAGAGGGGGCAACCTCCAATACATTACATAAATGAACAATTCTTGGAGTCCATGGGGCCATAATGTAATCCTAGTGGGCCACAATGTAATCCTAGCCGACCTAACAATAATAATTTAAGGGCACAATAATAACAATATGGGGGTTACAGGGGTACAATAATAACAATAAGGGGGGCTACACTAACATAATAAGGGCTACACTATTAATATAGGGACTTAACATGCCCCTCTCCTTCAAACAAGTGTTGTCCTCAACGCTTGATTATTTCTTGATGCTTCTGTATAAAATTTTCATCCTCCCATGTGAAATATTCTACAGGAAAGTTCTTCCACTTGCCGAGATACTCTGAAATTGATCGTAATTGTCGAGTTCTTGTTTCCATGACTGCTTCATAACTTCTTTCGATGTGATTTTGATCTTCTTGTTGTTTCATTACATTCTGCACCAAAGTTGGGTTATCCTTTGAGAGTTGGAGAACTTGTTGTTGATGCTCACTATGATCTTCCACTAATTTATCATCCATATTAGCTATTATTTTATCCTTCAAACCATCCAACTTAGCCTCCATTTCTGCTTTTAAACCATCTATTTCATCTTCTATTTCTCTTCGTAAGATCGAAACTTGTTGCACTTGGTACCGTAATTTTGATATCTCATACTGCAATTCTTCCTCTTCATGTCATTGCATAGATTGAGGGCTTATACTGGGTGTTGAATTATTTTTAGGGGCCATTTCAGACTCCAATATTGATATATATTCTACAATAGGCCCTTGCAATCAATTCAACTTGATTCTTCAAACAAGACTTCTGCAATTCGGAAAAAAAATACACACCTTTTACTAGCTTTGAGGAGCTCGATATTGAAATTGTATTATCTCTGTGCTTGAAAATCTTCGATATCTGAAATTCAGCCCTGTAGTAGCCCTCTGAAGCTTCTTTCAAATGCCACAGATCTGACCTGATTTTGATGCTCCAAGACAAAGTTGTGTCCAATCTCCCACAATGACCTAATTCTGGACTGGTTCAGTAGAGCGAACTTGTAC
>CM076578.1:1035479949-1035648257 GCA_034641835.2 Pinus albicaulis
GGATAACTTTGCTCAGATCCTTCAACGGCTACCCACCGGCGGCGCATCTGCATCCAGCAGCCACTCTGGAGGCGCAACTCCTTTTAAGGTACAAGTAAATTTTGACATTCCCATATTTGAGGGTCAAATAGACGCAGATGTTGTAGATAAATGGTTGAATCTGTTAGAAGGATATTTCTTAGTTCATGACTTTTCAGACCGGGAGAAGATTATTTTTGCACTCCTCAAAGCTACCCCCCATGTTAAGGACTGGTGGGAAACCTACTGTGAGAACAAGGACCAGACAGAACCCTCTCTGTTCTCGGCCGTACTAACTTGGAATTCTTTCCGAGACGCCGTCAAGGAACAGTACTATCCCGTGGGGAGCTATGAGGACAAGTACATACAATGGACCACGCTGCGACAACAAAGGGATCAAGATGTGCATGAGCCGACGAATCTGTTCCATACCCTGCACACAAAGTTGGGTATCAAAGATTCAGAGAAACATTTGGTGCTAAAGTATCGCAGCTGTCTGCACAGATACATTCAGGAGGAAATGGAGTTCCTCGACATCTCCTCGCTTGGTACGGCATACCGGTATGCTGCCAAGATTGAGCAGAAATTCAAACAGAAGAAGCGAGACTTTGGATCCGTGAATCAAAAGCAAGGAAAAGGTGCTTCCAAACCGCAGAACAAAGGACAGAGCATGGCGGCTAAAGACAACCCGTCAAAGCCACAAGAAAAGAACAACACCGTAAAGCCAAAGAAGGACACGGGAAAGTGGTGTGAGTTCCATAAGAGCTCCACTCACAACACAAGTGAGTGTCGTGCCAAGCAGTCGCTAGTGGCCGAGATGAGGGCTTCTGAGTCAGATGCATGCTCCGACTCCGAATCAGAACCTGAAAAGGGGAATGAAAAAGGGAAACAGATTATTGATGCGGAGCCCAACGCCACTGTTGCCACTACCAAGGTCCAGAAGGAGGAACCGGAAGATCCAGAGGAGGAGGAACGTCTCTTCCACTCCCAGATGTGGGTAAAGGGCTCCCCTGTACAGTTTATTGTCGACAATGGGAGCCAAAAGAACCTCATTTCAGCAGACGCCGTGAAGCGGTTGGGCTTGCCGACCACAGCTCACCCACATCCATACACCATCGGTTGGCTTCACCAAGGACGAGATCTCCGCGTCAGCCAGCAGTGCCGCCTTCCCTATAGCATCAAGCCCTTCACGGATGAGGTATTATGTGACGTTGCTCCTATTGATGTTTCTGATGTATTATTAGGACAACCATACTTGTGGAAGCGTCATGCTGTGTATGAGTCTCGGCCTCGTGCCGTTATTGTTACTTTGGGAAATAAGTTGTACAGGATACCAGAGGTACCACCTCCTGCCGCTATCTCTTTGGTTACTGCAAAACAATGTAGTAAGCTCATTTCCCAAACCAGGAAATTCGTTTTCCTGATGATCCGCCCCCAGGGCAAGAAGAAGACCGTGGCCACGACCTCCAGACAGGGCTCCTCTGCACAACAACAACAAATGGATAAGGTTGTGGAGGAGTACGGGGACATATTCACCTCACCCACAGGGGTTCCTCTGCACTGTCAGGTCAAGCACCCGATTGATCTGACCCCCGGTGCGCCGCTACCTAATGAACCGATCTATCGGCGCTCTGTTCTGGAGAATGATGAAATCAAGAGGCAGATTCAGGAGCTGTTGCAGAAAGGTCACATCAGACCAAGTTCATCGCCCTGTGGGAGCTCGATCATGTTGGTACAGAAGAAGGATGGGACGTGGAGACTCTGTATTGACTATCGGGCGCTGAACAAGATCACTGTCCGGAATAGGTACCCAATCCCACGGATTGATGACCTTCTGGACCAACTCAAAGGTGCAAAATATTTCAGCAAGATCGACCTCAAGTCTGGGTATCACCAGGTACCAATTGAACCCTCCGATGTGTGGAAGACTGCCTTCAAAGCCAAGGAAGGCCTTTTCGAATGGCTGGTCATGCCTTTCGGGTTGACGAATGCTCCCGCCACCTTCATGAGGATGATGGATGACATCTTGCGGCCATTCACAAACTCATTTGTAGTGGTGTACTTGGATGATATTCTGATCTTCAGCCAGACTTGGGAAGAGCACCTTCACCACATCCGACAAGTCCTCCAAACACTGCGGCAACACAAGTTGTGTGCCAATTTGGAGAAGTGCACTTTTGGAATGACCCAAGTTCAATATCTGGGATACATTATTGATGAAAGGGGGGTGCATGTGGATCCAGCCAAGATCCAAGTCATTCGGGATTGGCCAGCCCCAACCACTATAACAGAGCTTCGCAGCTTTCTGGGTCTTGCTAATTTCTATTGGAGGTTCGTGTTGGGATTCTCTCATATCACTTGGCCCTTGAGTCAAGTCACCAAGGGAGGAGCGAGAGCAAAAAAAATTTTGGTTTTAACCTCATTTCAAGGCGTTTTCACGTAACTAAAAAACCGCCTCTGCTTCGCCTCATGTCGACGTTTTACCGTACTTGCATTGGGCTCATTTGAGATCGAGCCGCATGCTCAACATGCTATTGGTGCGCTCACCATCAGTGGACATCCACAACAAGATTAATAGTGAGACATCGTTCTATTAGCTAGCCGCAAGTACCCTTACATATGACAAAGAGAACGTACCTACCAGCAAGCTTGTCGACAATGGAAGCATTGGTATTCGTGGAAGGAAACAATCATCCACACGTACTCGTCAGCCCCTACAAATATACAGATGACAGGAAGTTGCGCAATGATCGCCACCGTGCTAGGCCCTACATATCCGCAACAACATTTAAACATCACTATAAGGCGGCAGCACCAACTGCTGCGCATCGGCCACCGACTCACCCATCGTACGACCATTGTGCTCAACCCTCGTGGGCACGATACTGATTGGCCCCACAGAGGTGACCCAGAATTTGGCCAAACTTACAAGGCACTCCTGGGGGGTACGCAAGTTCCAAATTTTCACCTCCAAGATGTACTTTTATGTCACATGGGACACCTTTGTGTTCCTTCAAGCGAGCGTGCCAAGATGACATGGGAAGCACACTACAGTCGAGTCGCTGGGCATTTCGGGGTCGAGAAAACAGTAGCAATCCTGCAGAAGTATTTCTATTGGCCGAACCTTCGAAAGGATGTCGAGAAGCACATCAGATCCTGCACTGCTTGTGCCATTGCCAAACCGACCATCAAGAAGCAAGGCCTATATACTCCTCTACCTACCCCTAGTCGACCTTGGGAATCCATTTCCATGGATTACATGTCGGGCTCCGCTCTACTGCTGGTGAAATGACCGTGTTTTTGTGGTCGTCGACAGTATCTTGAAGATGGCCCACGAGGATGGCCTTGAAGAAGGAATATCACGCGACATCGCTAAACTCTTCGAACGAGTGTGCAGGCAATTCTTTGGGATTGATTACCATTTTGTCGCATCGGATAGCAGTGTTCTTACACATTTTGGTCCAGCTCGGTCGATGTTGATACCAAGCTTCATCACAAGTCCACAGCTTTCCATCCCCAAACAGATGGCCAGACAGAGGTCGTCAACAGAATGATTGTACACATTCTGCACATGTACAATTCAAAGCATCCACGCACATGGGACGAGAGCCTCCCTTATGTACAATATAGTTATAACCGGGCTCTCCACAGTTCAATTGGCCATAGCCCCTTTCAGGTGGGCTTGGGATTCCAGCCACTATGTCCCATTGACGTAGCCATGCCATTTGTAGCTGCTCAAGCCGATTCAGCTCATGTCCAGTCTGAAGTTGACAAAGCAAGTAGCTTCATCAAGCACATTCAACACATCCGCCAACAGGTTCATGATATATTGGACAGAGCCAATGCCAAGTACAAGCAACGCCATGATCAACACCGGGTGCCACACAACTTCCAGGTGGGCGACAAAGTATGGCTACATTTGCAGAAGGAGCGCCTCACTGGACCCCACCGCAAGCTTCGCCCGCTCCGATACGGGCCGTACACCATCACCAAGGCCGTAGGGAACAATGCATTCGAGCTCAGTATTCCACCATTCCTTGGTCTGCACCCAGTCTTCAATGTGGATCGCCTTCGTCCTTACTTCCCACCTCTACTGGACACCTCGGACATTGCATAACAACTCACACCAACTGAGTTAAATCCAGACTGCATGGAACAGGCCACCACAGATTGCATCATGGACATGCAAATCAAGAACACTCGCCAGCAGAAGATCCAACTATATCGGGTTGTCAAAGCTGGCCAACTCTTGCACCAAGGAAAGTGGTTCACCAGGGACCAAGTTCAGCAGAAATTTCCTCATCTCATGGAGGAACTTAACGCAATGGGGACCATTGCTTCCTAAGGGGGGAGGAATGATCCAGGTGGATATTGGTGGTCACCCGCCTATTCCAGTTGGGGCTCCACCATTGTCTATTTCAGTTTTTCAGTTTCGGCACAGTTTACTATTTTTAGCAGTTTTTCGGGTCCTAAACTTCCGGAGCCGTTTTGAGGCCCTAAACGACGTTTTTTGGGAAAACGGAGAGCAACATGGATCCATGGACCGATGTTGCTCGTTCCAAATTTGTAGTCCTCGGATAGATCTTTCTAAAGAGGTATGGTACGCGTCAAACGGAGATCGTATGCCAAAGTTACGCCCCTGGGAAGTTGAAACACCAATTTACCCAAACGGGGCCCATAGTTTTGGCGCCTCATCTCCTAGGGTTAGGGTTTTGGCTGTTTAGGATTTCCCATTGTTTCTAAATGATAAATAGGCCCTCGAGCCTCATTGTAACTCAGTTCAGAGTCCTGTAGCCGCCACATCTCTTCTCAGAGATAGCTACCAGCGCCCTAGCTAGTTTTATTTCCATTCTGTCTGTAAGCAAATTTCAGTTCTTTGATATTAATGAAATGAAGTGTTATTTCCACTGCATCTCTATATTTATGTTTATATGTTTATTCTGTTGCGTTCCTGCATAAATCCGGATCATATCGCTTTTGTTGCAGCTTCAAATTCCAGCCAGCTGTGAAAAATATTTCCTGCAAGAATGAACACTAAATAGCAAGAGATAGCAATAATACAGATGTCTATTCAAGTTATTTAGCTAAATCAATAAAGCATAAACCATATACATCAAATAAGAAATCACGATATAGAAAATCAAAGCTTATACAGATGCATATAGGAAAAAATAAGCAGTAATCTTTGTTAATGATAGAAGGGGAGGTTACAACCCAGTGATTGATTTTGTGTCACCATCTTCAGCAGCATCCCAGCCTCATCACAATGCAGATATCTCTAGCAATATGTCACTCAAATCAACTCCTCAATTGAAATTCCACCAGCATTTCTCTACTCAAATTCTTCCTTATCAAACACTAAGATCCGTGCTCAATTTATAGAGGCGCTGAAGGTAGTTTTACAATCAATGACTTTCTAAAAATAGGAAAGACATGTTCTTAGTCTCAGAGGTATCAAATGGACACATGGATTCGAAGTTTGACACGTGAACTCTTCTAGAAGGCACTGGCCAAGTGGAGATTCCGGAACAATGAGAATTTCGCTCCCAATGTGCCCAACGCACCCTTGAGTGTCGGGAAGTGCTTTGCAGAGCACCCTTGAGTGGGGTTACTTGCATATGCAACACACTTAGTCCCTTTAGAGGCAGTGTTGGTGAGCTCTGGTATGATATATTATAAACTTCAAATCTTGGAAACCTTTGCAAATGAAAGTCATGGATGATTTGTCTTGTTCTTTGTCTTAGGGCATGTAACAACTGAAATGATAGGGGATGATAGACCCTATTCATTGGTTCTTGGAGATGATTTCCAGTTAACAAAGTCATTGGAAATGGTGCCCAAATTGACATATAACACCTCTGAATTGCAGTAAACCAAATTTCAGCGAAATAGCTACACTTTTCACTAAGTTACCAATGTGAATAGGACCCTGAAGAAATAACGGCTCTTTTTATTGTGTAAGAAATATGACCTTCAATTTGGAGAAATAGTTGCCTTCCATTGTATCACTATGTTAACAATGAACTTAAATAGAGGTAGCTATTATCCCGAACAGAGTAGTTGCGATTTTATTGATAAAATGACCAATAGCCTTCGACACTGACTTAAGTTAAAACAATGGTTTTAACTTCTTTATGAACCTAAGACACTAAAACACCTATACACTTTAAAGTAGTATTTTGGTTTTGAGACTCTTTTTTGACCTTTATTGAAAATGATTTAAACTTTGACATAGGCTAGGACATAAGAAAAAATTGAAACAATGATACAATGGCAATAACACTATTAAAATTTACAATGCTAACAATGACAACGAAGGATTTGACATAAGATAAGGTTTGGTAGTTGTTTGCTAATGATTCTTTTATGTACTCTAATGGATGTCTGCTAGCAAACCTAGATGATAAAACGATCAATTTTTTGTGTGCGAGAAGTGGTGGGCTTCCCTTACCATTAAAAGTAGTAGGCATGGAAATGGAAAGAATTGTTCATTCAAATAAATGGGAAGCGACAGTTCAGAGACTGCCAAATGTCCATAGCCAATATCAAAAATCATCTCTCTATGATCATTTGAGACTGAGATACGATGCACTAGATACTTGCTTCAATGTAATTCTACAGTTGTGTTTTTTTATATTTGGGTGCCTTTTAGAAGACCAAATTGTTCTAGACATAAGGGCGGTGGTGCACTTCTGGATAGGGGAAGGGCTCCTTGCAGGGAAGAAGTTGTCAGATCGGTTGGATGTTACCAGAAACAAAACGAGGGTCTAGATTTCCAAAAGAAAACGTATACAAAACAAAACCGTATGGAAAACGACGTTTTGTACGACTGTTTTCGTTCTTAATCCAGAAAACTGGTTTCTTGCAACGGTTTCTCAGAAATGTTGTTCTGGTTCGTTTGCAATGTGGGTCACGTCTCGATTGGGCATTGAGCCGAATCATAAAAAGCCAAAGTTGGTTTTGTGCATACTTTTCAAAGGCGGTTTCACGGTCTACGGTTAGAAGTAGAACCTTAGCGGTTTTGGAAGATGTTCGGCTACAACAATGAAACACAGGTCACATTTCTTTATTTTTGTGTTGTTTCTATTTAAAAGTGGGTTTAGTTTACAGTTCAATTGTATTTAAAAATAAAAATTGTTTTTTCAAGTACAACATTATAAATTTAAATTTACAAGATTACATGATATATATTTTTATAAAGGAGTAGTTAAATAATTTAGTGAAG
This sequence comes from Pinus albicaulis, assembly GCA_034641835.2. NCBI lineage: Eukaryota > Viridiplantae > Streptophyta > Pinopsida > Pinales > Pinaceae > Pinus > Pinus albicaulis. The sequence continues at coordinate 1,035,487,193 of CM076578.1, forward strand.
ATTCTTCTTATTTGTGTACAATTTTATTATATTTAACATTTAAAATTGTGTCTTCATAAGGTTACATTATATATATATATATATATATATATATATTTTAGAAGTTAAATAATAATTTAGTGAAGACGTTTGGGTTTTTTTTTTTTTAATAGTTTCTTTATATTTAACATTTAAAAAATTATTTCTGATACAAAATTGTAAATTTAAGAAGGTGCTTTCTGTTTTCATAAACAAAATTGTTTATATACTAATTTAGTATATAGTTTATTTTTATTATAAAGAATAATTTTCTATTATATATTAATGATAAAGTTTTGAAAGTTTACTACTAACTATCTTTAGGCTATGTCTTCAAACATCAGTTGTAGCATTTATGGTTCTCGACCCTTTGGCACTTTATATGGAAAATACTAGTGGAGGGAGTGACACTCCTTTAACTTATTGTTGGTGACAATAATTTGGGACAACCCTCTACTTTTGGATCTATTACCAATTGAGATAAACTCAATCTCCACCATTGTGTTACCCAACTAGGGAAATGATAGCCCAATACTTGTCTGCCAAATGCTACAATAGACCCCAAACTTGAGGTCCATTGAAGTCATGTATCATGTGCTCCTCGGAAAATTTCCAAGGATTTGACCTTAAAAAAAAATCCCACTCTAGGTCCAAATCAAGTGGAAATGCAAAGGCCAAAAAGTTTAATTCAGTGCCAAGTGTTTATTCACAATTGTATTTGATAGCTTAGAGAATCAAACATGCATATTTGAGAATGACCCATGTGAGCAACAAAAGCCTATGCACCATAATATTCAATAATGTTGATGATGAATGATTTATTTTATGTTTTTTCATATTTGTTTTTTTTCTCTCTCCTCGTTTCTTGAATGAGAAACCTCCAACCTTCGTTTCTCGTCCTGTTGACGTTTCTCATTTCATTTTGAGATTGTGAAAAATTATTTCAACATTTTAGCAGATCGTTGTTTGATTGAACCCACCATGAGATATTTTGATGGGCGCATTGTTTACTTCAGGATGCATGACATCGCGCGAGATCTGACAATACAAATTGTAGAGGTGTAAGAAAATTGCTACTTCGGTGTAGGCAGGGGTTTGACAACTTTGATAGAAAACGAGTGCTTGGGACACACTCAGATTTCCTTCACTATTAATAAATTGAGCTCGCTTCCCAGGTCAATGAGATTTCAAGAAATCTGCTCTTTGTTGACGACTCGAAACATAGATTTTAGAGAATTTCCAAGAAATCTGATCAAGAGGATGCCCTATCTCGTGATTCTTGATTTGAGTGATACTTTCATCCAGTCATTGCCTAAGAGTGTGGGGTGTTTGAAACAACTTGTATGCCTCAGGTTAGTGGCTCTTCCCATCAAAAGGTTACCTACATCTCTCACCAATTTTCCATGCTTGGAAATCTTAGATCTTGATCGTTCTAGAATTAGAAATTACCAGCTAGCCTTCATAAGTTGATGTCCTTGAGGTGCCTAAACCTTGGCTCCTATGAATTCTTGTAAAGTCTCCCTCATAAAAAATTTGCACTTATTATTTGTAGTATTTGAACACTCGTCGATGTTTCAGCCTATGTACAAAAGGCACATCCAAAAAGATTGCTTCCATTAACAATTTTCATAGCCCAACAAAGCTCAAAACCTTAATCATGCAAAACAACGGAGAAACAATCCATGAGGGGACATTGGGGAACATGATAGAAATGGAGTTAATGGAATTGACACTCACAAGGATGACATGTCTAACTCGTGACATGATAAATATGCCAAAGTTGAGAGAACTTCAACTACAATGCCCTCATTTGGTTAAAATGGACTTCAAGTTTTGTGAATTTCAAAATTTGAGTCGTTTGGCATTGGTCAAGTGTGAAATGTCAAAAGAGATTCTCGATCTGCACGAGCTAAAAAATCTAAAACAATTGGAGATTAGTAAATTCTTTAACATAAGGAAGTTTCCTAAACAATTTGGTGAAATTGAGGCATGTCGAAGGTTAGAGATATTTTCACTAGCTTGGTTGGATAAGTTGTAGGAGATTCCCCTTGTAAAAGGGGAGACGATGCCTTCTCTTCAAATATTGTCAATTGTAGAATGCCAAGGCATTGACAATATTACCAAAAAATTAACTTAAACTCATAAGTCTTAGAAAAATAAGAATGTATGGTTGTTTAATATTTTTTCAAAATGTAGAAAAAGTTAAAAGAGAAAATATATCGATAGAAGTGGTGACAATGTCTACCACATATACAAAAGGTTTTATAAAAACATATTTACAAGTCTATGAGAAGATAGAGGGTTGGCCTTATGGTGAATACTGTTCCAATGAACTTTTTCATTCTGTTAAAATTTTTTATCTATTAAGATATGTATATTCTTCAATATTCAAGAAAATAAAATTATTTATGAAAATTCAAGTTCTCATATTCAAAAAAACAATTTTATCTATTAAGATATGTATATTCTTCAATATTCAAGAAAATAAAATTATTTGTGAAAAAACAAGTTCTTATATTCAAAAAAACATAACGCAACATTCTCTCTATTGTTTTTTGTATTTAGTGTTTAATAATAGTAATGTAAAGTAAAATAACTTCAAAAGTTTTCTGACTTAATTAATTATAAATGTTGTAATATTATCATTAATATTTAAGAATGAAAATTTTTACATTATTTAAAAGATTTTGTATTATTATTTTTTAAAATTTGTACATTTTTTTTAAATAATATTTTTTACAATATTTTATATTATTTTTTAAGATAAACAACATGTAGAAGTTTCAAACTCTTATATATAGTGTATCTCAGAAATAATACAATGTGCCAATGATGTTTTTAACGTAGGGTTGATCCTTTAAGAAAAATCATGTATAATTGAGTTGATAATGATTGCACATGGTAAGCTAACGAATTATTCTTCCCATTTGAAGGCATGATAGAAAATTATATATTTGTGTAGGTAAATAAAGATGATACTATTTCCACGAATTTTAAAATATAAGGAAGACATTTATTGCAGAAATTTACGGATTATCCATAGTGTTAAGAAACAATGGTCGACGTTTCGAATCCCAACAGGGATCCATTTTCAGGACAAGATTTTAAATGAAGAATGAAAGAAGAGCAGAAGGTCAGAGTTAATATCTTGATAAGGGGAGAAAAAAATATAGCCAACAAAACCAACTAATTAATTAATAATTTATTTATTTTTAATTATTAATTAATTTATTTTTAATTAATAATTTCTTTATTAATTTAATAATATTTAATAATTTTATTCTATTTTAATCTATTCTAAAAGCTTATAAACCTAACTAATCTATTCTATTAAAATATAACTAATCTATTCTATTTTTAATAAAATTAATTAAATAAAATAAAATAATAAATTTCAATTTATTATACTACATTTATAATAAAATCTTATTATAGTGTATTTTTAATAAAATTAATAAAATAAAATAAAATAATAAATTTTAATAAATTTATTATACTACATTTATAATAAGATTAATCATAGTGAATTAAAGAGATTAATAAATGCTACTAAAATTATAAAACCTAAAGTTCATAAACAAGTTAATAATTATTTTAATTTATCTAATAATATAATTTATTATTATTTTTATTATTATTAAAATTAATTAATAATAATAAATAATAGATCATTTAATTAATATTAACATATATTTATTCAAAAAGTAAATAAATGTTAATAAAATCAGTTAAATTATTTATAATTATGATTAATTTATAATCAAATTTTTATTTTAGTTTTAAATATTGAATTTAATTATTTTTAATTTTAAAAAAAAATAGATATTAATAATAATTCTTAATTAATTAATTAATTTTTACTAATAAAAATAAAAATCAATTAATAATGATAATTATTAAAAGTAATTAATTTGATTAGCTATTAAGCATCAATCAAACCTTAATTATTAAAAATCTTTATTTTTTTTTATTGTAAATAAAATAAGTTTTATAATTTATAATTATTGTTAATTTTTAAAAACTATAGATACTAATAATAATTCTCAATTAATTAATTATAATTATTAAAAATAAAAATTAATTAATAAGGAAAATTATTAAAAGTAACTTAACCCTACAAATTTATAGGAAGAGAAACAACCCTGAGATACTATACCTTAGATACTATACCTTGAAAGAGGATGAACCCTAGGAGCACATTTGTCGAATTAGAGGCCACCAACTGTCACTGATCTCGAATCCTCCATCTCTGTTAATGTTATAAGGGTGTTTTATAATCTCGAGGGCTTCCCTAATTTTTCTTCTATGATAGTGTTCCTCCCTGGCTATGATTTTTGCATCCTCAAGATGCAGGTGATGCTTAGTTTTCGAGGAGTGATCAGCAAGGGCCGAGGTGCGAGATCATTCATGCTTAATATCAGCACCATTTTCTTTAAGACGCTTTTGAAGTGAGCGCCCGGTTTCACCAATATAACTTTTCCTGCATGAGCAATCAATCTTGTAAACACCTTTAAGCTGCTCAGGACTAATACTATCTTTCACTGACTTCATTTTCTGTCTTATTGTCCCAGCTGCTGAAAATTGCACGAAGATGTCATTCTTACCAAGAACCTTGGCGATCTTATCTGTAACACCCTTAATGTAAGGTAGAAAATCCCTACCACGATTCTCTTGAGGTTCTTGGCGCTTATTGGAAATCACCGAACCCTCAGCTTTTCTTATGGCTCCTTTTATCTCTATCTCCTTATAATCTATACCCATGAAAACATATGTTAGGTGAGTGATTTCATCCTTTAGGTGCTCCTCATTAGATATCCTCAAGGCTTTTACGGCAAGAGCGTTAAGAACACCAATTTTCTTAGCAGGATGATGGTAAGACTCTTCATGAAGATAGCTGTCTGTATGTGTTTTCTTCCTAAACACCTGATACCCCAATTTTCCATCTTTATTTCTAGTAATAAGGACATACAATAAAGGAATGCTCCTGCTTTCTTCCATTTCCATAGTAAACTTGATCTCAGAGGAAATTGAGTTGAGGTGATTAAAGAATTTCTCGAGATTCTCCCTACCATATGTCCATTTTATGTTGGTGTCGTCTACAAATTATTTCCACCAGGCTGGACTTAAGGGGAAAGAGGCAAGGGCTTTCTTCTCGAAGTGCTCCATAAATAAGTTGGCGACAATAGGCGAGAGTGGCGATCCCATTGCGACACCTGATACATGCTCATAGAACTCTCCTTGGAAGCTTAAGAAGGTGGATCGTAAACAGATTTTTGCAAGCTTAGCAGTTTATGGATCTGTAACCTCATTGATCACCTATATTGCTTCATCTAATGGAATCTTGGTAAACAATGAAACTACATCAAAGCTTACCAATATGTCGCTCTCCTCCACCCTTTATTCCTTAATAAGTCTAACGAAATCATTGGAATCTTTAATGAAGGAATCAATATTTCCAACAAGAGGTTTAAGAATCTTGGCAACGTATTTCGCCAATTCATAGGTGGGGGAACCAATGAGATTGACAATCGGTCTAAGGGGAACACCTTCTTTATGAATCTTGGGAAGCCCATAAATTCTTGGAATGACCTCACAGGATTGGGTCAACTTCTTTTTTAACTTGTCATCGAGATGAGAGTTCAAGATAGCCTTCTTGACTTCTCTTAAGGAAGACATTTTAAACGTTTTTATATTTTCATGCGACTGATTGGAATTAATACCTGGTATACTAAGAAACAAATTATTAAAATGTGATGATTGTCGCAGAGGAGCTACAGTGTAGGAAGAAAACTTTGAGGAAGCAAAATGACAAATGGATGAGCAAATGGGGAATTAATTGACAAGATTGTCCTAATTATAAAGAGGAGATAAAAAATTGGGTGTTTGAAAAATTCAAAACTGCCATGTGGGAAAAAAAGGTTGGCAAAAGAAGAAGAATAAGAAAAAAAGAAAAGAAAACGATATCTGTCAAAAACTTCAATCCATCACAATCGCATGAAGAAAAGACTTATTTGAGTGTTGCAATCAAGGGAAAGGCTAAAAATTTAATAGCATAGCCAAGGAACGATTCTCACCATCTTAGATGCGAAACAGGTAGATGGATAACCCCCAAGGAAGAATGGGAAGAAAGAATTTGTATCTTTTGCAGGACAGGAGCGATTGAAATTGAGTGGCACTTTATCATGGAATGTCCGACTTATGAGGACATTCGTAATCATCTTGAAAGTGGTCTAAGGTGGACAGTTTGAGCACATTGTTTAAGGAAGCTAGCTTCATAAAACTGTGAATTTCTTGATCAAAATTCATGGCAAAATAGTTGTTCTAGAGGGAAAGTTGAGAGTGTGATGTCTTGTAAGATGTGTAATTTGGGTATTTTAGACCGTTGGGTATCGTGGACTTCATTAAAATATATCTATCTATCTATCTACACAGTTACACGATTTGGGATGGAACACGTTTTGCAAAATGAATTTTATTAAATGTTAGCGGCTAAAATTAACATTGTGAATTCCTTTTTTATATCTCAATTTTTACAGCAAAATATCAATATTATTACCTTTTCAATTAAATTTTTATAAATAAATATTAATGATAAAATTAAAATTTTATGGTATTCTTTTCCATATTAAATATAAATTTTTTCATTGTAGCACCAAGATTGGGGAGCGTACAATATAATTGCCTTTCGAGCTTAGTAAAACTATAATCAACATCGACAATGACATTTTATCATAATACATCTTTTTCGGGAGATATTACATTCAATGTATTTATCCTACATGTAGTATATCATTACTGTTGTTGTCATGTCATATATAATAACTATTAAAAATTATTTATGATGCAAACATCCATACGCGATTTTAGAAGATATTTTTCTATTTTTCATTTTTCCATTTATATATATTATATATAATTTTTTTAATAAAAATTTTAATGTAAAATTAAAAGATTATATATTTTAAAGATTTTTTATTATCATGTTATTTCCTAGTGACATATAGTATACAGGTTGGTGTATTTGTTTGGACGTCGTACAATTTTTTTCTTCTTGATTTCTAATATGTACATTAGAGTGTGGGCTTTTCAAGGTGGTGGCATATGCTTGTTGCCACCACCATGGCTCCGAAGCCCAAGGTAATGCGTCATCCATCCTTTAAGAGATTGAATTCACTAGAGACATAAATAAGTGATAACGGGTATAATTGATCAACATGGTTAATGGGTAACAATTCAGTGATGGAAACATGTCAAATCGTTAGATATAACGAAAATATCATACACTGTAAACTTCAACAATGTTGAGATTGCAACAAGATGATGAGCTTAGTGGAAAGAAGTCGCATTCACTAAGTGGGCCCACAGGCTATTTTTGGCGCAAAGTCTATTTTTAGACATGTCGATCATATTCTATGAGTTGCAGGATGCTATTTGTGGATGGTTGGTCAAGTTGGAAAAATAGATGGACTTCTATTTTTAGACATATTGGGCAGAATCTATTTTTAGAATGCCAGTCTAAAAATAGATATGTCGAATATTATTAGCTCTTAATAATATTTGGACTATAAACATTATCTTATTCTCTTGGAGCACTTCAGTTAAGTGCACAGATGTGGCACAGGAGCTGACAGGAGGAATTATGCTATTCCTAAGGGTTAAGTGGAGCTATTGCATGGATACTTCAGTTAGAACTCATGTGAGAGAGTTTGGTGGAGTTGATTGAGAAGTTAATGGAGTTGTGTTCAGTTTAACTAATCTAAACATAGTTGAGCTAGTTGTATCTAGTCTAACTGATTGATACACTAGTGAGAGTGGTGTGAATTAATTATTAATTAATTCACTAATTATAAACTCATTAATCAACTAAAGAATACATCAGCTAACTTCAGTGCATGGACAGTTTCAGTGGAGACCAGTGAAGAGGTAGGTGAAAGAGCAGTGTCACTATCAGTTGTGACTATACTGGTGCATGATTTTGCACCACACATTGATGGAGATGCCAATGAGGATTGCATAGTACAAGCCAGGTGGTATGAAGTTCATTATGAGCCATTCTTCAGCAGGGATTGCACAGTAGAGGTGCTAGCAAAAAAGTGTAGATTAGACATGTGTCAGATGATCGGACTCCGATTAGGTGTGTAACAATTGGAGATTGTACTGAGAGCTTGTGAGGAGTTTGTAAAATGATTGTTACATGATCTCTATCATTATAATATAAATATAGTTGGGGGTTTTTAGCTTTAAGCTTTCCCATAAATACTGTGTTTATATGTGTGATTATTTATGGTTTTAATGTGCGCATGCAATTGTTTATATTTCCGCAATTAATGATCAATAGTAGAAGAGGTTATGTATTATGCATGAAGCTCAAATAGTGTGCGATCAGGATAATCTCGGTGAATAATTTAACAATTATTCAAATTTCTACATGGTATCGTAGCGATATTGATCATTGGAGCAATTGCAAAACATTGAAGCGGTTGAGTTTTGTGCTGGTGGAATTCGAATTTGCAGCAGTGTTTTCTTGGTGTCGAAGTTGAGATGTCTTTCAACGGATTGCGATTGGAGTATGCCCTTGAGGGCAGCTCGAATTATATTGCATGGAAGGATGGGATGGAGGCGGTGCTGGATGACAATGGGTTGAAGGAGTTCATAGATGCAGAAATTCCAAAACCTGCTTCTAGCGATGCTGCCACACTTGATGCATGGAAAAAGAAGACAGCAAAGTGTCGAAGGATTCTGTTGGAAGGTGTGAAGGATCAAATAGTGTCCAGCCTTCATATTAAAGCTTCTCCATTTTTTATGTGGAAAGCTTTGACAGATTTATTTCAAAGCAAGAGCGACCAGAGGAAGTTGGCACTCAAGGATAAACTCAGGAACATAAAAATGGATAAAGGCGACAGTATGCCCAAGTACCTCACGAAGTTCATCCAATGCAGGGATGAGCTGGGAAGTGTGGGGGTTACTGTTGATGATGAGGACTTGGTGAGCTTGGCTCTCCTTAGGCTTCCGAAGAGTTGGCATTCCTATCAGGACTCTGTCAATGGTCGGGAGAAATTGCCAGGATGGGAGCGACTTTGGTCGGATCTTGTGCAAGAGGAGATAAGGCGAAGTACCAGGGATGGATCTTCATCAAAGAACTCAGATGAATAAAATTGCGCTTTGGCTGCCAAAGCAAGGAAGGGGAAGAGCAAGAAGACTGCTTCTCAATCCGGTGTGAAAGGCAAGAAGCAGGACATGTCCAAGGTGAAGTGCTTTCACTGTCACCAACACGGACATTACACCACTAATTGTCCACAGAAGAAGAAAAATAAGCAGGCTGCTGGATCTGCAGCTGGAGAGGCCTTAGCCTCACAGTTTGAGTTGGATTTTTCGCTGATCGTATGCTTGGTCTCAAGTGTGATGGGTTCAGTGTGGTTTCTTGACAGTGGTGCGTCTTTTCATATGACCGGAGACAAAGATTTGTTTACTGATATGGATTAGAAAGATCTTGGAGTGCACATCGAGATGGGCGATGATGGTAGATATAGTGCGACCGGTATCGGTACGATTTCCTTTGAGAGGGAGTTTGGTAAACCCTTCGTATTGAAGGAAGTGATGCATGTTCCAGGATCAAAGAAGAATATTATCTCTGTGGCCATGTTAGAAGACAAGGGATATGATGTTGTCTTTAGCGAGGGAAAGGCTTTCCTGCGCAGTAAGGCAACTGGTGAAACCCGGAGGATAGGGATTTGAGTTAAGAACCTTTATCAATTGTAGGTAGATGGCTGCGCAGCAATGGCAGGCAAGGCAGAAGGAGTGGTGAGCCAGGATGAGGGCGAGCTATGGCACTGGAGATTGGGCCATCTTCACCATGGTGCTTTGAAAATTTTGCAGCAGATTTCTACTGGGCTTCCCAAAGGTACACTTGTGCAGTCAGATCAATGCAAGGTATGTACTTTGGGAAAAATTTTGAAAGCCACCTTTCACGAGAAGGATAGTCCTGCCACGACGATCCTTGAGAGAATTCACGCAGACGTGTGTGGACCTTTCTCAGTAGCTTCAACAGCAAAGCAAAGGTACTATGTGATATTTGTTGATGATTTTTCTCGGAAGTGCTGGATCTTCTTCATGTAGAAGAAGAGCGAGACATACTCAAAGTTCTGTGAGTTCAAGGCACTGGTTGAGAAAGAATCAGGGAAGCAGATGAAGGCTCTTAGGAGTGACAGTGGTGGTGAATTCATCTTTGGCGAATTCAAGGAATTTTGCAACGCAGAAGGAATTCGAAGAGATCTCATAGCACCTCATAACCCACAGCAGAATGGGGTCATGGAGCGAAAGAATAGAACAATCATGGGTGTTGCATGAGCGATGTTGCATGATTAGGGCCTTCCCATACACTTGTGGGCTGAGGCATGCAACACTGCGATTTATGTGCAAAACTGTTGTCCTCACAGGATACTTGGCATGAGTACACCCGAGGAGGCGTTTTCTGGTAAGAAGCCTGATATTTCCCATTTGAGGATTTTTAGTTCACCTGTTTACATTCATGTGACGAAGGATGCCAGGAAGAAGCTAGAGCCGACTGCAGAGGTTGGGATATTTGTGGGGTACACTGATACGCCCCACAACTATCGTGTGTATTTTCCAGACAGACGCAAGACTATTGTGCGACGGGATATCAAATTTCATGAGGAGAAAGCCATGAAGTGTTCGCTTGAGAGGGAGCCACACTTGCATGCAGATGAGGAGTTATTATTTCCTAAGGATGAGCCTCAGGATGTGGATCAGCCACAAGAGGAGGTTCATGGAGTGGAAGAGACCACTCATGCAGCACCAACCATCAGAGGGCAGAAGCGCACTACAGAAGCTGAGCGACTGGCTCAAGATGCAGAGAAGGTTGTAGGAGCACCTACATCACAGCGCAGACAGAGATAGTCACCTGACCGGTATACTAGATACATGGCTCTTATGAGTAAGTGTATCGTGACAGAGCCATCCTCTTTCAAGGAAGCTATGGAGGATCCCGCATGGGTAGATGCCATGGTGGAAGAGTATGATTCGATTGTCAGAAACAGTGCATGGGAGATTGTCCCAAGGCTGGAAGGGAAATCAGTGGTAGGTTTGAGATGGATCTACAAAGTGAAGCAAGCAGCTGACAAGAGTGTGGAGAAGTACAAGGCAAGATTTGTTGCCCGAGGCTTCTCACAAATTGAGGGGATCGATTATGAGGAAACCTTTGCACATATCACAAGGTATTCTTCCATACGGACGATTCTTTCTCTCTCAGCGCAGATGGGGTGGCACATTCATCAGATGGATGTGAAGACTGTGTTCCTCAACGGAGTGATTGAGGAGGAGGTGTACATAGAGCAGCCCAAAGGTTTTGAGATCTTCAGCAGCGAGTCGCATGTGTGCAGGCTCAAGAGAGCATTGTATGGGTTGAAACAAGCACCTCGTGCTTGGTACACACAGATAGACAGTTATTTCACCGGACTTGGATTCTCCAAGAGTGAGGGCGGATCTGAACCTATACCAGATAGTGGTGGACGGTAAGTTGCTGATCATTGTAATTTATGTAGATGATTTGATTTTGATGGGTGATGAACTATTGATACACTCATGCAAGGCTGATCTTGCAAAGGAGTTTGAGATGAAGGACTTGGGCCTCCTTCATTATTTCTTGGGATTGGACTCAGCAGCCACAGTTGATGGACTGTTTAGTGTCTCAGGGTAAGTATGCCCGGGAGATACCGGAGAAGTTCAACATGCATGGCTGCAAGCCTGTTGATACTCCTCTTCCTGGTGGTTGGAGGAAGGAGGATGCTACTTCGGCGGAGGTAGTGGATGCCACTGTTTATCGACAGTTGGTGGGGTCGCTTATGTATCTGGTCAATACACGACCCAACATATGCTAAGGGCGCAACCGCCCCTCACATGTTGCTCACCAAGCCTTTGAAGGCAGCATGTATTGGAGACATTCTGCCTGGCACACCGTGATGGTGGACGGTGTACGTACGTCGATGAGGTAAGCCGTGTCACTTCGGGATGCGCATCAAAGGTGGCCCAACCAGCGTAAAGAGCACATCCGGTGGGATTTTCAAAGACGGTTGACGCATTTTCTCGTACAAAGTAGCTGACTGGCCATGGCACCTGATCTGCTGTGAGCGGCGATAAGGGTAGAGTTTGGTCGCATGCGAGGCTACATGGATGAGGAAGATCCTGGTCGGGTTGTTCGGTTCACACTTAGATCCTACTGTGATATATTGTGATAATCAGAGTTGCATTAAACTCTCGGTTAATCATGTATTTCATGATAGATCTAAACACATTGACATCCGGTATCATCATATCGGAGATTGTGCATGTGCCGGAAGATCGTGTTGTATTTAAGTATATTCTCACGGAGGTGACCGTAAGACGCCGTACTCGACAAAGGTGCTCACCAGGAGCAAATTCGAATACCACAGAGGCAGGATCGGGGTGGCAGATAATTCCTATCTTGTTGAGAGGGAGTGTTGAGATTGCAATAAGATGATGAGCTTAGTGGAAAGAAGTCGCCTTCACTAAGTGGGCTCGTAGGCTATTTTTGGCGCAAAGTCTATTTTTAGACTATGTCTATTTTTAGACATGTCGATCATGATTCTATGAGTTGCAGGATGCTATTTGTGGATGGTTGGTCAAGTTGGAAAAAATAGATGGACTTCTATTTTTAGACATATTGGGCAGAATCTATTTTTAGATTGCCAGTCTAAAAATAGATATGTCGAATATTATTAGCTCTTAATAATATTTGGACTCTAAACATTATCTTATTCTCTTGGAGCACTTCAGTTAAGTGCACAGATGTGGCACAGGAGCCGACAGAAGGAATTACGCTATTCCTGAGGGTTATGTGGAGCTATTGCATGGATACTTCAGTTAGAACTCATGTGACAGAGTTTGGTGGAGTTGATTGAGGAAGTTAATGGAGTTGTGTTCAGTTTAACTGAGTTAAACATAGTTGAGTTAGTTGTATCTAGTCTAACTGATTGATACACTAGTGAGAGTGGTGTGAATTAATTATTAATTAATTCACTAATTATTAACTCATTAATCAACTAAAGAATACATCAGTTAACTTCAGTGCATGGACAGTTTCAGTGGAGACCAGTGAAGAGGTAGGTGAAAGAGAAATGTGACTATCAGTTGTGACTATACTGGTGGATGAGTTTGCACCACAAATTTATGGATATGCCCATGAGGATTGCGCAGTACAATCCATGTGGTTTGAAGTTCATTATGAGCCATTCTTCAGCAGTTATTGCGTAGTAGAGGCATGCTAGTAGGTGGCAGAGATTGGAGCATGTGTTTTGCTAGATCGGACCTGATTAGTGTGTAGCAATTGGAGATTGTACCGAGAGCTTGTGAGGAGCTTTGTATGATGATTGTTACATGATCTCTATGACATATAATATACAGATAGTTGGGGGTTTTCAACTTTAAGCTTTCCCATAAAACACTGTGTTCATATGTGTGATTGTTTATGGTTTTAATGTGTGCATGCGATTGTTTTTATTTCCGCAATTAATGATCAATGGTAGAAGAGATTTTGTATTGTGCATGAAGTTAAAATAGTGTGTGATCAGGATAATATCAGTGTATAACATATCAGTTATCAAATTTCTACAAACAATACCATATATCATAAACGTAGAACATAACTCTTCAACAATACCCATAGAAAAAAAAACCACACATGTTTTCCAATAAGAGTTCAATTAAAATAAATAATTTTTTGGAAATATAAAACAGGTCGCAATGCCAAGATTTATAGGTTATAAATATATAGGTCCTGGAAAAGGCTATAAATATATAAGTCATGATTTGTAAACAAATAATTTATACATTGAAAATATTTAATTTTACGCTGCTTTGGGCGAGTTCTAATGTTTCTAGCTTCAAATATTCAAATAAAAAATCCTTGTTGCGTTAAATGTCTATTATGTTGAGTAGTTAGGCATTTAATGTCCTAGTACATGTCATATGTAAATCCATCTTAAATTAGGAGTATCGATATGTGATTTCGTTCATTTATCCTTTATGTTCAGTAGTTGTGCATTTATCGTGCCAGTGCATCATGTATATGGAATTGAGGCTTGTCCCTACAAGAACGACAATAGTGGTGTTGTTGCATTGAAAAATTTGCTATAGTGTTGTTGTTACATTCTCGACTCAAGAAAAATTCATGTGATTTAGAGTCTTGGGGTCGAATTTCTACACAGTGATGACGATTTCTTGTGCATAATAGGTATTTATTTCACTTAACTAGTAAGAAGCCATTGAACATTGAATTTTTACAAGACCTAGATTCAATGCAAAAGGAGAAATCATATTATCTCACATAAAAAATGACTATATAGGTATAGAACAATGTAAAGGGTCTCATAAACCCTATCATGTTCGAAACACACAACTAGCTGCTGCTTTCTATGAAAATGTTCTAACTCAAAGCCTTACTATTTCTCATAGCCTCACTGCCACAATATTTTTTGAGAAAATATGCCAAAATCTATTGAGTATTAAAACTCTTGGCTAAGCCAGTTTCCATGACTCTCACCATTACAATTTAGGACAAACCCTGTAGAGCATGTGGGACATGCAATTTTTGGCTAGAATCCTTTCTAAATTACACCATAGAAAACCATAGTATGAAGAACATGAGAATCCCATAATGAAAAAACATGGTCTTGAATCTCGACAACCAATTCATGAATAAAATACATCAAAATTTAGGAAATAAAATTACCTCTTTCACATCAATTGTTATAAGAAAATATCTATCATACATCGCCATAAGATATTGCAAGCTCTGTACAAAATCTTAAATTCCACAACGCGAGTATTAGTGAATGCACTAATAGAAGAAAAATTAAAAGAAACGATAGCTTAGTTAATTGTAACTATCTGTTCACAATAACCAATAGAGTGGGTCTAGTAACAAAGGGATAAGCTAAAGTGTATGTTCCTTAATTAATTAATGAAAAGGACAGGGTAGATAGACCTACCTGGAGTCCAACATTGTCGTGGCTGATGGTGGTGATGGCCTCTTGATCTCTGCTTCGACGGGCCACAATCCTTCTGCTACAATGCTCGGATACCTCCATAAAGATCAGCAAACAAGAGCAGCATATGAAACAATGATCTCATTCATAATCAACTTACCATTCAAGGAGGGTAGAGCATATTGCATCAAATAAAACACATTTACGCAAGATGGCAACCAGACAATAGTCATGTATATGTATTAATAGAAGAAAGAGTTACAACCAGAGCCTTGACGTCGCAACCTCCTTCAGCGGGGTTCAGTCGAAGCGCGTCTCGATGAATCGTCGGGGAATTTGGATGGGACGAAGACAAAAGTCTAAGCTCTCTCAATGAGGGTCTCTTCCATTCTATCTTTTCTAACAAAATGTACAAAAATCTCTTCAGCGTTTCAGTTATATTATGTTCAGTTCAGCTAGCACATCAATGGAAGATGGCTATATTTATAAAGGGATAGGAGGAGGTTGGGATCCCTACAATAGTGGAAGGGAGGCCTTATCCCTTGGGAGGTTTCCCCAAAAGGTGGAAACAAGAGGCCAAAGGAGAGAGGTCATGGTTATTCAGTCGAACCACTCCAGATGACTCGCCCACGAAGTTTGTTATGATGGAAACTTCACCTCTATTTTTAAAAAGCATTCCATAAACAGGTTGGCGTGGGCAGCTCACTGGGACAGAGCACCAATGGGTGTGGGGCCCAGTGTTAATTTCCTAATCGGCGCGAGGGCATAATGGTCTACTAGCGCCAAGGCAAAAACATGTGTTTCTAATGGTCTGTTCAAGAAATTGTCAACAAAAGGAGTGTTGTCCTCATGGCAAGGGATGAAATGATGGTCTTTGCAAGGCATGAAACTTTATTTTCGTCACAAAAATGAGCCTCCAATGTGTGGGATAGGGATTGCAGGGATAGTGAAAAAATGTTGTGTAACAGATTCCCCCTAAAGCATGAGGTCCCAGAGAGAGAAAGGGGTGAAATACTTTACGAGAATGCATTCGAACCAAACAACGTTGTCGGAAGACCTGCAATTACAAATACAACTGATATCTCTGATACATGAACATGTGGCATGGACGTAGCCATCCATAATAGAGTACATATATAAACTGAGATCCGAGGTATGGACACAGCCATCCAGCAGTAAGGATCAACAAATATACTCAGGTATGGTCGCATCCATCCAATCGAATGAGTCATGTAATAAAGTCATGATAAACCATAATATCCCGCAACCTAGATCTTATCAGAAAAAACCCAGGGTCTTGCGCTCCATCTCGATCCGAACAAGTACAAATTCAAGCATGCGATTATGTGAGCTGAAGTTGAACATGCAAGAAAATCACCTGATTACCAGCCAATGATGAAAGTTGTTAACAGGCATGAGAGAAACCACCAATAATGACAATGGATCTCAAGGTACAATAGGTACAATCCACGGAATGTGAATAGTGAGCTAGCATCGAACATCCGCAGAATCACTCGATCAAAGGCTAATGATGTGGACCTGTCGTTGAATGCAAAGAACCTGCCATTGAGGCATGCAGGCTCCAAGGTACCGGTAGGGAGTCTCTAGACCAACTTCTTGGATAATGAGCTGAAGTCGATAGGAAGTGATCTGGTCAAAGGAGGGCCATAATGTTTCCCACATCATCAACACGAGACATAGGAACATAATGATAATTGATCAGGACCAACAAGGAATCAGAGGGAGGTTGAAAACTGCAAAGGAAAAACTTCTCTTGAACATATCAGTGATACGACTCTGGATTTGGCAATATTTGACATAAAATGGATCTGAGGTCATGATGACTAGGAAAAGAGTAGATGAGAGATCAAAATAGATTACCCAAACCCACGGAGGAAAAAAATGACGAAATGAGATGTCCCCAACCCGACATGAATGCAGACAAGTGTCATGTTCAAGAGTGACATACTGCCAACACAACTAAATACTGGTTCAATTCCCCCCCACCATTTCTGGCGAGTACCCCAATTATTTTTTTAAACAAGCTTGAAGGGGATAACATATGCTTGCGCTATAAGTTTGTCCTTCGAACAAATCCATCCTAGTACATTTTACGAGCCTTAGGAAGGAGGAACTCGAGGAATGTCATGGTGACGATGTCTGATGTCATCAGAGTTTAACGAGTCTGACAAAGGAAGAACTCAACATCTTTTCATGTTTAGAGAGTTTGAAAAGAAGCAGAAAATAAAACTCCAGCATGTCCCTTTTCATAAATAGTTCCTCAGATCCGAAAAGGTAGAAAACAATATCTGAAAGAACCTCTTAGTCGCAATAGGCTAAGGTATTCCTTTTTCATAAATAATCTATCCCAGCCCGAAAAATGGGTAAACGTATATTGGGTGGATATTGTTTTGCATCCATTTAACGAGTTCAAAATGACAAGAGTCTCGGCAATATTTTTAGTTTTAGAGAGTCAGAAAAGAGCTGAAAGATGACCCTAGTAGTGACTTTTTCGTGTTTTTACCGAATCTAAAAAATTATAAAATACAACTCGTTACTTCATCGCTATCTCATTAAAGACCTGTCGCTGCACAAGAAACAAATGTAAAACCCATTTCTTGAAATAACATAATGCAATAACTGAAAAACATGTCTTAAAACCTAATTAGGGTTCTTAAAAGTTATAAAATGCCAAAAATGGTAAAAAACAATTACTTTTCACTTTTACCTCTTGTGGAGCAATAGTTACCCATTTTATACTGCGATTTTGCGGCGACGATATCGAGCAATCCGGTAGACCAATCTCGAACTATCAATTCCAGGTAAGAGTCAACATCCTTCCCCACATTTTAAGTCTTCTTTCATTATCGGCAACCTTCAATTTTGATTTTTGAGGGAGAAATTGTGAAAACTAGGGCACGGCGGTTGGCGCGAGTTTCGGGCATGGACTCGTGCCAATCGCCCAATTGTCTGAATTGGGGCACGCCCATTGGTGCGATTGTTTCCCAAATAGTCGTGCCAACTGCACAAACCTTTTAAAGCTCACAATGCAAGTAAGCCAGCCTAATTTCCACAAATCTTATCTTTTAATTTGGCTAATAATGTCCATATGAACATGTTTGCATGTGTAAAGTGGAAAAATGGTGATCGAGTGGAAGGAAAGGGAACACAAAGAATAAGATGAGCTTGTCATGGATAATGAGAGATGCATGGAAGCTCTCAGAGGCTATGGACTGAAAAATTTCTTTATGACACCGTGCCTCAGATCTCAACCGGAGCTGCTGCAATACTTGATCAACATCTGGAATGAGGATCAGGAAAAATTCATTCGTCGTGATCAGAAAATCGAAATTGATGTCTCAAATGTTTACTTCATAACAGGACTGTCACAGAGGGGGGCAACACTAATCTTGACCGGCACCCGACCCACCATGGAGAACATGACCGTGGTGATCGACAGGGTATGTCGAGGGGCACGGAAAGGATTAGGAAGCGAGAAAGTGGATATCGAAACTATCCTGGACTTGGCACTAAAAGTAGTGCTACACACCATCATGCAAGTTGCAGGATCGCAAGCACCACATGAAGCAACAAAAACACAGCTCCTTCTTGCAGTATAATGTCTAACACCAGCCCTCTACAACTAGGCAGAGGCAGTGACGATCAATATGAAACGTCAACTGACAAAATGCAAGAAGGGAAAAATAAAGTAGTTTGGATATGGATCCATCCTGGTATCATTCTTCCTGGAACGACTACCAATATTCCAGTGACAGGAAGTGATAGTCCCAACATCACCAGCACAGGAGCCATGGACGGCCCGTTGGGCAACACTGATGCCAAGGTTAGGGGGCTGCCAACAAATGCCCTAGAGACCAGAGTTCTTTGATTGGCTCCACCGACAACTGATTGTCGTGGAGGACTGGCCCTACTCTGGCACATATTTCACTGGTGATCCAGACCTCCCACTCTTGGAAGGAGAGGATTGGGATGAAGCACTCGGTAAGACTCATTTTTTTTTTATAAGTATTATGATTTTTTTTTGTTATGTATGTTCTGACATTAAATCCATGTGTTATGCAGATGTTGGACCAAAAATACCTGCATGCATGCCTCCAATAGCGAGGCGAGTCCCTCACGACTTTGATATTTCCCCTCCTGGTGAGGGAGGCGAGGAGGAGGAAATCATGTGCAACCTGGAGGGAAACTCTCGTGGAGTCCCGGACTATGCGTGATTCGATGATGTTCCTTGTGCGTATCAGAGACATACTGTAGAGGTGTCAAACCGAGTTCACCGCTTACTGAGGTGGCTTGTACGGGCAATCACATGCTATCATGATCATCACGCTGATTAGACACCTAGGATTTACTTCTGCATATTTTTTCAGATACATGATGTATCGAGATGTAACATAAACATGCATATTTTTTGAAACTTATGGTGCACACTGATGCAAACTTTCGAAACTGACATAAGGGGTAATAGACATCTGCATAATAAGCAACGACCCAATAAATAAGGACGACACTTGCAAAACACACCAAGCCAAAAAATGTACAAAAATGAAAAGAACACCTATGTACACAAAACACGCACGAATGACTCAAGCATAATATTTTTTGAGATACAATCCATTTCTGGGTTGATCTAAAGAATAACCTTCATAATCAATGAGCTGATAGGCCCCATTCTTCAAAACGCGTTTAAAAATGTAAGGCCCATGCCACATGGGTTGAAATTTTCCTGCCCCCAACTTATCATGAGCTTGGTCGTACAGGAGGATAAGATCTCCTTCTACAAAGGAGCGAGGGGAAACTGACTGATCAAAATGAGCTTTGACCCGCTTCTTCTGTGCCTCGATGACCAAAGTAGCAAAGCGGCGAGTTTCATCCAACCTTTCTAAGTAGAGAAGACGCTCTTCTTCATGTGAAATGTTGGGCAGTAATTCAACAGCCAACTTGAGCAAAGGTATTTCACACTCAATCAGAAGGGTAGCTTCCAGACCATAAATAAGCTGGAATGGAGCGAATCCGATCGCATCCTTGACTGAGGTTCGATATGCTCAGAGAGCCAAAAAGAACATGAGATGCCAGTTAGATTTATGCATCCCAATCGTACGTTGAAGCATGGTGACAAGAACTTTGTTCACAGCTTCAACCTGGCCATTGGCCCGAGGATAGTACGGCGTTGAGCTGTTCTGACACAAGCCCAACCTGGAGGTCAACTCTGCCACCATGTAATGCCAAAAATGGGAACCATGATTGGTAACGATGGCTTGAGGGACACCAAACCTAGAAATGATGTGATTGAATATGTACTGAGCTGTTGTCTTACCATCGGAGGAAAGTGTAGGCATTGCTTCATCCCATTTTTTGAAGTAGTCAACAGCTACAATAATATAAGCATGCCCCCCGGCGGAGAATGGAATCTACTTTGATGCGGTAGAGTGTATCTTCGACTATACAATAAGGTTGCGATTGATGGCGGATGCGTCAGTGAGCATCATTTGACAACTCAGATCTAGAGGTAGAAGTCGGGAGATATACGATGATATCACCGTACCAAGGATCGAGGGTTCTAATCAGAAAAAGCGAATCATCCGAAATGCTTTCCTCAGAACCAGACGGAGCAAAGTCAGAGGGAAGGGAGCAGATCAGGTCGACAAAGACTAATGATTTATTTGACTTGGAAGTAGTAAATTCCAAATCGAACTCTTGGAGGATAAAAATCCACTTTGAGTATTTTCCCCCTAACAATTGTCGAGACAATATATAGGTCATGGGGTTACATTCAGAAATCACAATCACAGTACGTAACAGAATATAATGACGAAAATGTCAAACCGCTTGAACCGTAGCTAATGCTAACTTCTCGACATGGGCATAGCATGTTTCAATATCAAGAAGGTTACGAGAGAGGTAGTAGATAACATGCTCATTATCGTCATCATCATCTTGCACCAGAACCACGAAAATCGTGCTGAAAGTGATAGCTAAATAGAGGGAAAAATCGCAATGATAGTTCGGGGGATTCAATAGAGGAGTGTTGAAAAGCAACGTCTTCAGAGCATCAAAAGACTTCTAGGCGATCTCATCCCAAAGGAAAGGGACACCTTGCTTTAGTAATCGCGTGAATCCTTTAGCCACTTTGGCATAGTTAGGTATAAAATGGTGTAAAAAAGTAGCCTTCCCCTGCAGACTTTGTAGCTGATGTAATGAATATGGAGAGGGGATATTAACGATAGCCTCTACTTTGAGTGGATCAAGGCGAATCCTGTCTTTGGACACGATAAACCCCAAGAGTCTACCAGAATCGACGCAGAAGACGCATTTGTGCCGATTTAGCCGGATATTATAGTGTTGACAACGAAGAAATGTCTGACGAAGATGGTCAGGATGGTCCTTACGCTTAGTTGAATGAGCTGGAAGGTCAACCAGATAAGGTTGAACGATGTGCTTAATATTGTGAAAAGAATATGAAATCGCTCGCTGAAACTTGGCCCCAACATTCTTCAAGCTGAAAGGGAGCTTCTTATACGCGAAAGTACCCCAAGGAAAAATGAAGGCAGTCTTATGCTGATCATTTGAGAGAATTTTAATCTGGTTATAGCTAGAAAATCTGTCCATGAGGGAAAAGATCTCACTTCTAGCGTAGTTATCAATGATCTGATAGATAAAGGGAGTAAGATAATTATCCTTAGGACAGACCCGATTGATGTGACGATAATCAACACAGACTCGAATGGTACCCTGTTTCTTATCTATAGGGACAATGTTGGAGACCCATTTTGTCAAGGGAATCAGGTAGATGAAACCAGCGTTGAGAAGTTTTTCAACTTCACTTTTAATGGCGGCAACTTTTCGAGGGTGCACAGGACAAAGGCGTTGACGAACAGGCTTCGAACCAGGGTAGGTAGGAATCTCATGCACCACTATACTGGGATTGATGACGGGCATTTCTTCTTAGGACCATGCAAATAAGTCACGAAAGTCGCGAAAAAGGCTAGTATAAACCTGGACTTCATCGGAAGAACAGGTGACCCTGATATGGATGTTCTCGACGACTCCTGGTTTCATAGAAATGTTGATAGGCATCATTTGCGTAATATTACTCAAGTTACCCTCTGTAAAAACTTCATGTGTCAGAATAGGCATTTGAAGCGGAGGAGAAGGAACCTGAGATTCAAACCTCTCAAGACACATAGACATGGCCCCAAGGCCAGGCATGAATGAGGAACGATGATGACTATCATCCCACAGAAGATCCTCAAGAGACATGGTTTCCACGATGGCTTCATCGGAGGGAAATATATCTTTCAAGGGATTGGGCGAATCTGAATCTTCGATCGAAGGGGATTGAGAATAAGTGTCAAGAGACATGCTCAAAGGAGCATGATCAGAAGACGAAGGTTCCAAAGCTGCGATGAGTTCACAATAGTCAATCTCGATCAAACTCAACGACATCGAATCTCCGAAAGAATCGATCTGTTCAGGCGAAGGGATGATCCACGGGTCGTCAGACCGAGAGATCATATTTATCTGAACAGTGTTGGGTGGAGGAAGGGGAAAAGTACCCATGAGGGCAGGATATTTGAAGAGGCCTGGCCCAACACTCTTGTAGGGAGTAGGAATTTGATCCACATACAGAATTTTGTTCTCATAAGAAGAGGTAAAAAAAGACAATTGATCAACAGTAACAATATTTCCTTCATGCAGGAATTTCAGGACACAAAAGGGAGTGGACGGAACGCACAACATGGCGTGAATCCAACTGCGACCGAGGAGAATATTGTAATTGATCTTGGCATCAACTACTTCTACCTCGACATTGACTGTCTTCCCTTTTAAGGTAATCGGTAAACTAGCGAGAACACCTAAAGGTTTTGATTCCCTTCCATCAAATGCTTCGAGGGCATTTGGCGATGAATTCAAGGCCGAAGAACCAATGGATTTCCAGCAAGAAGATGACATGACGTACATAGACACACCCTCGTCCACAACTTATCGATGGATATCGAGACCATTAATACCAACTTGTATGATTAGCACAATCTGGTGTGGGAGTCGTGGAATGAAATTCTCTAAATCAAAAGCGAGAAGGCTAGTATCAGCATGATCAACCCCGCCAATCGCAGATAGCAAAGCCTTCCGTTGAGACAAACAAATCTGAAGTAATTCTAATGAAGACATTGCAAATGGCGCTTAAGCCAAATCCTCAAAAATACTGTAATGTTGAGCAGCATGGGCGTTTGGATTGTAAGAAGACTTGCGAAGTACACCTTTGGAAGGTGGCCATACAATGGGCTCAGTACTGGGCCTTTCCATCTGTAAAGGTCCAGAAGGAGGTGGAGGAGGAGGACCATCAGCGATCTTTTTCCCCACTGCCTGACGCGATTCAGTATAATCTTTCGACCGAGTAGCAATAGAAATAGACGCAGAACCGTTCATCATGAACACCTGAGAGCCAAATGGGGAAAAGGACTAAGGTTGCTCTACCATCTGGGTCTATTGAGATGGAAAATGTTCTTTAAGAACAACTGTAGTTCCCTAGGTGCCTTTGAGAAATCTGCTCACTTCTGACTGTCGAGGACAGTCTTTGGTGTAGTGCTCTTCATCACAAATCAAACAAGGGTACTTCGGCTTACGTTGTGAACCATCATCAGCACGAGATTTAGACGAATCCGGTTTCGAGGTATCGGCTTTGGCCTTACCTTTGACTTCTGCAGTTTTACCAGAATTCGGAGTGGGCTGAGAAGCAGCATCATTGGAAGGATTATACTTTTTCTTCCTAGGATTTGAAGGAGAATACTTCTGAGAAGTATGAGACACAGAGCCAATAATACCATCAATGGATGGGGTCGCTGGTGCTTTATAATTTCTAGGTCGAGGGGCATCAGGCAAGATATCATACAACGTGCTAGACTGAGAGTACACAAGATCAAGGCATTGGGCATGAGAAATGGCCTGTTCTTCGGTTACACATGCCCCCATAACTATGTCTTTAGCGATTTGATTGAAAAAGGAGGTAGTGAACCGATCATTTAGAAGCTGATCAAGAATATCAAACTTAATCAAGTGACAACGACACCTCCATTCATGAATATGATCCGAGATGTGAGTAGCTCAGTCATGTTTCAAGGATGTGAGGAGGTGTGTCTCGGTCTCATAGCGAACCAATAACTAAAAATGGGTAAGAAATTCCATGCATAAAGAGTTGAAATCTTGAAAAATGCCACGAGATAATTCGATGTACCACTTTGCAGCGACACCAGTAAGAGTCCGTTGGAAAATATAAATTCGGATGGAATCGTCAACCCAAGAGTTAGAGGAACACCAAAAGTGGTAAGTCATAACATGCGTTTGGGGGTCTTCTCCGGACTTGCCCTCAAACTTAGGACAATCACTAGGAATCTTAGTCGGAACTGGAGGCCAATATGGGTTATGAAGAATCAGATTGTTCATTAACTTTGACACATTAGGCAGTTCCAATGTAGCAAGAAATGGTAATTGAGGATTAAAAGGCATTGGAGGCCTTTGATAAGGACCTGTGTTAATATTCCACCCAGTCTAAGAGAAATTCTACCCCCATATGTTTTGTCCCAGAGGATTCTAACCATAGGGTTTATATGCCTAATAATTCTGCCCATACTGGGGTTGAGGAATAGGATATTGATTTTGAGCATATCACTGAGGTCCTTGCTGGGCAACGTATGGATTCTGTTGTGGAATGTCAGCATTGCCTTGAGGTTGATTATACACCAACTGGGATTGATTTTGAGGGTAATAAGTGGAACCTTGGGGCGCACTATATACCGGTTGATATTGACCTTGAGGAGGGTAATAAGCGCCTTGAGGTTGAGTAGGTGAACCCTACTGAGCAGGTGGACCTTGTTGAGCAAGCGGACCCTGTTGAGCAGGCGGAACTTACTGAGTAGGATAAACAGGTTGAACTGGCTGCTGAGCAGGTTGAACTGGCTGCTGAACAAATGGAGCAGGCTGAATCAACTGCTGGGGTTGGGCAGGCTGCCCTTGCGGAGCAGGTTGGCCTGAATACTAAGGGCCATTAGGCTGCCCTTGCGGAAGAGGTTGGCTCGATGGTTATGATGGACCAGGTTGTCCTTGATTACCAGGTTGACCCGGAGTAGGACCGTAGGGTTGTCTTTGTTGTACAAAGTTTCGTCCATACTGAACATACGATTGCTATGTTGTGCAAGAGGTTGTCCCTGTGGTGGATAGATTTTCCACTCAGGACCGTAAGATGCTCCTAGTTGATATTGATACTGAGGTTGACCAAAAGGACCATAGGGTTGCTGGACCGAAGATTGGCCATGTATGGGTTTCCCTTGCATACCATAAGGTTGTCCCTGCCAGATCAAAGGTTGTCCCGAAAGGGGTTGTCCTTGTAGACCAGAGGGTTGTCCTTGTATCACTGGCCCTTGACGAGGGATGGTCCGATAAGGATCAGCCGGAGGAATATAAGCAGCTTGATTTGGATCAATAGGAGGCAAATAAATGGGGTTGCAGTAGACATCATAGTGATGTGGAGGATTTCCAGGAGCTTGCGGCTGCTGAGAACCCTAAGAGTTCTGTTGTTGATCGTCCGGAGAGGGAGCATACTGTCGGTGAATATACAACATGTGTTCATCGAAAGATAAGTGGAAACCATGGGTGCAGAAGCAGATTGGGTTTCTACTGTGCGAGTTTGTGATCCAGTCATGACAGGCCTAACCGGGAACGTAGGATTAATGGAGATGTACCTACGAACAATAGAAGATCTAGATGAATGATGTGTAACAACCGGTGCAGACGAAGCCACATAAACAGTAGGTTGGACTGGGACAGATGTAACAACGACCGATGAACTAGGTGTCGACGATGACAGTCCTAATGAAGGAAGGACCGAACTCCTTCGAGGAGTCGAAGTACTGGAGGATGTTATGGATGCAACACCAGAAATAATATGACTCAAAGTCTGATAACCGGGTGGAAGTGACACCGATGGAGGGGAATATTGATTAGAGACATACGAGAGATCTTCAGGAAAAAGTTGATATTCTCGTGCGGACGCAAGCATTTCTCCAATGCCGACAGGAATCGAAGAATCCATGTCTGACGAAGCTAAAAAATCTTCGAAAAGACTATGAGGGCTAAGAGGTAAAGTGGTAGCTAAAAATGGTGATCCCGAAGTAAGAGGAGGGAATTCTTCCTCGTCCCCAAAACCAGACCAAGCACCCAGAGGAGGCCAATTGAACTCAACTGGCTCTTCAGGGGGAGATCGGGTAGCAAGAGGCAATACAGTTGGGAGGATAGGCTGCGTCGGGAGGATAGGCTGCGAAAACTCAGCAGACTAAGTGGACTGAGGGGTTTCAAAATAAACGTCAGGAAAAGAACTACCACTAGGCGGCAGTGAAGAAGACGATGAAACTGATGGTTTCGCCACTGTGATAGTATTTCAACACAAGAAGGAAAATGAGGTAGCCGATCGAGGGCTTCAAGATCAAAGTCTAAGGAAAAACAAAAACAAGCCAAGTAATAAAATGTTAATGGGCATGTGATCGTGGGTAGTTAAATTTATGACATTGAAACCAGACTTTTATGTTTTATGTTTTAAGAGTCGAGAAACAGACAAAAGATGACTCTAGTCACTTTCAATTTTAAACGAGCGTGAAGGACAAGTGCTCGATGATATCTTCTATTTTTAAGGAGTCACGAAAAGATCGAAATGACTACTCAGGTAATCTAAGAAAGAGGGTGTACCAAGTTTCTGTGAACTGCCATATACACCTTGGTGATCAAATGAAAGAGAAATGACCAAGGACTTAATGTACGTGCAGGTAGTCTCCCCGAATGCTGTGTTCGGTGTATCACGGTTACAGGGCGACAGACTCGGCTTCCTATGGATAAAGGATTTGAACCTAATGGGGTCTCCCTTTATATACTCGACGGTACGGGGAGCACAAGTCCGTACCAGCGCTGTCTAAAGCCAGATGGCGAACGACAGCTACTAGGTTTAAAGACACCGGAACATGTCTCTAGCCTAGACCACTAAAAATGTTTGCATTAGGTTCCAATATTTCCTTAGGTTAATTCAATTGATTTTAAAGTTGATCTTGAATTAGCATTTCAGTTTCAAGGCCCTACCAAATTATGATCTTGAATTTTCTAAATGAAAACTATATGCAATAGAACACCATTTTCCATTCGATGAATGCTAACTACGAAAATGATAGAGATCTTTAAGAAAGCAGCAAACATTGAAAACATACGAAGAAGTCTCCTAATGAATCTAATACAATAAAAAATAGAAATGAAAACTCTTTCCTAGATGCAAGTGCTAGTTATGCGAAAGACTTTTTCATTTCCGATGCAAACTAAAGGACGCAATTTTTTTATTTTTCAATGAGATGAAGCACACAATGCACTAATTACATTAAAAAAACAAAGCAAACACTAGTTCTGAGTATTGCGAATTTAGATAGCTAAACTGAATGATTTGATCAAAGCAATACAAACACAAAAAAGCACTCAAACCAATGACGCACTCTTTCAAGCAAAGTGAAATCCTTCTAAACGAGCCAAAACGAGCAATGTAATCTATGCTCGAAAACGAAGAGATGGAGAGTCAAAAAAACACAAAATTAATCATTCAACAAACCAAAACTCAAAGGATCGAGAAAGACTCAGGCAATTGATCAAGGAATTGAATTGACAAGAGCCAAAAAACTCGACTTTCAACCAGAAGGCTCAGTGAGCAAAATACACCTAGAACCCTAGGGCTACGAACTACACTGATATGAAAATAGACAAACAGCTGAGAAGAGCAAGCCCAAAGCAATCAAAACAACTCGAAAAAGACCAATTGCAAACCAAAACAAACCAGATTCAAGCACAATTGACCAAAAACTCAACAGGGAGGTCAAACCAAACCCTATAGGGTTCGACATGACTATAAGGCGGTAATCCACGCCAAATAGGGGTTGGCGCTATTGCAACAAAAGCAAAAAGTGCCAATTGGCGCGATTGTTCAAACAAAAAGTGCGCCAAGTCGGATATCTATGGGAGAATGGGAAAACTAGTGAGCAGAGGTCAATCTTGACACTCTGGAGCTAAACAAGAGGATTCTAAACAATAAAGCAAGTAAGAAAAGACAGACAAGCAAGAAAACGACTGAAGTCGACTTGACAAGGGTGAAACAACAAACTCACACTGATCCCCAGTGGAGTCGCCAATTTGTTATACAGGTAAATCCTCTCTTCGGACAGAGACGATACCTCTAGCCCTGGAGTGGGTCTAGTAACAAATGGACAAGACAAAGTGTAGGTTCCTTAATTAATGAATGAAAAGGACAGGGTAGATAGACCTACCTAGAGTCCAACGCTGTCGTGGCTGATGGTGGTGATGGCCTCTTGATCTCTGCTTCGATGGGTCACAATCCTTCTGCTACAATGCTCGGATACCTACACGAAGATCAACAAACAAGAGAAGCATACGAAAAAATGATCTCATTCATAATCAACTAACCAGTCAAGGAGGGTTAAGCATATTGCATCAAATAAGACACATTTACGCAAGATGGGAACGAGACAATAGTCATGTATATGTATTAATAGAAGAAAGAGTTACAACCGAAGCCTTGACGTCGTAGCCTCCTTCAGCAGGGTTCAATCGAAGCATGTCTTGATGAATCGTCGAGGAATTTGGATGGGATGAAGACACAAGTCTAATCTCTCTCAATGAGAGTCTCTTTCGTTCTATATTTTCTAACAAAATGTACATAAATCTCTTCAGCGTTTCAGCTATATTATGTTCAGTTCAACTAACACATCAATGGAAGATGGCTATATTTATAGAGGGAGAGGAGGAGGTTGGGATCCCTACAATAGTGGAAGGGAGGCCTTATCCCTTGGGAGGTTTCCCCAAAAGGTGGAAACAAGATGCCAAAGGAGGGAGGCCGTGGTTATTCAGTTGAACCACTCCAGATGACTCGCCCACAAAGTTTGTTATGATGGAAACTTCACCTCTATTTTTAAAAAACATTCCATAAACAGGTTGGTGCAGGTAGCTCACTGGGACAGAGCACCAATGGGCGCGGGGCCAAGTGTTAATTTCCCAATCGGCGCGAGGGCATAACGGTCTACTAGCACCAAGGAAAAAACAGGTGTTTTTGATGGTCTGTGTAGGAAATTGTCAACAGAAGGAGTGTTGTCCTCATGGCAAGGGATGCAATGATGGTATTTGCAAGGCATGACACTTTATTTTGGTCACATAAATGAGCCTCCAATGTGTGGGATGGGTATTGTAGGGATTGTGACAAAATGCTGTGTAATAGGGAAAACCCTAAATTTCAACACTTATTAAGCATGAAAATCACTGCCCTTCTATCGATATGATACAAACATGATCTAAATCCCTCTAAAATTGAACCAATATTAGGTTATAAACTACCAATGTAAATTGAAAGCAAGGAAAAATGTAAATTAATCCATAGAAAAGGCTTCAATCACACTTCAATGTCAGAAATTCTCATTAAAGGAAAATGTAAGATGTAAATGCAAAAATGACAATTTTTCCTACTATTTGAGCCAAAATTCAACAATAATAGAAAATATCCCAAGTACACGCCTTTCCTCATCTGAAACCAAAATGTAAATGTTAGAAAGTGCTAGAAGAATAACAACCCTTTTAGAAAAATGTACCCCAATAGAGCAGATCTCGACTCGTTCTGGTCATTTACGGTGTGTCGTCTAATTGAGCCATTCTCCTCACAGTAAATTCCTCATCTAGCAAAGAGAATGTGAATGAGAAAATTCTACCAATTACCTATGTGAATAACATGAATAAATTTGGGATGATTGATAGACGATACCGTTACAGTTCATAAGAGGTGTAGTGTAGTCTATATGGCAGAGAATTTAAGTCAGAACTATGACAACGAGCCAATATAACAACATTTGATTTTTTTTTTTCTTTCCAAAAACTATACTTAATAACTATGAATAACTTATAAAGATAATACTCTTCTTCATTTTCCATACTCTAGACATATGAAGTTGGTTGGATCTTAATGCTTTTTCCTTAATAGATACATGACATAGGTTATAAACAAGGATATCCTCCACTCCCTAACTTTTGTATTATTTCATCCATGAACCTAAAATAATTTTGCTTTCAATAATTATTGGTATTTCCTTTGGGTACTTCATAATTTTTTTTTGAATAAATCTAGTCATAAGGAATGACTTCATGTTCATAATGCATTTTCTAAAATTCAACTACAAGGTTCTTTCTCTAGAAGTTAAAGACATCTATGTGGTATGAGTTGATGTGATTTTTTATGTAAATATGAAAATCAAGTTTTTGTGGTAATCAACTAATACATGTTTTCATAGTTAAATAACCCCCCTTCCTCAGTAAATGCATGACTGTGGATTAGAATAAATATGTAACCACCCCTCCCACATTTACCCTGTTTCACCAACCTACTGGGGTAAACATGAAAGGAAGAGCTACTACGACTTGACCCAACCTCCTAGATACAATTAAGGAAGTGGGACCAAGTAGTGATGATAAGTTGTCAACTCACAACATCCCACAAGGGCTACCAGTAACTCAGAGGATGAAAAACCACCCTAAGTGGCCAAACCCAGTGCTATACCTCTTTTCTCAGCCTTGGTCCGACAATCATACCCACAACAAGGCCTCTATGTAGTTGGAAGCTTCCAACCGCATGCACAACACTGCATCCATGCAGTTGCAACCCAATTTCTCAAGTTCAGAGGGTGTGGTCCCAAATTTGGAGCCACTTTTTTAGGCTAGCCTCTAAACCACTGCTCAAAACTCAGTGAGACATTCCAGAATGATAAATAACATCGGGACAAAGGTATTCATACACAACTTGTTAAAGGACTTGAACTGACCATGCCTAACCATGATAATCACTTCATCAAGCATATTGAGAACATGTAATTTACAGGTCATGAATGCATATCCAAACATAGGGGTCTAATGCGTATTTGAAAATCATCAAGAAGGTATAATTTCCTCTCATAATAATTGCAATAACATCTATTATCTCATGCATTCATTAATCATTCATAAACTGAACCTAAATTATTATGAAAACATTTAGGGGTATGGTAGAGCCATAGTTTCCTTTATGTAAGAGTATCATTTCTCATGATTCATCCATTCCTAATATTGTACTTCTACTGCTATGTAGTGAAAGGATTGGACATATGAATTCGTGGGGTTGACTCCCTTGTCTTAGCTAAGATGGATGTCGATGCAACATGGTGCAACCTCATAAATTTTCCAAAGAATGTGGATTGAACAAAGTGAAACAAAAATTAAAAATTATTTGCTTCAAGCAGAGTAGGTACAAAAATTTACATGTAGAGTTCTGCTTTTGTTTTTATTTTTTCATGTATCAGAAATTTTGTTCGAGTAACTTAACAGTAATCATGAAATTTATGTATGACACCAATCCTTCTCCTCGATTGTACCCTGACATACAATAATACAGAAATCGACACATTCATAATCAAATTATCTATGAGAGGAGGAGAAATAAATATGCACCAAACATGTGTGGAAGGAAACAATCTCAACATCAAACGTACACTTCACAACCTTTTTCCTCTTTTTGGGAATAAAGTTTGCTTTGAGGCATAAAAATCCTTCTTGTTTATTTATAGGCCCCTGCCTGGTCAAATGCATAGCCAAGTCTTGCAGAATATCATGTTGAATAAAGGAAAGCTCGTGGTTGCTACCATAAGAGTTCACCATGGTACCTTTGAATATTGAATTAAAGTTGATATGTCAAATAAAAGAATTATTTAATTAACGCTTAACAAAAGACCCATTTCTCTTCTATCAAAAAATGTAAAGTTGTTATGTGAATGACTAGCTTTATTGATATATCTATTTTGTAGCTCTGCCTTAAACTAGTTCATCCAATGGTAAATTTTGAATTTATCATTTTGGAAAAAAACTTTGAATAAACCTCCTCTATAAAAAACCAGTCCAAATTCCCAAAAGAAGTTAACCAAGGACAAGCAAATGTAAATCCAATCACCTTAAGAGCAAGTGGTAAAAGACTGTAATCTTTTGATCAAGTGAGACAATTCAATATTGAAAAAGAGCATATTCTTGATCAAATATTGCTATTGGAACCTGAAAGAACATCTTTTAAGATTAAAAGACAATCTTTGTTTGAGAGCTTATAGAATCTGTAAATTTGGCATAATATAAATGATTTCTCTTTTTCTTCTAGTTTAGAATGACATTTTGTTTACTAATTTTTATATTCAGTGATCTTCTATATGTCACAATTCTTCTCGAATATATGTCTTACAACCTTTCCTTTGCAACATCTGGTGCAATTGCTACTTATAATTATTAATCATTAAACTAGCCTAGATCCATTTAACTTCGGGTCTGTCAACCAGTGAGAGGGATCAAGTCTCACACCATGTGCCAAACTTTTCTCAAGTTTTACACTCAAAAAAGAGATTTGCACCTAGAGAAATTCAATCCTTCTCGACCCTAGATAGATCCAGACTTAAGATGAATCTAACCTAGTTCTATAATAAAAAAAATTCAAAAATATTAAAACATAATACAAATCTAAATATACCCAATAAAAAAAAATAAAATAAAAAATAAAAAATAAATAATAAATAAATAAATAAATAAATAAATATATATATATATATATATATATATATATAATTTCTTACCCTATATGATATAAATAATTTTAACATTTTAATTATATTATCAAGAGGAATTTTACATTTATTATCCAATCATACTATTAAGACTTATTATAAAGATTTTTAAAATTAATATGATATGATATGCTATAAAATTAATTTTATTTTTCTATTTGTCCTCTTAGGTACGTTTAAATAATATTTTTATTTTTGAATTGGTAATAATTTACATTTTATATAATTAATATAGTCGTATTCTAATTTAAATGGAGTTCAATATAGTTTTATTCTTGAATTCGATGTTTTCATTGAAATATTTAATTTTCAATTACTTTTTATTATATGTATATATAATATTGAAATATTTTATTTAAGATGGATATTGAAATATTTTATTTATAAATCATATTTTTCACTTTAATACATTTTATTTATGGTTTAGGTTGAATTTTTATCTTTAATGTCACTTTTTGGAGTTTCTAGTGGATTTTTTTGGCCCGAATCTAGTAGAAAAATTTGAGGTGAAATCCTTATTTATGTTATTTAAACTGGTTTTTTTTACTGCATATATGGATTCATATTATTATTAATTAAAACATTTAATTATGCTAAGGCGCTTCCAATATAAGGAGATGTGTAGGTGTAATGTAAGTGGGTCCTTTGTCCCACAAACAAGGGGGTCTCATACACCAATTTGGTGTCTTGCTAAATTGTGACCTTAAAATTAGATAATAATAATAATAATAATATATCAATATATTCAACTCTCACCAGTTACCGATTGTCCTAGATCTTAAAAAACAATAAAAAATAATATATCAATATATTCAATTTATAAGACATAAAGAATTTGTAAACATTTGCATACAAACTCAATTAAATAATAGTAAAAGGTTAAAATCAATATAGATGTCATGTTGTATCCATAAAAAGTTGAATGTAATAAAAATAATAAAATTTGATTTGTTATATTGTAATTTTGTTTTTATTGATAGAATTAAGAACAACTTTACCATGGATATCACTCCCATTATACCATAGATATTATTAACTTGTAAATATGCTTTGTTACAATACCATGGCTCATCAATCCACATGCCCAAAAACCTTCTCTCATTTCACAATCAAAATATTTTATATTTACTTTTGAGATATATCTAAACCCTCTATCACATTAAAATATATAAGATATAAATAATAGCTATAAATTAAGATCCATTTTACCACATAAATTAAAGTAATAATTTTGTAACTATATATGGAAGAGATGTTGTAATGTCCTATTATGTTATGTTATCTCAACATTTTGATTTAGCTAAAAATTACATAAAATAAAATAAAATAAAATAAGATTGTTAATTATAATTATTAATTAAAATATTATGACTCAATAAAATTATATAAAAATAAAAATTAAGTTAACAAAAAAAATCAAAATAAAATAAAATCGATTATTATAATTATTAATTATTAATTATATTCAAGTCTTACTAGCACAATCAGTTGAGGATGGGCCTCGTTAGAAGGGTGATCCAAGGTCAAACATCACAGAGGCTGTTGCGCTCATGCTAGGGGGAGGAGACAAGTTAAACCCATTAAGCTTAGTGCTGGTGTGGCCAGGGTCGGGTGTGATCCCCGGGTGATTTTGACAGCTTAGATGCCCCTAGGTCGTGGTTTCTCAAGCCATAGGTCAAGCCAGACCACTTGACAAACAAAAAAATAAATAAATTATAAATTATAAATTATTAAACCAATCTAGATCCATTTAACTGGATCTATCAATCTTTGAGAAGGATCAAATCTCTCGAGATGCAAACATTTTCTAAGTTTTGCACTAAAAAAAGAGGTTTGCACTTAGAAAGATTTGATCCCTCTAGATACTTGATAAATCCACAATTAAGATGGCTCTAAGTTGGTTTCCTATTACAATAAAATGAAAAATAAATAACACATAAAAATATGCATAAAACATTTTTTATGTTTTATTTTTTATTTTTTATTTCAACAAGCCATATCTTTCACATACTAAGTCCATTTGATCTTGTTAAATTTAATGATAACTTATTCGAAATAAGAAATTTTGCTCCTATCTGAAAAAATTATTTAATCACATATATGAGTCCTTATAGAATCAAGGTAGAGAAATATTGGATAAAAGATATATAATAATATATGTCATATATCTCTCCCCGAATATTTCCCCACCCCATTTAAAAAGTGAGAGAAAATATTAAACAACAAATATATAATGATATTATAAAAGTGGAGTGAATAAAAATATTTAATAAAAAATACATATGTGTTTTTCTTCCCTTTGGAAAAAAATTACATGTTGTAGATCCCTGTGGTATATTGAAAAAAAAATGTGACATAGTCACATACCAAAAAATAATAGTCCAACTAAGTGCCCCTGTTGGGTTGTACATGATAGTAACAGTAAGTTGACAGATAAACAAAAATAATTACATATGTTCAGTTATAGAAATATATCTGCTGAAATAAACATATTATGTATACTGATGATTCACTGAAGTGCCTCTGTCCATTATGTTCCTCTATCAACCAAATCCCTCAAAACTGGAAAAATGCATATATGTTATATCAATATTTCTCCTCATTTATTGCTCACCTCCCCCCTCATATATATTCTACACAAACATTTTGCCCCATTTTTCTTTCTATCCACTGGCATATAAATCCCACACCATACTGACCTTAAAACATATTATTAAATTGGGCACTCCTCGACTGTTTACATCTTAAAATTTGTTTAGACAACATTAATAGTAGTCATTCTAATTCTTTCTACCCCACCCTCATATAAATCCCACACCGTAGTGACCTAAAAACATTATTAAATTGGATACTCTTCGAATGTTTACATCCTAAAATTGTTTAGACAACATTAACACTGGTTCATAATTTTTGATGACTTTACGTTGCTCATACGTTAGATGCTGTGCCACATCCTGACTCCCTGTATTACCTTGTCTCCTTCGTTTAAGAGCTTTGTCCATTCGAGCCATGGGGTGGAGGATCTTTATGTAGAAACTTATAAATAAACCCAAGTTTGCTGGAGGGACATGATATCATATCATGGCTTTGTCATCTCGTGAGGTTCGGACTGCATTTGCAAACGGAGATGGGTCGTCATCTCTTGTTCCACTTGAGCGCTCCGACTTCACTTACACCTCTCACTACTGGTACTATTATCAGATTCTCCTCTAGCTAACCAGTAGAAAATTCAATGCGTCTAAGTTTTATCAAAAGAGTGTTCTCATATAGGGCTATAGGGCTATGTATCATGTTGATTGCTTTTGCATGTATGTGTGCTTTTGGTTTTTTAATTAAATATTTTCGACTCTCAGAGTTCTAAATATTTGCTGCTAAAAAGTGTCCGTGTTCTGCAAACCCTCTTCTAATTTTCATACAACAAATGCGTAATTATATTAGCTTTGTTCATGCTGATATGGTTAGAGCTGCAGGTTTAATTACAGCTGTGTTTTCAAGGCTGTTTTCGATCACGGGTATAAACTAAGCCGGCGTGGGTTAGGCTTTTAAGGGAGATAGTATGACAAATCTGAATGGCTTTAATCTGAATTGAGCATATTTAATTCACTCTGTTCATGACTAGTCGCCCGCAAATCATTTTATGGCTCATCAGAGAACTCCACCAATACCTAATTTTATTACTGACTCTTGTTTCATGGAAAGCTCTGTAGGTAATAAAATTGCACGTTCTTGACTATTTCCCTCGGGAATGGGCTTGATCATTGAACTGCTGATTGGAAAAAACTTAAAATACACACACAATACAACAGAGAATCGTGAGACAAAGCTCACTGACGAATTGAATTTCACTGCACAATTACATTACATTTATATAGCAGATTGCACTCACCTAATCTTTTTGAAGAAGAGGAAACAAACCTAAATACATGGAACCAATTTCTAAATAAACACTCTCGTTCAACAACTCAAAACTAAATCTATTTCTGCATTTATCTAGATTATTCTCACATCCTCCTTTAATGGAGAAATGGATTTTCTACAATACCTAATTGACTTCTAAAAACTTCAAATTTGATTTTACCAAGAGGCTTAGTAAATATATCAGCCATATTATCGTTGGTATTACAAAATATTAATTCAATTTCATTTGACTCAATTTTCTCACGTACAAAGTGGTATTGCAACTCAACGTGTTTTGTTCTAGCATGGTAAATTGGATTATGTGCTAATTTGATAGCACTCTGATTATCACAATTGATGCATGTTGAACCACTTTGCGCCTCTTCAAGATCTGCAAGAATTCTCCGCAACCAAATAGCTTCACAGGTGGCATTGGTCAAAGCTTTGTACTCAGATTCTGTTGATGATAAAGAAACAGTTGGCTGTTTCTTAATACACCAAGATACGACCCCTGATCCAATATGAAATGCATAGCCAGAGGTAGATCGTCTATCATCTGGATTTCCTGCCCAATCTGAATCAGAAAAACCTGTCAGTGCAACATCAGATTCATCAGTATACATAATACCTAAATTCACTATTCCCTTTAAGTATCAGAGAACTTTCTTTGCAGCATTCCAGTGATTTCCTGAAGGCTTAGCCATGAATTGACTAAGGATACTGACTGAGTATGCAATGTCTGGTCTGGTAGTGGTGAGATAGTTCAAACGTCCCACCAACTGACGATATAATGTTCCATCTGCCTCTTTAGTTCCATCGTCTCTGTACAACTTTGCATTTTGTTCTAAGGGAGTTGACATAGCTTTGCAATCACTCATATTGAACTTTTTAAGAATTTCCTTTGTATATTTGCTTTGAGTGATTAATGTTTTACCAGGCTCTCTCCATACCTCAATTCCTAAACAGTAATGCAATTCACCCAAATCTTTCATTTCAAATTCCTGTGACAACTGAACTTTAATTTCTTCAATTAACTTGTGAGCACTGCCTGTGATAATGAGATCATCCACATACAAAGATATTAAAGCAACATTTCATTTTTCATCTTTCTTAACATATAAGTTAGGATCATTTTTGCTTTTCACAAATCCATTCTGAAGAAAGAAGGTATCAATCTTTACATACCATGATCTCGGCGCCTGTTTCAAACCATATAAGGCTTTTCTTAACCTGCAGACTAGATGCTCCTGTCCCTGTTTGACAAACCCTTCAGGTTGAACCAAATAAACTTCTTCCTTTAAATCACCACTTAGAAAAGCAGATTTGACATCCAATTGATGTATATTCCAATTATGTTTTGTAACTAAGGCAATCAGTAATCTAATTGTATTCAATTTAGCTACTGGTGCAAAAGTATCTTCATAATCAATTCCCTCCTGTTGAGCATATCCTTTTGCAACTAATCTCGCCTTAAATTTATCAATGCTACCATCTGCTTTAAATTTAGATTTATACAACCATTTGCTTCCAATTGGAACTTTGTTTTCAGGAAGTTCCACTAATTCCCATGTTTGATTTTTCATAAGAGGCATATTCATCATTCATAGCATTTCTCCATTGTTCATGTTCTTTAGCTTGTTCATAATCAACTGGTTCTACAACATTCACGATATTAGACATCAAGGCATAATCTCTATACCTTGCAGGAAGCTGAGTTTGTCGGGTTGACCTTCTTGGTGCTACAATGCTTGTTGGAGTTCCATCCATGATTCTTCGGCTTTGAGGTGAATCTCCCTCTCGTGATGACTCACTGCTGCTGGATGTGCTCATACTGCTCTCATCCTGATCTTGAACCTGTACCTGTACCTGTTCCTCTTAACATAAGAATCAGGAGGTGTCATACCTTTCTGCTTTGCTTGAAAACGGTCTCTGTTCCTGTCCCATGGTCTCCCTCGGAATGATCTCTTACCTCTTGCAGTCAAAGCCAAATCAGAACCGTTTGACTCCAGTTCAAAATTTTTCATTCTCTCTTCTTCTTAAAGAAGAATTCCAGCCAATTCTTCAAATGTAGGAGGTGTTGGTCTAGCTGAGAGTGCTGAAATAAATATTTTATAGTCTTGGACTAAACCCTTCAAAGCAACAGTTACCAAATCGCTACTAGACACTTTTTCACCAATAGCACCAAGCTTATCACTCAAGTCTTTAATTCTAGAAACAAAATTGCTAATGCTTTCATTGGCTTCCATTTTGATAGATAGTAGCTTTGCTTTTAAGAATAAAATGCGGTTTGCATTAGTAGTCTCATACAAACCTTTGAGAGTGTCCCATGTTGCCTTTGAAGTTTCACAGTCTCGAATGTGAGGAATAATATTGTCCTTCACTGACATGCGTAGCAGCACCTTTGCTTTCATTTCTCGCTTATCCCAATCTGGAATTGCAGCAGCAGCTGTAGGCTTGGGCTCGTCACCTTTAACAATTGTCCAGAGATTGTATGCCTCCAGAATTGTGATCAGCTTAAATTTCCAATTTACATAATTTTCACCATCAAGTTTTGTAGATTCATTTAAATAGGAATCATCAAGTGGATTAGCCATTATGGTCAACAGCAATCTCTGATAAAAATCTAAATGATAAACAACACAAGAATTTCTAACTGTTTCTTGGAGAAAAGCGAAACTTGGTGAGCTATTTAATGGGCCTTCTCAACACACAAAAAATGGTAGCACATCGAGCCTTTGATCGCGGTGAGAAATGTGAATACAATTACGCACGCAAGAAGTGCGAATTTAATTGTGATTAAAATGAGGATATCCTTTTATGAAAGGGACGCAAGGGATGGCCCCTGCGCTTTTCAGATGCCGATGACTAAGTTTTAATGTTAATTATAAATAGCATGGAAATGCGCAAGCAGTACTCCAAAAACCAAAATGTAAAGCATAGATGGTGGGAGGCAAATGAGACAACTCTACGGGAAGGAAAATAAGACAGTTCACCTCACTGTTCTTAAATGACGCAAAGGCAAACTCAACTTCACACTGCGCACACTCAAATGGCAGATTCTGTGCAACAACACATCAAATTGTGCTCGCCTTTAGTCTTCTCCGCAGTGGCACACGTCAGTAGCGGCTGTGGACGTTGAGCTGAAAAGGCAGATTGTAATTTCAAACCACACACACCATTCACTGCCCGCGAAGAGGAGAGAGGCGTAGACAGCGTAGACAAATTACGGCAACAGACTTTTGGCTGCTACAGTCGCTGGGATGTATTGGCACTGCTTCTCAATCCACAGACAGAAGCGTAGCATACACTGTTCCGTCTGCCAGTCCGCATCAGCGAACAAGATCAAATACACAGGCTCTCGGTCCGGTCGATGTACCAATCCTCAATTCTGTCAACCTACTTCCGATGGGTTTCGAAAGCGGAATGTGAGCCAGAGCTCTCACTCCAATACCCAAACAAATCGAAGACACTTTACTCAGCTCTAATACCAACTTAAAATACACACACAATACAACAGAGAATCGTGAGACAAATCTCACTGACGAATTGAATTTCACTGCACAATTACATTACATTTATATAGCAGATTGCACTCACCTAATCTTCCTGAAGAAGAGGAAACAAACCTAAATACATGGAACCAATTTCTACATAAACACTCTCGTTCAACAACTCAAAACTAAATCTATTTCTGCATTAATCTAGATTATTCTCACAAAAAACAGAGTGGTGGGTTCACGAATATTCAATTCAACATAATAATGAGTATCACATGTAAGCTAAGTGACCAGAATATGGATACAAAATTTGGATACGATATATTTCTTTAAGTTACGTATACAAGTACATATAAATTATATAGATTCAAAACAAAAGCCATGAAACATATCCAACATTCTGTAGATGCTGCCGCAACGTTTAGATAAGTAAATGCTATTAAAGATGATCCCTACTTTTTGGACATTTAACATGCTTTAAACTACTACTTGTATTTAAAAAGCTGGTGTCCTATATATTTTTATTTTTTATATATATTTTTTATTTTTATTTTATTGTTCCAAAGGAAAATAAGCTTTGTATTTCATTTATAGTCAAAATAAAATACAATTCACAGGTGCTTTAAGCATTCAGTGGCTTATCGCCCAAAATTTTTCTTAAGATAATTACATATCATCCCAAAAAATTCCTGTATATTCAGCTGCCCATGATAACATAAGTATTCATTTGCTGAGTTCTACTCAAGAAATCTGAAACGTTTATAGCAGTGAAATATCTGTAAACACAAGCTCAGCCAATTCCAGAAGTATTCAAGTTTCGGCAAGTGATTCGTAGCCTGCAAACATATTTCAAAAATGTGGTTTTGAATGATATAACTGTTTCTGATTTTGCCAAAATACCACCAGTTATGTATCATCGATGCACTAGATAAGACTTTGTGTAGAGTGTTGAAATTCCCTTGTACCCCAGGTCTGGTCTATGTCTAGACTAACACATAAGCACGCTGAAGATACTCAACTAGAAGAACTTTGTACAGCGGAATATCAGCAGTGAAATCAACAACAGTACACAAGATATATAGGCCCAAAATTTGTTCTTATTGGTCCATCAATAAAACAAACATAGGGCTCCTGTACCAGCGATCATGGCCCTTCAGAAACCCTGATACAATGCTGTGATATAGTAGCAATTATTTCCTTTGACTGTTTCAACTAGGGCTTGAGGTCTAATCCTTCAGACCCTCAATCTGCCCCATAAAACAATGACAAAACACTCGAGTTACTTGCTGGTTGACTTTCCTTTGCAATCACCCTTTCAGTCCTGTTGTCAACAGAAGATCAGCTCGTCTTGACTTCTGTCCACTAGCTGTCCTTTGCCTCCTTGTCACACAGAGATTGGCTCCTTTCAAGCTCTGTCTCACAGCTGCTCACAGTGAAACTTCTCCTTCAGTCCACTGTACTTTTACCAGCATAAATACCTAGCTGCTGGATCCTCCT
The DNA here is from genome assembly GCA_034641835.2 of Pinus albicaulis. Lineage (NCBI taxonomy): Eukaryota > Viridiplantae > Streptophyta > Pinopsida > Pinales > Pinaceae > Pinus > Pinus albicaulis. Next base: position 1,035,528,854 of record CM076578.1, read on the forward strand.
TCACTCAATGGACTTCTCATACAACTCAACAACCAAAACACTTGCTGTGAGATCCTTCCTTTGACCTAATAGGCTTCTGTTATACCCTGAATCAGCCCTCCTTTTATGCTGTCTACTCAGTCAAGGCTTCACCCTTCATGCCCAGCTCTGTCCACACATCTGGCAGCCTCGGCCTGCCTCAAATCAACCTTGGGTAGCTCTGTTAGGTCTGTATAGACGCTCGGCCCTGCTCCCAGGGCTAGGCCAGCCTGCAGCCAGCCCTAGTTTCCTGCGGCCTTGTCACAGAAATTGCCCAAGACCCGTGGCCAGGTCCTAATTACCTTGCTGTTCAGATCTTCCCACAGACAGGGTTCTGTCCAGTCCTTATCTTGAGCTCGGATTACTCTCAGACATACATGGACAGCATTCCAACAAATCATAGAGCTCGGTCCCTTCACAAGGATAGTCAACTTGGCCTCTCACTTGAAGACAGATTACTCAAGAACTCGGCTCCCCATACAAATATCCTCCTTCTTGGGCTGCAGTTCTCTTAGGGCTTCTTCTTGCTCACAAGATCACTGTAATATCCCCAAATGGGGTTTAAAAGTAATAAAAGAACAAATAGTCAATAAACTACAGCAAACATAAAAAGAAATAAAGCCAAAACCAGCTGAGCCATTTTATTAATTTTTGTCGGAAGAGTACAATGGAGGTGCTCAGAAAGATGGCACCTGCTAGAACAATTCTAAATCCGGACAAAAACACTGCTGGAATAATGCTCTGTGTGGCTCCCTCTTTGTGCTGCTAGTGCTGGAATTGTTGCTGCTGGCTGGAATCGGACTATGGTTTGGGCCTGCTCCCGTGCTTAGAAAATTCCGGGCTTTTAACCTCGGACTCTACTCATAAGACCCACAAAAACCCGCGAAGGGTTTCCAGAAATCTTGACCCCAGAAAATGGTCTCCTTGGGCTTGGCACACTGCTCTGCTGGGGAAATCGGTCTCTTGGCTGGAACTGTTGGAAAGTGTCTCCAAAACTCTGCCCAAATCCTGGTAGGAGGTGGCTAGCCTCCCCTCCAAATCCTTCGGGTGAAACTGCACTGCTCCTCCACTTCCTGACACTTCCTCTTTGTTGGACTGCGCACGCCGCAATCACTATGCAATCTAGACTGCCTCTGCGCTGTCCTGAAGGGATTGTGTGGTTGTGATGTTTCTTTGCAAGCTCTCTTCACAAATCTGGATGGTGCTCCTCTCCTGAGCGGGCACTCGAAGTCCCCTGAGGTAGAGGTTGAGATCTCCACTTGGAAATCTCTGGGCTAAACAACACTCCAAGCTTGGCTAAACAACTCAAGTGTGATTTAGTTAGTCAAGACAGAAAATCAGATAGATGAATGAATGAGGAATGAGTTGCTCTCATTCCCTTTTGTCAAAACTGGGCCTCCAACGTTCCCTTGGGCCCACAAGGACTACGCTACCCCTCCTCTGGTCACCTAGGAAGCTTCCTCCATACGTTGGGTGGCCACATGGACCCCACTTCAGCTGCAATATTTGCCTTCAGAGACTATAGGGAAGCACTTTAGCTGCTTAGTTTTATTTCTGGGTCCCATTACCCACTTTATTTCTGCTTAACATTAGAAAATGCAAAAATTAACCAAAATTAATATTCCAATTAGCTGACTGCTAATTTGGAATATTACAATCACACTTGCACTTGACTCCTAGTTGGTTGCGGCTATCTCAGACAGATATCATGAACAATGATCTCTTGTGATAATGTTCTTAGGCTTCTCCATTGTCCTTTATTTATAGTGTTCAAGGGTTGACTTTTTAACCCCAAGGGTCATGTCATTCGACCCCTATTCGACCTGAGCCTACATGCCTAAACACTAAAAATACTATTAATAAAATTTATTTTCTTGTTCTAAACCCACCCACTTGGGGTTAGAAACCTAGACTTGGGTACTTTTCCCAACAAACTTACTATTGGTGGGTTTTCTCCACTCGGAAATACCTTCCAAGCTACCCAAATTTCAACACAGAGTGCCCAAAGCAGACAAACATGACATTTTCCCAAAAAATTTCTACATGCCACTGCCAATAAGAATAATAAGTATTGTATTCATCATACTGATTTGTTTAATTATGATCAATTTATGCCCAAGGGAATAACTGGAGAACGTTGAGCACACATTCTTTGTCCTCTTGGATTTCTCACTGACCTTGAGCCAACGCCATTCCTCTTTTTGAAAGGTCATTAGCTTCCTGGTTTTTTTCCCTGTATACATGCGAAAGGGAGATATAAGAAAAATTCCTTATTCTGTTCACAATGTTTTGATATAGTGGTTCCTCAACCTGGATTTACCATTCATCCTATTTATCACATTCATGGAGTCTCCACACACACACACATATTAGTGATTTGCAGATACTCAACTAATTGTAGAAGGAGTTGTAACGCGAAAAGCTTGCATAGTTGTTGGAGGATAGTCCAATGCCACATGAGGAGTAAAAAGGTGTTTATGAAATATATAATTAGCCACTAACACCTCCAATGGAGGGATGTGTTGTGCAACCCCATCAAAGAAGTTCCATGGATTGTCTTTCCGAATGTCCTGCTCAAGATGAGAGGGTTGCTTTGTAGTAGGCAACTTATGAGGGAGAGCATCCAAAATTGCTAGACTGTTTAGGGTCACTCTTATGTATGTCTCGCTTCGGTCTTCAAAAATATCTCCATTCCTTTCCAACCAAATACCCCACATATCACAAAGGGGAGAGTCTTTAAGGATTCTTTTGGCTTGTGTTCTAACCAAGCTTTCAAGCAGTCCTCGACTGAGGGACCATCGCACACATGTCTGTCTCCAACAATCTTCCTTTTCTCTAGTTAGACACTTTTGGAGAAGGGACATTGGATGAAAATGTGAGATATTGATTCGACATTAGATAGGCAAAGCATGCATCTGTTGGGACCCTAAAAATATTTTTTTTGCAATATATCTTAGGTGGGGGATTTTTTCTTCAGGAGAAACCACATGAAAAGTTTTGAATTTGGAGGGAAACATAATTTCCATAATATTTTGGCCCACCAAGGGGGAGGAGAAGCAGTGGAGTTCAAGACTAAAGAGAGGTAACCAAATTTGGGCGAGTAAGAGCTAGTCGGAGCCAAAGACCAAACCGGATTGTCTTCTGCAGGGGAGGGAGATACAAGACTCTGATTCAACACCAAGATGTATTGCTCCCATTCATCAACAAGGTTTCCATCAAGTTGTAAAGTTTGTGCCCCAACCCACGACCGAGGCCCAACGAACCCCGATTGATTAGAAATTTGGTGCAAATAAAACAATCCTTTGACATTTGAAGTTTGAATGAGTGGATCAAATAGGATATGTGAATACCCGCTACTAATCCATGGGTTTTTTCCAATAAGGACATTGGATCCATCTCCAACTTTCCATCCAAGGCCTTTCCAAATGATTTCTCTAGAATTGATTATGGCCCTCCACACTATTGAGCCTTTGTTAGCATCTTTTCTGGGAGATCTGATCCAGTCCAAAAGAGAGGAGGGAGATATGTATTTGCTTTCCATGACATTTGCCCACAGATGTAATATCCCCAAAGGGGAAATAACCAGTAATACACAGAAATATGCCAGACAGATATAGAAAATACAATACTGAACCAGATCATGGAACAAATACACATGGAGTGCCAGAAAACTGAGCCATTTTATTAATCTGAAAGTACATAGAGAGGAGTACAAGAAAAATCAGAATGAATGCACCTATCCTTGCTCTAGGCAAGTGGAGTCCCTCTCAGACAAATAATGGCTACAACAATGACAGCGTCCTAGCTGGCTGAAGACTGCTCTGAAGACTGAAGCTCCTGGATGCTGGAAAACGTTGTCAAGCCCTTCTAACACAAGCCTGCTCCTCAGATCAGCGTCCTACTTGATGGATCTACCTCCTGTATGCTTAGATCTACTGGATCTGAAGCCTCCAAAACCAGATCTGCGTCCTATCCCTCCTGATCTGCGTCCTCCTAGATCAGATCTGCTACCAACCCTTCAGATCTATGCTGGATCTGACTATATCTCTTCAGATCTACAACCTGCAAGGCTGGATCTGATGTTATCTCTTCAGATCTAGGTTAGATCTGCCAATATCTCCTCAGATCTACAATCTCCCAAGCTGGATCTAGTGCTATACCTTCAGATCTGCACCATACAGAACCAGATCTGCAAATATCTGCTCAGATCTACAATCTCCAAGGCTGGATCTATCAATGTGCCTTCAGATCTGCATCCTCCTCTTCCTGCTGCACAGCGTCCTCACTCCAAGACTGATCTGCGTCCTTCCTCCTCCTGGAACAGCGTTTTCTCTGCTCAGATCTGGACTGCGTCCTCCCTGGAACATCGTCCTCACTCTCCAAGGCTGATCAGCGTCCTCTCTTCTCCTGGAACAGCGTCCCTCCTCCTCAGAACTGCGCAGCCACAAGAGGGCTTCTTCCTCTCCAAATCTGCACCAGAAACTGCTGCTACTTGCTACTGAAACTGAAAGGTGTACTCAGAACATAACCTTACTAGGGCGGGCACTCGAAGTCCCCCGAAGCTAAGGGTGAAACCAGAAATAACCTTACCAGGGCCGGCACTCGAAGTCCCCCGAGGCTAAGGGTGAGATCTCCGACCGGAGACACTCGGTTGCACTAAACAGTGCTGCAGACCGACTAAACAACCGGCGTGCTGAAGCAGACAGAAGTCTAGCTCTCAATATCAATATAAAATCATGCATACCCCAAATGAGGTGAGAACCCTCCTTTTATAATGCCAAACTCCCTCCAAAACTTAACTGCGTCCTTACTCTCCTTTGACCTGCGCAGTTAACCTTGGGTCAGCCTGATGCCTCCCCATCATACTCATGTGGACCCCCAAGGCCCCTTCTCTAAGTTATAACGTCAATCAACTAGGAAAAGAACACTTTATTTATAAAGTGAGGTGACTAAAGTGAGGTGACCCCTCTTATTTCTCACTTTATTTATTATTTCTAGCTAAAGCGGCAAAATAAAGCAAAAATGAAATATTCCAATTAGAAAAGCTAATTGGGAATATTACAGTCTCCCCCGGCAAAACGTTGCTTGTCCTCAAGCAACTGAAGTGATGGATGCTGTAAAGTCTGCTCGCTCTCCCAAGTGGCATCCTTATCCGGCAAAATTGGCTTGTTATCAAGCAATGCTTGAACAAGCCTACTCTCTAGCTGATGCTCCCTGCCAATACTGCGAAATGTGCCTGGGTCCCACCGAAATCTCTCCGTCTCCTGCATTACCCTGATATGAAGGGATATCTCAATGCCAGGATCCCAAACTGGCCTCTCATGGTACCAGCCAATCAATAGTCCTCCCGGATCCCATCGCCACTGTGGCCAATAATCGCACAAGTCCCATGACTTGGTCCGCTCACTGCCCCTGGCTATGACTAAAGACCATGACTGCTGCTGCTCTGTATCTATGAATGTGTAAGTGGTCCCATCGACTGTGTACCAGCTCATCATCTCTCTCCGCTCAAGGCATGAAGTGAGGAACATCTCTCTCATGTGGATCCTCTGTCCCCAAGCGATCATCCAAACAAAATGAGCCGCCTCCCGACAAGGCAACTCCTGAAAATCTCCTCCCACCTCATGCTCAGGTAATGAAGGTGGGCTGAAAGTCTGATCTTGGCAAGCATCATAGCTTACCCCATGCTGTCCTTCTCTCCACTCATGACAAGTGTAGAGTGTAGGCTGATCTTGGGCTGCAAAATCCTTGCCCTCCAATGGCAAAGTGAAGAACAATCCTCCAAAGAAGGTCCCTCCAACAACGAAGAACAAGCTGGCCCAAAACAATTCATCTATGAAGAATAGGATATGGTCATCATGGATCATCCTAATGAGATGTTTGCTGAAGGTGTTACATGAGGATACATAATGCAAACAATCCCTCACAAGGATACCGCGCAGTCTCATCCACTGCAACCTTAGAAAATCGCATGGTAAGCAATGTACAAGATCCATCACATCTACTAATGGATAGTAAATGGCTGAATATGACAACAACATAGGTCCAAACACTTGCCCATGGCAGTACCATGGATAAATATCAATCTCATGGCCCACATCAAAAGAGAACGCATACATAGTAGTGGTGGCCATGCCTCCTCCCATGCTCCCATTAGAACATGTAGTGCAGAAATTGTGAGAATTTTTCCCACTCACGGACACATCCAGCTCACGTGTCTCCCTCATAATCAAGCCTCCCATACAAATCTGACATACATCAGCAAATGAAGACATGATCAGCAGCAAAATGAAGGAAACGCTGAAGGTTACATGTGATGAAAGGAGGTACCAACAGCTTCCCCAACAAGTACAGCGCAGTTTTACAAGTTGCTGCTTGATAAGAGTACCAGGCAAAATGTTTATGTTACCCATGCATGTCTTCATATGATACATGATATAGTGCTGCAAATGAACATACATGTGATGATAAAACATTTTCCCAAGGCCACAAAAGAGATGGCTGCCTCCATCATGTAGATTGGCCCAATACAACTCATGGAGCAATGTGACAAGCTTGCCCTCTTGTGAAGCAATGCACTGCATAAGAATGGTAAGAGTGTGCAAATCAATGAATGTATAAACAAATCCCTCACCATATGCTGGAAGTAAGATGGTACATGGGTCCATGAATGAGTCCTCCATAAAGTGTTGACCTGCTATGAAGAAGACTAAACCATGTGCTGCAAGAAGATAATCCTCCTTATGCTTGGAAACCCAAGTCAAGAAGAATATGCCATAGATGTCTCTATCATCATTACCTCCTCTTTGTGCAACAAATATGAAGTGATCCTGGGACCTATGGGTTATAGATCCACCATATCTCTGCTGCGCACACTTCATCCATAATGTTCTGCTCCAAGGTGACAATGCTGTGAGCTCATGCAAATAAGTTCCTGTCAATACAAGACTCTGTTCTTTGACATGCTCCTTGTCAAAGATTCTTCTAATAGTGCTGCAATAAATATGGAATACCTTCCAAGATGGAAGTGCTTCCCAATCATCATCCAAGACCAAGGAGATAGTGTCATCCCCTCTTCCTGCAACATCATACAAAGTGTGAGAGCAAATCTGCCCTTGCTCTTCTAGGAACAAACCAAGCAACAAGACATTATGTTGCCTCTCCATACCTCCATCAAACAACTCATGTGATGAAGACACAGTGAATGATATGAGTAACACATCAACACCATGCATCCATACTCTATGCTGCTCAATGATGCAAGTATCCATCCATCTTTTCCCCATCCTTCTACTCTTAGGAAGAGTGTTTGCCAAGTGATGGCCAAATTCTTTCAAGAGTAACCAGCGCAGCCAAGCCTCCTGCTGCCTGGTGTCATAGATCTGCAAATAGCCTCCTAGCTCCTTGCCCATCATCCCCATCCACTCAATCACTTGTGGATGCCTCCTTCTCCTCATCCTGGTACTCCTCCCATGAGGGCTACCATCCTCCCAAATCAAATTTCTGATTTTGCACTTCATGGGATTTTGGAATATAAACTTCTCAAGGATCAATGAGACCCTATCAGGAATCAAATAGGTGGTAGGCAAAAACCTCCCATCATGATGTGTATGGCTCAAGGGATGTCCAACACAAGCATGAGAGATGTTATCCATCCGAAGATGTCCTTCATCTCCTATCCGCTCTTGTGAGAAGGGAACCAAATCATTGTGTTCCATAGCTCGCTCCACCGAGTACCAACTCAAAATCTCTCTCCATCCAATCTCAACATATGGATGCTGTACCCTGTACAACTCTGATCGTCCCATACCGCTATCCAAGTCAACATATGAGCTCTGACTAGGTGGCTCTGCCTCTCTCTCTCCAACGGGAAGAGATGACTCAACAGCACCGCCAGTCCCATCCATGCATACCTGGAGGGGAATGATCTGACGCTCCAATGCGCCCTCTGGTTGTACCATCAGGGAATCCAGCTGTTCCCCAATGCTGACCAACTTGGCCGCCGACTTGGCACAAGTCGTTCTCATACCCTCCAGCTCCTGGTCTTGCAACAAAATGGTCTCCCGTACTGACGCGGCCTTCTCTCTCAAAACTCGAAGGTCCGTCCGAAGCCGATGATATTGCTGTCTGCGACCATCATCCGATACCTCTGTATCTCCTAGTGCCTCATCAATAGTGGATATATCCCCTGATATCTCGCCCATCTGTTGTGTGCTGCTACCACCCGAAGACTCGGACATGGCTCCAGTCATCACCTCAGTGGATGGCTCTACCGGGGTAGGCTCTACCTCCACTATGATATCAACCGGCACGGTCAAGGAGGTCTCCAATGATGGTGAGTCCTGTGTCACACTAGGTGTAACCTCGGGCTCCCTGCAATCCTGTGTGTCCTCTTCCTCCAAGTGTGAGGTAACCATTTTAATGGTTTCCCTCTCCGATACTCGGTCAAGCTGGGAAGAGGTATCCAACTTGTCCACTGTGCGCTGTAAGCCCCTATCATGTGAGTGCTTGTTCCCTCTGCGAAAGTTGTGAGGTCTACTATCACGCTGGAGCTGAACATAATCTCTACTCGCGGTGCGGTGGTAGTCTCCACCATGATGATGCCAGTGCCCCTGGTGTTGATCATAGAGTCTAATGCCATACTGGTACAGGATATATCTCTCGAAGGGGAAAGCATCCATGAATCCCTGTCCGAAAGCCTGATACTCTACAAGAATGTCAGCCATCCGAGCTGGTTCTACCTCTCGCTGTACTGCTATTCCTGTGTCCTCTGGCAAGAATGTGGGCATAGTGGGACGTGTGGGTGTACACGATGCCATATGCCGAGTGGCATTATGATGAACGATCTGAAAACCCCTAGGGAGTTCTCTCTGACTGACCTCTACGGCTGCGAGCCTCTGTGACACATCCTGCATGTGATGGATGAGTGCATCCAACTTCTCAGCTATGTCTGCCATCGGATTCCGCTGCTCTGTCTCCCTCACAGGCTCCACAGAAACTGCACGACTGCTGCAAAACCATACCGCTGCTTAACTTTGACCTCCGATTTACCCATTGGAAACTACTCAGAAAATTCTAAGGATTTGGGAAGGTGATCCTTGTCCAAAACCCAGAAAAACCCAGAAAACGTTTTTCCTAATTCCAAACTTCAAAATTTGACCTTTTTTATTTTGGCCCTTTTTCCAACTGCGTTTCTGGTATTGCAACTGCTATTGCTCTGTATGACCTCTTTTCCAATGTCATAGAATACAGTGAGCAGTGTACTCACGTCTGCTTTGTGTCTCCCAAAGGGGAAAATGACTTGATAATAGAAATATGCCAGAACGGATATAAGAAAATACAATCTTGTTGAGATCATGGAACAATACACATGGAGTGCGGAAAAGGCGAGCCATTTTATTAATGCGAAAGTACATGAGGAGTACAAGAAAAATCGAGAATGAATGCACCTATCCTTGCTCTGCATTGATAGGTCCCTCTCGAACAAATAATGGCCTACCTTGACGACGAGCGTCTAGTAGGCGAAGAAGTACTACGAAGGCGAAGCTCTGGATGTTTGGAGAAAACGCTAAATCGCCCTTCTAACACAAGCATGCTCCTCAGATCAGCGTCCTACTTGGTGGATCTGCCTCCTGTATGCTTAGATCTACTGGATCTGAAGCCTCCAAACCAGATCTGCGTCCTATCCTTCCTGATCTGCGTCCTCCTAGATCAGATCTGCTACCAACCCTTCAGATCTATGCTGGATCTGACTATATCTCTTCAGATCTGCAACCTGCAAGGCTGGATCTGATGTTATCTCTTCAGATCTAGGCTAGATCTGCCAATATCTCCTTAGATCTACAATCTCCCAAGCTGGATCTAGAGCTATACCTTCAGATCTGCACCATACAGAACCAGATCTGCAAATATCTGCTCAGATCTACAACCTCCAAGGCTGGATCTATCAATGTGCCTTCAGATCTGTGTCCTCCTCTTCCTGCTGCACAGCGTCCTCACTCCGGACGTGCGTGCGCCTCTTCTGAACGAGCGTTTTCTCGCCTCCTCGAGATGCAAAGTTGCGTCCTCCACGGAACGGCGTCCTCACTCCAAGGGCGGTGGCGTCCTCTCTTCTCCTGGCGGCGTCCCTCCTTTTTAGATCTGCGCAGCCACCAGAAGGGCTTCTTCCTCTCCAAACCTGCACCAGAAACTGCTGCTACTTGCTACTGAAACTGCTGCTACTTGCTACTGAAACTGAAAGGTGTTACTCAGAGCATAACCTTACTAGGCGGGCACTCGAAGTCCCCCGAAGCTAAGGGTGAAACCAGAAATAACCTTACCAGGGCCGGCACTCGAAGTCCCCCGAGGCTAAGGGTGAGATCTCCGACCGGAGACACTCGGTTGCACTAAACAGTGCTGCAGACCGACTAAACAACCGGCGTGCTGAAGCAGACAGAAGTCTAGCTCTCAATAATAATATCAAATCATGAATGTCCAAATGAGGTGAGAACCCCTCCTTTTATAATGCCAAACTCCCTCCAAAACTTAACTGCGTCCTTACTCTCCTTTGACCTGCGCAGTTAACCTTGGGTCAGCCTGATGCCTCCCCATCATACTCATGTGAATCCCCAAGGCCCCCTCTCTAAGTTATAACGTCAATCAACTAGGAAAAGAACACTTTATTTATAAAGTGAGGTGACTAAAGTGAGGTGACCCCTCTTATTTCTCACTTTATTTATTATTTCTAGCTAAAGCGGCAAAATAAAGCAAAAATGAAATATTCCAATTAGCAAAGCTAATTGGGAATATTACAACAGACCTTGTCCCTTGACAAGTTTTGAGGCTCCCTTTGCAGCTAGAGCCATTTAGAACCAAGGTAATGTTAATTTGGTAGCTCAGGGACAAATTCCCTCCATTGGACAACCTTCCTTCATCAAGAAAGACCCCTCCTAGCCCTTGGAAGAATTTAAGTTGGTCGAGGAAAAATATAATTTTATTATGGAAACCCACATGTGCACAAAGGGACAGGTTGGCCCTAAAAGGAAATTGGACACCCTTGGATGGTTATAAATACAAGTCAAGTGACCCTCATTTGGATATAATCATCAAACATCTTCTTCTTCTCTCTTCTTTGGTTTGGCTTGCATTGGTCTAAAGTGGTTCGCAAAGATTGGTTGGTATAGGTCCGAAATTGTAGGGTCCGAAGCTCGCACGCCCGGATTAGGGTTTTGCTCTGCAGCCGCAAGGTTGTCACAAGAAATTTTCGGCTGTAGCCACACCCATACAAGCCTATCCGTGCGGCTGGAACACTTCAACTGCACACATCATCTCTTGCTCCGTGTGACCGAGACCTAGGGTTTTTGGTGATAGTTGACCAGAGTTTTGAACAGTTGATCGCACGCTTATTGAAAAATTGGATCATTGTACTCTCTCTTTGTTGAACATTTTATGACAATCTAATAAGAAGAATAATTTGAAAGGGTTGTCCCCCTTTGTGGGGTTTTTTCCCTAGTCTTTGACCAAAATTGGAGTCCCTTATTTGTTTCTTATTGTCCATTGCATTTATTGTTCTATTTACAATTGCTATCGATTATTGAAGATTAAATTGTTTTGAAAAATTGCTAACTAAAGATAAGAATTGGGCTAAAGTGTTTGTAACAACATAGAACAATGGTAAATTTAACATAGTATCAGAGCTAAGATGAAGAGAAGCCCAACGGTCAAGAATCAAGAACAATTATTCTTGGAAGAAGTTGAAGAAGCCTATTAGGGTTTGGTCAAGATGTCTACCTCTTACTTCAAGGAAAATGAGAAGCTGGGTAACTCATCTAACTTTGTTGCTTGGAAGATTAGGTTGGAAGTTATACTTGATGACAACGATGTTTTGGAATATGTGCAAGGGAAGGTACATGAGCCTCCAACGAATGCTTCTGCTTCTATAAAATCCAGGTACAATGTAATATCCCTTTTCAGGGATATCCCTCAAACACAAGCAAACTCCAACCAGAGATGGACTGGGAGGGCGTTTACCAGATATTTCACCTCTAAGAAGAGGGTGAGATCTGGAGGCTACCTGGCCCTTTCCAGACTCTGTCTAAGAGTATGAAGAAAACACACCAAGTGGTATAGAACTAGAATGCCCGAAGATATAAAAATAACAGTAATGCAGACATACAATAGCATAGATAGAATGTATAACAGTTGCTCCAGAAATATAGAGAGAAAATGCTAAGCCATTTTATTATACTGACAAATATAATGAAGTACAATAGGTGATCAGAGTGATGGCACCTAGACTTGCTCAAGGCAAGTGAAGAAATACTCTCAGAATGTCCAAGGAATGGCTGCTCTCTGAACTGTGTCCCAGCAGCTGGAAAACTGTCGTGTAGCTGCTACCGCTGAAATGAACTGATGATTTGGGGCTGATCCCTTCGTCGGAATGAGTTGAAAATCTGGAATCCACCTCTACTCACCAATCACAGCAAAACTCAGAAATCATATCAGAAATGGTTGACCCCCGAAAATCACCCCCCTTGGGGAATTACGCTATCCTCCAAGGCTCTGCGCAGAGGCTGAATAGCAACCACAGAAATGCAGCCTCAAACTCCACCAAAATCCTCCAACAGGCAAGGGCTGATCCCTTGCTCAATCTCCAAGCTCAAAACCCCTGCAAGAAACTCAATCCGGAGCTCCCCTAGAATGGACTGCGTCCTCCCTCTCAAGACTGCGCAGTCTCTGAATGCCCAGCTCTGCAAGAAAACCCAAACATCAATCCTCCCACAAAATGATGATGAAACTACCTTGCCCGAGCAGGCACTCGAAGTCCCCAGGGGCTAAGGGTGAGATCTCCGATCGGAGACACTCGATGCACTAAACAGTGCTGCAGACAGGCTAAACAGCCAGCGTGCTCAAGAAGTCGAAGTGACTAGCTCAAATGCATAAACTCAGAATGACCAAATGAGGAGGCTCCTCCCTCTCTTATAACATTGGCCTCTCTCAAACCCTAAGGCTCATCTCCTCAACGTAGCCTCCCTCTTGCCACGTGCTCCTCTCCATCTGCGCAGTCCCTCCTAGTGCATACGGGGGCCCCCTCTCTATGTGGTCCTTGGCCCCCCTTGGCTCCCTTTAAGTTACAAAGTTGTGCTACTAGGGAGTGAATTTATTCCCAAAGTGAGTTATATCCCCCTTTACTCACCTTTTTATTTATAAATAAACTATAGAAGGCAAAATTGAGCAAAATCAAATATTCCAATTAGCCATTGCTAATTAGGAATATTACAATCTCCCCCGGCAAAATGTTGCTTGTCCTCAAGCAACTGAAGTGATGGATGCTGCAAAATTTTATCACTCTCCCAAGTGGCATCCTCATCCGGCAAATTCTTCCACCTCACCAAGAATTCCCGGACTGTCCTGCTCCGTAGCTGCCTCTCCCTGGTATCAATAATAGTCTCTGGTTGCAACACCAAATGCCCCTCATCATCCGTGGGTGTAGCTCATCTTTACTGTCACCTGCTGCCCCAGTGCCTTTTTCAGGCATGACACATGAAAAACGTTATGAATCTTGCTGCCTTGGGGTAGCTCCAACGCATATGCAACCTGCCCAATCCTGCGTATCACCCTGTATGGCCCATAAAAGCGGGGCTTGAGCTTCTCAGCTCCCTTCTGCTTCAGTGACGACTGTCGGTATGGCTGTAGTCGTAGGTAGACCACCTGTGCTGCTGTGTAATGCGCGGATATGGCGAAAAAGTGTGCATACTTTTTCAGCCAATCAATGAAGACAAATATGCAATCCTTGCCCTGCACCATGGGCAACCCTGTGATGAAGTCCATCGATATGCTCTCCCATTTCCCCTCCAGAATGGGAAGAGGCTGCAACAATCCTGCGGGATGGCTCATCTCCCCCTTGTTCCTCTGACAAACATCGCACTCACTGATGTGCTGGAGTACGTCCTCTTTGAGGCCCTTCCCTGAGAACCTCTCTCTAATGGCCCTGTAGGTTTTGGTAAACCCCTGATGGCCTGCCAATGGAGAATCATGTGATGCCTGGAGTATCTTCTTCTTAAACTGAGATCCCTCAGTCAAGAAGATCCTATCCCTGTAGTAGATGATCTCATCAACCACCCTGTACCTGTCATTTGCCACCTGTCCATCCAACACCTCACATGCAACTCTGTCCTTGGAGTACTCCACTAAAAGTCGAGCCCTCCAATCTGTATCCAAGCTCATAAGAGATAACGTGGCTGGTCTACATGAAAGGGCACCTGCTACCACGTTATTCTTACCCTTGACATACTCAATGTCAAAGTCATATGCTTGGATCTTACTGATCCACTTCTGCTGCCTCTCCTGTAGCTGCTTCTGCTCCCAAAAGAACTTGAGGTTGTTGTGATCAGTGCTCATCCTAAACCTGTTCCCTATCAGATACTACTGGAATTTGGCCAAGGCATGCATGATGGCCAACATCTCCTTGTCGTATATAGAATACAACCTCTCATGCGGAAGGAGCTTCCGGCTCTCAAAGGCTATAGGGTGTCCCCCGTGCATCAATACTGCGCCGATCCCCTCTCCCGACACATCACACTCCAAGACAAATGGCTGCGTAAAATCCGGCAATGCAAGCACTGGGCAACTACTCATCACCTCCTTGAGCCTGTCAAAGGCTCGCTGCACTGTGTCCGACCAGTTGAATGCTCCCTTCTTCGTCAAATCTGTAAGGGGTGCAGGAAGCTGTGAGAAACCTCTGACGAACTTCCTGTAATAGGTACATATCCCAATGAACCCTCGAAGTTCCGTCACGTTCCTCGGCTCCGGCCAATCTCTGATGGCTCTAATCTTCTCCTCATGGACCCTCACTCCGTCCACTCCAATAATGTGACCCAGATACAACATCTCCATCATCCCAAACTCACACTTGGAGAGCTTAGCATAGAACTGTTGCTCTTCCAAGATGCGTAGCACTGCCTCTATATGCTGGAGATTCTCCTCCCAAGTCCTGCTATATATGAGTATGTCATCGAAGAAGACCAATACAAACTTCCTCAGATGACTGCGGAAGATATGGTTCATGCAAGACTGAAAGGTCCCTGGTGCATTGGTTAGCCCAAAAGGCATAACCAAAAACTCAAAGTGCCCATAATGACACCTGAAGGCGGTCTTGCGAATGTCCTGTTCCCTCACGCGAATCTGGTGGTACCCTGATCTCAGATCAATCTTAGAGAAGAACTTGGCTCCTCTCAGCTCATCCATCAACTCATTGATCCTAGGTATAGGATACCTGTTCTTTAGGGTCTTCTTGTTCAGGGCCCTGTAATCAATGCACATCCTCAGGGTGTCGTCCTTCTTCTTCACCAACACTACGGAAGAAGCAAAAGGACTCGTGCTCGGTCTGATGTGCCAAAGAGCTAGCAACTCCGGGATGACCCGCTCAATCTCATCTCGATAGACTTTGGGATGCCTATACGGGGTAGTGATCACTGCCAGGATACCCTGCTCAAGCTCAATGGTGTGCTCAAATCCTCGGTCCGGTGGCCGACCTGGTGGTATATCCCCAAACACTACATCATGCCTGTCAAGGATGGCCTGTATATCCGGATGAACTGCT
Organism: Pinus albicaulis; assembly: GCA_034641835.2. Lineage (NCBI taxonomy): Eukaryota > Viridiplantae > Streptophyta > Pinopsida > Pinales > Pinaceae > Pinus > Pinus albicaulis. The sequence goes on from CM076578.1 coordinate 1,035,544,452, forward strand.
TGATCGGTGGTCCCTGCCTCTGATGCCCGCAACTCAACCACCCAATCTATGTCTCCCTTCCGGAAGTCTGCCTCCATCCGGTGTGCCGAAACTGTCTGAGGTGGGTAAGTGTGCATCCTACGGATCTTCTCATGCTTCCCGGTCTTCTTGTCATCCCACTCCATCTCTAAGGCCTCCCAATACGTGGTGACCTTTCCCAGAGTAATCAACCACTGAACACCCAATACCACATTGGTATTTGGTATGTTGACCACGAAAAAGTGATCGGTCACGGTGTAGGTACCCATCGTCACTGCCAACTCTGGAACATACTGGGCACACTGCATCGTCTGGGCTCCTGGGACCAAAACCGAAAATCCGTCAAAGCTCTCGGTCGGTATACCTCTCCGCTCGACCATCTGTGCATCAATGAAGTTGTGGGTTGCCCCACTGTCAACCAAAACTGACACTCGCTGGCCACGTACTGTCCCTCGTACGCGCAACATCAAATACTTGGGAACTCCTCGCAAGGCTGCAAGGGTCCCTCTTGTGGGTGCAAAAGCTGCACCTCCTATCCCTGGAGGTGGAGGCGGTAATTGATCCTGGGCCGTCTCACTATCTCCTGCCTCCTCCTCATCATCCTCCTCATCCTCTTCCTCCCTATCATCGAAGAAGACCTCAATGAAGTGTGCTTTGCCAGCAGCACACCTATGCCCTGGTGCCCACGGCTCCTGACAAGTGAAGCACAACCGTTTCTTCCTCAACTCCCTCCTGGCATCATCATCTATCTGTGCCCGTCCCGGATTCCCCTTTGGAGGAGTAACCCTCACATCCTTCCCCTTGGGCTGGAAGCCCCGTCTCTGGGGGTAAGGTGTCCGCGTCCTGGGCAATGCATCCTGTAAGTCCCGGGTCCTACTGATAGCATCCTGGAGTGTAGCTGGTCTAGTAGATCTGACTAGACCTCGAAGTGGCTCTGCCAATCCCTCCACAAACATATAGATCATTCGTGCCGCGGATAGTTCTGGCACCATCATCGAAACCCTCAAGAAATCTGCAGTGTATGTCTCTGGGCTCCCTGTCTGCTTGAGCCTCGTCAGCTCAACAAAATGCTGTTCCGGATCCCTCCGGTCAAAACGCTCCATCAACCTCCTGGTAAACTCGGCATATGTTGTCACTGTAGAATGTCTGAGTGTAACCATCCCATGGAACCACCAGTCCTGGGCCTCACCATCCAAATGTAATGTCGCCACCTTGATGGCCTCTGTCTCCGACATCTGGTTAAGCTGGAAATAGATGTCCAGCTTCTCCACCCAAGACTTTGCCAAATTGTTTGATGAGCCATCAAACGTAGGCAAATGGAATTTGCTAGATGTACGGTGGGAATCTCCATCATGGTAATGTCGGTGCCCTCTATGATGGTCGCGGGGTCTACTGTCTCGCTGGAGCTGAACAAAATCTCGGAATGAGAGAGCATCCCTGAACTCCTGCCCATAGGCCTGATACTCTGCAAAATACTCGCCCATGTGTCCGGGCTCTGCCTCCTGCTGGGCTCCTGCCCATGTGTCTGCTCCTAAGAAAGTGGGCATGGTAGAGCGGGTAGGTGCACGTGAAGCCATCGGCTGAGGAGTATCACGCTGAGCAACACCATGCTCCGGCAAATGATGGATCATGGGATGTACCTGATCCCTCTCCTACCTGGAAAACTCGTGGGGTCTCATGCTGTCTAGCCTCTACAGCAGTGAATCTCTGACCCATCACCTCAATCTGTCTAGCTAGATCCTGCACCAATTTGAGGAGTGCCTCCCCAAACTGTTTGGCCTCTGTGTCATCTACCATCGACCCTCTCTGCTCTGAATCTAATACAGGCTCCCCCTGCTCTGCGTCTATCACAGGCTCTCTCTCCTGCTCTGTGTCCACCACCCGAACACAGTCTTCCTCTCCGTAGGTGTTCTCCAACCTACGCTCACAGTCTCTATACTTCCTGCCTCTATAGAAAATATATGGTCTCCTCCCCGGTGTCATAGACCACAGGTTGAGCCAGAACTATGCTCTGATACCAATGTAATATCTCGTTTCGGGGATATCTCTAAAACACGACAAACTCTAACCAGAGATGGACTGGGAGGGCATTTACTGGATATTCCGCCTCTGAAAGAGGACGAGATCCGGAGGCTACCTGGCCCTTTCCAGACTCTGTCTAAGAGTGATAGATAAACACACCAAGTGGTATAGAACTAGAATGCTCAAGAATATATAAAAATAACAGTGCAACAGACATATAATAGCATAGAAAGGAAATACGGCAACTCATCCAGAAACATAGAGAGGAAATGCTAAGCCATTTTATTAATCTGAGAAATGTAATGAATTACAATAGGTGATCAGAATGATGGCACCTAATCTTGCTTAAGGCAAGTGAAGAAATGCTCTCAGAATATAAAGGAAATGGCTGCTCTCTGAACTGCGTCCCAGCTGCTGGAAAACTGCCGTGTAGTTGCTACTGCTGGAATGAACTGAAGACTGGGGGCTGATCCCCTTGCCGGAATGAGCTGAAAATCTGCAATCCTCCTCTACTCACCAATCTCGACAAAACCCAGAAACCATATAAAAAATGGCCGACCCCCGAAAATCACCAGAAAATACCTCCTTAGGGAATTAAGCTGGCCTCCAAGGCTCTGCGCAGAGGCTAAATGAAAATAGTTGAAACACCGCCTCAAACTCCACCAAAATCCTCCTACAGGCAAAGGCTGATCCTCTGCTCAAAATCTCGGCTAAATCTCTTGAAGAAATCCCGATCCAGAGCACCTCCAAAATGAACTGCGTCCTCTCTCCCAGTGACTGCGCAGTCTCTACTAAAACACAGCTCCGCAGCAAACCCAAACAACAAACCTCTCACAAAACACTGAAGAAATAACCTTGCCCGAGCAGGCACTCGAAGTCCCTCGGGGCTAAGGGCGAGATCTCCGACCAGAGACATTCAATGCACTAAACAATGCTGCAGACAGGCTAAATAGCCAGCGTGCTCAAGAAGACAAAACATCTAGCTCAATATCATCAACAACAGAATGAATCAAATGAGAAGGCTCCCCCTTCTTTTATAACGTTGGCCTTCCTCCAATCCCAACGCCATCTCCTCAACGTAGCCTCCATCTCTTGCCATGTGTCCCATCTCTCCTGTGCAGAAGCTTCTAGAGCTAACGTAGGCCCCCTCTCTACGTGGTGCTTGGCCCTCTTGGCTCCCCCTTAAGTCACAACGTTGTGGTACTAGGAGGGTGTTTTATTTCACTTAAGTGAGTTAGACCCTCTCCACTCACTTTTTATTTATTTACAAACTATAGATGGCAAAACTAAACAAAATCGAATATTCCAATTAGCTATCGCTAATTAGGAATATTACATTCAGGTAATTATCTCTGCATTGGCAAAAAATTCTAAGAGGATTTTCGCTAAAGATGAGGTCTTTTATCTGGAAATCCCTATCCGTTAGAGGTAGATAGTCTAAATCTTTATGGGGGGCATTCAGAGGTGCAATATTCAAAGCCACGAGGGTTTCCATTCCTGGTTCTTGTGGATTCAGAAATGAATTTGGGTTTTCAGTGGAAAATAGGCAAATTTACAGGTCTGGTAGCTTATAGGGTGAAACAAAGACCGAATTATACTATTTTTTAGTCTTTTTCTGTGGAATTAAAGTAAAAAACCAAGACTTGCAGGGTTCGACGGAAATTGGATAAATACATGTTTCGGGAAGTGAATAGTGAGGAAACAGGTGCAGGCAAATAGCTGACTGGTTCAGCTGAAAATCGTTTGGCAAAGTGGCGGTTGGAAATCTTCAACAACTGATTTCGACGTTTTGCATGGGAACACTGGTCGCAGCATAAAATGATGAAAATACGTGCATTTGTTTGTTTTATTCACAAAGTCAAGGTTGGCGGGGGTTTTTGTCATTTGGGCGGATGACGTGCGTGGGAAACGACATTTTGTCGTATGCGGAGGGCGGTAAGCGGTATGATATCGCACCGCTTTTGGGGACGGGCGGTATTCGGCCGGGAGCCAACGATTCCATACATCTTGTGACGCGTGGTGAGGCACTGTTCACAAAACCACTCCGCGATCGCGCGCTATCGTTCTATCGTGGAGGGCCATGCGATATGGATGACAGCGGTTGGATGTGGAAGGGTTAATCGGACAACTATCGGGGAGGCGAGATGACGGGAGATTAATAAGGGTGGGCCCAACATAATTAAAGATTTTTTAATCATATCGGGAGTAATGTAATTGGTCGGGAAAGTTGTTAATTAACCGAGGGTTAATTAATCATTTTTTAATGTGGCGAGGGGTCGGGGCTCTTAATTAGTTACAGATTAACTAATTAATCCCAATTAATGCTGTATTATGGTTATATTTTAACCAAGGGGCAGGATATATAAAATTTGAGGATTTTATATAGTTATAGTAATACGAGAAAAGGTAGATGTTATAAGGGAATTAGATAATATAAGTTAAAAATTAATATGTCAAAATGAATGAAAAGCGCTAAGTAAAAAAAACATTAAAATTGTGTATTTAACTTAGGCTTGAATGAAAAAAGGTTTTTATGTGATATTGTGCAATTTTCCTAAGAAAAATAGGATTTTACTTAGGAAAAGACTTATGGAAGTAAATGAATGACTTATGGATGGTTTTAAGTACTTAGGCTTTTAAATTATTGGGCCGAGGGTCTGGTCCCTCCAAAAGTCAGAGAAATGCTCTGAGCCCCTCTAATTTTCAAATGCCTTAGTACTTAAAGGAAATTAGTGAAATTTTTAGGGAAAAATGAGAAGGGAAGTTAATCATTTGACTTTGTTTTGCCTGAAATTCCTTCAGTGTAATCTCTGCCTTGCACTTGTGATGAAAGTAAAGATTAACACATTTAGAGTCATTATCCATCACATGTAATTCTGCAACATCATCTACCTACCCTACCTACAACCTAGCATTTTTTCTTCTTTATTAGGGTGCACTTAGACTGGCAAACCCTTATCACACTTTCTTTTCTTTTACATGTAGAAATCTATCTAAATCTAACCTTATTACATCCAAGGGCTCAGATTAAGCTGTTGAGCTCCTTTTATTTACTCTACCTATCTACTTATCTGCCAAGATTAAACAGTTTGGTCAGATTTATTCTCTCTCTAAAACATAAAATTTAAACATGAACTAGCCAAGCTTAAGCTGTTTGACTGTTCACCAATTGTGGCATAAGTTACAAGTTGCACACAATTTGTTTTTTACATAAGAGCAAAAGTAGTGGCATTTAGACTTGCACACTTTCCTTGGCCTTTCTTTTGGTGGGGTTCATTTTCTTTCACTTTTTGGCCATTTTATTCTTTTCACCCTTTGATTTTTCTTTTAGGGTATACCCTCTTTACATTTTTTTAATTTTTTGATTTTTTTGACAATATGGAAAACCTTTGTAACAAGAAAATGTATGAACATATTACATAGCCCATCAAGTCAATCATGAAATATTACACCTATTGGTATAGGAGCATAACACATTCCACAAAACCCATAAATCGTTTTGGGAAATTCCATCCGAAGGTAATTTAATTGAAATAATTAATTATTTTTAATGGATGCCTAATTCTAAACTTAGGAAATTAAAATAATTAAAGGGTATTAATTAAACTGGGTGTGAATCTTCTAGAAAGAGATGAAGATCGAGTCAAGATGATCTGAGCCATTGATTAGGTCTAATCTGGGCCGTTGAAATTTCAACGATAGGACTATAAGAAGGAACTCGATGGGCACTTAGAAAACACACCAGGCAGATACTCAGTTGCCCAAGTAGATCGATTTTCTCACTGGTTGAAGTTCGGCAAGAAAAAATCGAATCAGAGGGTGATTGCAGGTGAGAGAGAGAGGTTATCAACTATAATCGAGAGTGCAAGAGAAGTCCGGAGGAGGTAGCACAGAAGAAGGACACAGTTCATCAACGCAAATGCAGTGACGCAGGCACTGCGCAGTCACTACGCAGAGGGTGACGCAGTGGGGCCAACGTGAGGGCAACATGTCCTCTCAGGGGTCAGAGATACGCCGTGTAGCGTGACAAATTCGTCGGTAAGTTTACCTCGCCGATTCTTCTTCTATATTGCTATCTGTATTTTGTACATGAGATTTTTGTTGAAGATTAATAAAAGAAACCCTCATCTGCTGCACCTATTTTCCCTCATTGGGTTTTTCTGGGGACAATTGTCGAAAAATAACTATGTAAATGTGTTTATTATTGTGCTAGTATTTTCCTTACATTTATTTTCCGCAGTAACTGATTTGTGAAGACTGCAGTGTATGTATTTCGATATTTGTCGTAGAAAACTGCAAATAATTTGTTTCAGTAATTTAACAAATAGAAGAAATACTATTAGTTGCTGCAGTAGGATTCGGAATTGTCGAATTTTCACATGGTATCAGAGGACATACAAGAGGTAGGAGAGATCTAGTGCAAAGAGAAAAGGGAGCACTGTAGCACTAAGGAATTGGCCTAATGTTGACCCCAGAATTTCGGCCCTATTTTCCCCTAGCTCCACTAGCTGCTGGCTGAGTTAGGATCTCTGTTTGACACCTCAAACCTACCCAGAAAATTCTGCCAAATTATTCTTGGCTTCTCCTCAATAAACCTAGAAAAACCCAGAAAGGGTTCATCCTAGTTTTGACCTCGGAAATTGGCCCTCTTGGGCTTGGCTCACCCAACAGCCGGGAAATTCGACTCCTGGCTAGAACTACTGGTAGATGTCTCCAAAATGATGCCAAAATCCCTGGTAGGAGGTGGCTAGCCTCCCCTCCAAATCTTCCGATTGAACTCTTCTTCTCTCTCACACTCCAGACATTTCCTCTACACTGCAATACGCAATCACTGCACAGTCTCTGCTGCCTCTACACAGTCTTGAAGGTACTACGCACTGCTACTGCTGTTGCTATGTCAACTCCTCACCAAAATTGTGGAACTACTCTCCTGAGCAGGCACTCGGAGTTCCCCGAGGTAGAGGTTGAGATCTCCGCCTGAAGATCTCGTGTGCTAAACCGCACGACAAACTTGGCACCTGGCATAAGCGTGCTATGTGAAGATGACAATCAAAATAGAAGATGAATGAATGAGGAAATGAGCCGCCTTCACTTCCTTTTATCAATTGAGCCCCCAACGTTCCCTTGGGGCCACCATGGACTGCACAGTCCCCTCATCCAGCCACTCATTGCGCTACACCCATAGAGCCTCTCCCATGCTGCCACCTAGGGAGCTGCCTTCAAATCTAATGCTGGCCACATGGACCCCACTAAGGCCGCAATTTTCCATTGTGAACTATAGGAGTAGGTTGTAGTTTTTTCCTTAATTATTAATTGTGTGTCCCGACCCACCTTATTTTTTCTTGACATTAGAAACATCAAAATTATCAAAAATTAATATTCTAATTAGCAGAATTGCTAATTGGGGATATTACAATGTCATCCTCCTTGGAAGCCTATATATAGGAGGGAACTCGACCTCCTATGGACACTCTCTCATCTTCTCATAATCTATGCGAAGGAGAAACAAAAAAAGGCTAGCGAAGAGGGACGAAGGACAAAGGTTTGGGTTATTTCTCTCTCTGTCTCTCACACGTGCGAAGAAGGAAGGGTAGGGTTTTGATGTTGCAAGATCGAACTTGAGAAAATTGCAAGAAAAAGTTCAAAGGAAGGTCCATTAGGTCACCTACAAGCCCTATAATAAGGAGAAACCCAAGCGAAGGTCAAAGGAAGACTTGGAAACCTTGAAATTTCTCAAATGTGGAAGCAACAACTATTGCATGGGCTGAAAATTTCAGACCTACAATCGAGGCCGAAATTCTGTAGCTGGGGGTCGAAGTTGTGCCGCTGGAAGAGATTTGACTGGGTTCGACTTGGACAAACGAAGCACATCATCAAGAAGGTTTGACTTGGTCTTGGAAGGGTATTGGTCTTGGTCTAGGGTTCTTAGAATTCGTCATTTGAAGAATCTATAAGAAGAGAAGATATCTGCGGGTTTTCTTCTCAAGTGGAGAGGTATTCTAAAGATTTCTGCTGCGTATACGACTTTTTGTTTGCTACAATATTCTTGTTTTGTTAGTTGTTTGATGATAAGAACAACATAATAATAAAAGAAGAAGCTAATAACTAAGAAAAATAAAAAGACATCACAAGTAGTTATTATTGATTTTTGGTAGCATTGGATGTGCTCTAAGTCTCAAAATTTGCAGGGAGGCTTAAACACATGCATTCCAGATAACCAAAAATTGTTTTGGGAAATTCCACCCGGATTGTATTTTATTGAAAAAATCAATTGTTTTAAAGGGACCCTAAGTCTAAACTTAGGAAAATAAAATAATTAAAGTGAATTAATAATATATGTGTGGGAATGTTCTTGAAAAAGCGGATCAAGTCAAAAGTTAATCTTAGTTGTTGATTAGAGATTTAATCTCGGCTGTTGAAGTTTCAACGAGGAGATTATAAGAAAGGCTTGAAGGGTCATTTGGAAAACACATGAAATACCGAAGGATCAAGAGATCGAATTTTTGAAGTGAGCAGTGCTAAGAGGAAACTTCAATCAAGTGATATTTTGTAGAGAGGGGCAGTAATTCCGGTTGGAAGCTTTGTGAGCCGAAGAGTGCATAGAAATGGAGACAGTGAGAGCCACAGAGGCAGCGCAGAGCCAGTGACGTAGAGGCTACAAAGGCATTGTGCAGAGCCTGAGAGGGATTCATATTTTGCCGAGAAATTTTCCGGAGGTTAGAAGGCCCCAGTATCTATTGAGATTTTGGGTAGCATCGGATGTACTCTAGCTCTGAAACTTTGTGGAGGGGCTAGAACACATGAGATCTCCAAGACCAGAAATCGTTTGGAGAAATTCCACTCAGTGTAAAAGTTATTCAAATAATTAAATTTTTTAATGGGGACCCTAAGTCTAACTTAGGGAAATTGAAAAATTAAAGTGAATTAATTTACACATGTGCTGAGAATGTTCTAAGTGAAGTGGATCAAGCTTTTCCTAATCTTAGCCGTTGATTTCTCAACGAGAAAAGTATTAAGGGAAGGCTTGGGGTCAGTTGGAGGTACAAACACACATTGCAGTAGGACTTGAGCTAAGTCGAAATTCTGGGGCGCGATTTACTGAGAATTTCGAGTGAGATTGCAATGCTGGTGAGGGGCAGATCGGCAAGGGATTACACTGATCCGAGGCCGAGAATACATAAATCAGAGAGGTAGATCCGTACTAGGCAGCGCAGAGGCCTGTAGGAGGGATGCAGCCCAGCCAGGCTGACATAGAGGCAGCGCAGGGGCTGACGCAGAGTCAACGCAGAGCCCAGAAAGGTGACGCAGGGGCAGCCTGTGCCGCGCAGAGGCCATGCTAGGCAGGAAAGGCTGACGCAGAGGCTGGAGGGATAGCACTGGGGTTCCAGTGGGCCCGAAAAGGTTCGTATTCAGTAATTCCCTTGAGGGTTTGAATCAACCATATTTTCTGTCTCCAAGTGATAAGGTACATCTGCCGTGAAATTCTCTATCGGGCAAACCACTACTGGTGCCCTTGATGTATTCAGACTCTTCTTAATAATAAAAACTCTCTTAGAGCTGCTGCATTGGTTTTCTCGCATTGGGTTTTTCCATGGACATTTGTCCGAAAAATCATGTGTGTCCTCTGTCATATGTGTGCTCTGTTTTAGTAAATGATTTGTATATGTGTAGGCTGCAAATTGTGTTTGCTTGTATATTTTTCCGAATATTCAGTTAAATAACTTTGTAAATTAAATCAAACAAGTAGCAGAGGTAAATCAATATTCTTTAATAGTTTTTCTGTGTTCAGAAATTTTCACATGGTATTAGAGCAATTGTAGATCAAGCTGAACCCATCAGCAAGAGGCTGAATAATTTTTGTTGCAGGAGGGCAGCCGAAGCTCACAGATCCAGGAAGAGGCAGTGCAGCACCAGAGGGACAACGCAGAACCAATAGAAGGGTGGCGCAGAGCCAGTCTGTTCACGCAAAGCTGACGTAGAGGCTAATGCAGGCACTAGTGGGTGACGCAGACCCTGTCAGTCTCACACTGAGTTGACCCAGGCCATATAGAGTACGCAGTCCAAGTTGGAGTGACGCTGTGCTAGTTGCTGAGGCTAGAAGCACAGTTTATGATCTTCAAAGTTGCTGGTGGGGCATCGGGTTCTGTTGGTGCTGAACAGTGCCTAACAAAGTTGACAAAGTAAGGGGAAACAGTCCCTTAGCAGATTTTTTTGCCAAGAAATCTGAGATTCGATTAGGAGGAGTGATTGTAGAGGGTTGATTCGGCAGAATTGGCTTAGGATTTCTGGGAGGGAAATCATTAGGAGTGATCGTAGAGGGTTGATTCGGCAGAATTGGTGAAGGATTTCTGGGAGGGAAATCATTTGTCAAAGGGAGGATACGTTCTAGAGGGTTTCTATCGCCAAGAAACCCAGATCCGGTCTTCTATTGAGTGTAGCAACAGTAGAAGGGAGAAGAGCGCTTGCTTCGACAATTGAGTTGAGATGGCCCCATATGGATTGAGAGATCAGGATACGTTAGACGGTGTGTCTAACTTTGCTATCTGGAAAGCCAGAATCCTGACAGTCCTTGAGGAGTATGGCATCAGGGACCATGCTGAGAACGTCCTGGCAGTGTCGACCGATGCTGATGCTTTGAAGAAGTTCAATGAAAATCAGGTGCGGGCAAAATGCTTGATCATGGATGGACTGAAAGATCACATGGTTCCACATATTGCCGAGAAGAAGATGAAAAACGAGGTGTGGACAACATTGACCACACTATATCAAGGTAGCTCCGTCCAGAGGAAGATGCTTCTGGAGAATCAGATGCGGATATTCCAGATGCACAAGGGAGAGGAGATCGACCCCTTCCTCTTTAGATTGTAGACTATCCGAGACCAACTGATTGCCATGGGGGCAACTCCGAATGATGGGCTCATGGTGAGGATTGCCCTGAATGCAATCACAAATGATTAGGAGACCTTTGTCCAAAGTATCGTGGTTAGAGCGCAACTTCCAAACTGGGGGGACATGTGGGCAATCCTTCGATAGGAGGAGATCCAGAGAATAACCAAGAGGGAATTCAACAGCGGAGGAGTCAAGATAAAGAGAGAGGAGGAGGATGATGCAGCCTTAGCATTTAAGGGGCATCGACAACAAGGGAAGAAGAAGAAGGACCTATCCAAGGTCCGGTGCTTTAGATGTGGCGAATTGGGACACCTCGCCAACACTTGTCCTAAGAGGAAGGGCAAGGAAGATTTAGACTCCAAGGAAACAAAAACGAAAGGGGACGATGGCAACGAAGATGATGTGGCCATGAGTGCTCATGTACCTAGAGAGAAGAGGTGGGGCGGCATAGATCTGTAAATTGAGCTACAAATGGTGGTGGTGGGATCCTTGAGGTGCCCAAACTCTTGGATCACATACGAGCTACGAGAGCCTTAAGACAGTAGCAGGATGACTGAAGTCAGTGGATGCAGAAGGTCATGGAAAGGCACAAGGCAATGCTTCAACGCTGAAGAGTGGAGCAGCGTAGAGGAGAGGCAGCAACAACGTGGAAGTAGCAGCGCGGAGGCTGATGGGATTTCAACAACACAAAGGGGCAGTGCTTACGCAGTGCATAGCAGCAGCAACGCAGAGCAACAACAAAGGGTGCTTCAGTAATGAGATGTAGCCAGACTGACTTGTCTGTCAGTTGATTAGGTAATTGTCCTTCAGTTGCTTACTTCTCAGCAACTCAGTTGCAGTGCAACAGTTAGCAGTGGCAGTGCTATAGGCAGCATGATGCTGCAATTTGAGAGGGTGTTGCAGTACAGATGTGACAGTGACTGTGGTAGAGTCATGGGCAATAGTGCAGAAAGCAACAGCGCATTGGATGGAGGGCAGCAGACCAAGCATCAGTAGCGCAGGGGACCGATGCCAGAGATCAAGGTGATGCTTCAATGGCACATTCCTCGCTTAGAGGGAGTGTTGAGATTTTGGATAGCATCGGATGTGCTCTAGCTTCGAAACTTAATGGAGGGGCTAGAACACATGAGATCTCCAAGACCCAGAAATCGTTTGGAGAAATTCCATGGTGTAAAATTTATTCAAATATATATATTTTTTAATGGGGGCCCTAAGTCTAACTTAGGGAAATTGAAAAATTAAAGTGAATTAATTTACACATGTGGTGAGAATGTTCTAAGTGACGTGGATCAAGCTTTTTCTAATCTTAGCCATTGATCAGAGATTAGATCACAGTCGTTGATTTCTCAACGAGAAAAGTATTAAAGGAAGGTTTGGGGTCAGTTGGAGGTACACACACACATTGCAGTAGCACTTGAGCTAAGTCGAAATTCGGGGGTGCAGTTTGCTGAGAATTTTCGAGTGAGCTTGCAGCGCCGGTGAGGGGTAGATTGGCAAGGGTTTACACTGATCCAAGGCCGTGAGTACATAAATCAGAGAGGTAGATCCGTACTAGGCAGCGCAAAGGCTAGCAGGAGGGATGCAACCCAGCCAAGCTGACGCAAAGGCTTCAGGGTGACACAGAGGTAGCTTGGAGCCCAGAAGGGTGACGCAGGGGCAGCTTGTGCTACGCAGAAGCCATGCTGGGCAGGAAAGGCTGACGCTGAGGCTGGAGGGACAATGATGGGGTTCCAGTGGGCCAGAAAGGACTCGTATTCAGTAATTATTTTGAGGGTTTGAATCAAACATATTTTCTGTCTCTGAGTGATAAGGTACATCTGCCGTGAAATTATATTTCAGACAAACCACTACGGGTGCCTTTGATTTATTCAGATTTTGCTTAATAATAAAAACCCTCTAAGAGCTGCTGCACCGGTTTTCCCGCATTGGGTTTTTTCGGGGACATTTGTCCGAAAAATCATGTGTGTGCTTTGTCATATGTGCACTATGTTTCACTAAATGATCTGCTTATGTGTAGGTTGTAGATTGTGTTTGCTTTGATATTTTTCTGAATATTCAGTTAAATAACTTGTAAATTAAATCAAACAAGTAGGAGAAGTAAATCAATATTCTGCAGTAGGGTTTCTGTGTTCAGAAATTTTCACAGTTTCCATCTAGCAGAGAGACCAATGCAAAGACAGAGGACAACCACAACTGTGACGCAAACACTGTGCAGAGGTAGCACAGGGCAATTCGTTTTGGGTGTTGATCAGTGCTGGGTTCCCGTGGAGGAGTGAGGTTTGTCTGACAAGATCTTTCTTGTCAGTTTCTCTGCATCATTTGACAGATCTGTCAATCATAGACTTGTACTCAAAAAATTTACTACATAATATACAAACCCTCAGCTGCTGCACCGGTTTTCCCACATTGGGTTTTTCGGGGACATTAGTCCAAAAACAACTGTCACATGTGTTCATGATTTCTTCTTGTTCAATTTTGTTTCTGCTCTTGTAATTTTCCACAGTTTATTTAGTGAAGGTTGCAGTGCGTTTAATTCAATGTTGCCGTAGCAATAAATTGAATAATTAATTTATCAGTTAGAAGAATTAATACTAGTTGCTGCAATAGGATTCCAGATTTGAGGAATTTTCACAGCTATCAAGTTTAAGAGAAATCATCTTATTTGCAGCCCTTTAGATTTCTCAACACAAGGGCTGTAGAAATGGTGGATTGTTACCCCTTTTTGATTTCCATCATTGCTTTCTATTGAGCTTTAAGAAGGTGAGATTTTTGGCCTATAGGTTTGGCCAGAGGGGCATCAAGTGCCAAACCACCCTTAGACAGGTAATCCTCCTTTAAGTTAACCCTGGATCGAAGAGCATAAATGACCTTAAATACTTTGTCCCTATCCAAAATGGACGACAAGCCAGAACAAACACCTGAAATTCCAACATCAGGGGAAAAAGCCCGTGAGCGAGTAATAGGCGCGCCTTGACCTTTAGGAGACTTGGGTATCTGGGAAGGTGATTGAGGGGTTTGCCTCAACATGCTAGATGCTTCTCCCTCCGCAGAAATAACAAGAGAAACAATCAAGGGAGTCAAATACTTACTAGCCAAATGTGGCTTCTTTTTAGAGATGACTGCATGAGTTGGATTGAAGCCTCCATACCGTCCTTCTTGTCAGTCAAAACTGCATGCACCTCAGTGGAAATGGACCCCTTTTTGACTTTAACCTATTCCTTTTTCTTCCTGTTGAAAAGGAGCAGTCAGCTTTGTACATTGACTATGAAGATGGCCAACTTCGTTACATTTAAAACAACGAAACGAGAGCTTCCAGTAATCTACCTTCTGGGTCCATGCAAAATTGCTGCAAATCAGATCAATTTCCTTGAAATGGCCCTCTTTGAGATCGATCTCGATCAAAATCCAAGCCCACCGCCTGTCTGAAGATGAGGACCAGTTTGGGTCTAGGCTCACGAAATAGCCTAGTTTCCCTCCAATTGCTTGAAGAGCCACCTCGAACCAGAATACCAGAGGCAAGTGCGGCAAAATGGGGAGTGCATGTTGTGTACCCAGTCACGACATAGGCAATATCTTTGAATTAAGATCATATGTGTACAAAGGCCATCTTTATATAATATAGGCCTAGACACATGACATAAGTTTAGGGTAAGGGTTTAAAGTGGAGGAAATGTGTACCCAATCACCACAGGCAATATCTTTGAATTAAGATGATATATGTACAAAGGCCATCTTTATATAATATTGGTCTAGACCCGTGACATAAATTTAGGGTAAGGGCTTATACATTTTATTGTTATAAATAGGGGTTCCCTCTATCTTATGTATCTGATTATCTTTATGAACATAAGTTAGAACAGCCAATTTTATGCTGTTATTCATGAAGATCTCTTTCTCCATTTATCCATATTAGCAGGTGCTATCCAACCATTGGATGTGTAAGTGCCACAACTGTTTCTGTTTTTGTTCTATTATTTCCAGTTTATTCGAATGATGTCCCTATTTGGTATTTAGGAATGCAGCAAATTCTTAGATTCTGCCTTCAAATGATTTTTCTTGGCCTTGGTCATACTTTCATATCATCTTTCTTTCCAGTTTTAGTCAAAAGGTTCTTTATTATTCATTTTTCAATCACAAATGTGCTCAGATTGATTTCAGAGGGAATCAGCTGTATTTCTTATCATGACTGGCTTCTGTGGTAAACCTGACACTTTTTCAAAAGTATGCTACATTCAGATAAAATTATAAGGTTATGCTGTCAATTTATTAATTATTATGATGATACTATACCTCTCTCTTTTTCCATTCCGTTCTATATAATGGTTGATAGGTGTTTTGGGGACCCTTCCAGAGCAGGCATTTTAATTTTGTGAAGCATAACTGCTTATACATATTAATTTTTATTGAATCAAGTATTAGTTTCCATACCAATTTTAATGGTTTGATGATCTCTCAACATTGGGATAACAGCTTTTACTTTTGCTTTGATGTAGTGAGGAGAACGTTTACATGCTTTGCAAAAAATTATGCAGTGCTCGGGTTGCGGATCAAGAAGGGTCCAATCTTTTTGTTGTTTTCATCTCCAATGAAAATAGACAGGCAATTATAAAGCTTTAGTTGTTTTATGCCTATTTCCATTGTTTGACCTGTCTGGAATTAGTTACTATAAATTTAATTTGTTACTGTCTTGTGCATATTGGACTTCTCTGTGCAGCTAATGAAAATCCATTTATTTCACATCAAACTTTTATACTTCTTTAAAATAGTCACTTACGCTCTGATATTGTTATTCTAAAATGTGGTGTAGGAAACGTTTGCAGACATCGAAGTCTTTACAAAATGCAGTAGAGTAGATAAGATAAGAAGAGTATATTAATGTCCAACGTCTAGTAATTGAATTAATCTTGATAATAGTTGAATTTAGATATTAGTTCTTGTAAGCAACGCTCATCTGAAAGTGATCTGAGAAAATTGTGAAGAGGTGAATTACTTTCCTGTAGTGGCCACAAAATTATTACATTTCGTTTTAGCTTGATCATTACCTTGAGATTAAGTGTTGTAATAGTTTATTATCAAATCATAAATGTTACAAGTGACAATGTTGTATCGCCTTGCATGGCATTCCTATCATACTCATTTTTATTTTGTTCACTTTTAATTCTAATGGTCTCACTAAATTGCCATTATTTTTCAGGTGCCTTTGTGGCATCAGAAGGCCAGCGAGGGGACTGAAGGACTGGTGATATGGGATTACCATGTAATTTGTGTTCAGGTCTGTTTTGATTCATTAGTACTCATTATATTTGTTCAACAATGGTCATAAATATTTGCTTTGTGTTTTTTCAAATCGTG
This sequence comes from Pinus albicaulis, assembly GCA_034641835.2. Classification (NCBI taxonomy): domain Eukaryota; kingdom Viridiplantae; phylum Streptophyta; class Pinopsida; order Pinales; family Pinaceae; genus Pinus; species Pinus albicaulis. The sequence continues at coordinate 1,035,560,733 of CM076578.1, forward strand.
AAAACATGCTGTAGGACATTGCTTACGAAGTAATTTCTTGTACTAAAGCTAGTTGCATGGGTATAGATATTAGTGAATGTACCCTCTGAGAAGTTTGATTCTTGAAGGCTAATATGTGGACTGTATAAAATTTAAATTACACTTGACAGAAGACGACAGGAAAGGATACCCAATTTCAAGTGTGGGATTTGGATACAGTGCTTCCATTCCCTGTGCCATTGCATCAATATATCACTGAAGCAATCCGACCATCTTTTCCTTTGCATCGAAAGTTCCGCAGGTTTTATTTCTTTTTATTAATTATAGTCAAAGAAATGTAGTTAAAAACTATGATTTCAGTTCACAATAAATTTTTCCATGCATTTCTATTTCTTCATATTTGATCAATTTATAAACTTCCTTTTTTTAATATATCTGATTTGGATAGATATGTTTTAAAATCCTTCACATAATGTCTTACGGAGGGTTACATTGCCTTTCTTGCCCTGCCACAAGCACCTTGGATCTCTTATACATCAGAAGAGTCTTTAATTTGATATATCATTTGATCAACAAATGCTTTTTTGAGAGAAACAAATATAGAATTGCTTAATGTGGATAAAATTTCATCTTTGCCAAACATATTCGTTAAGACATATGTTGGCATGACCTTTGCATGATTTTCGTTCTCATTTATTTTGGACAGATCCAAAATCATCTTTACAGCATAGACTCTCTGTCTTAAAGCTTGCATGTTAGGTGCCAAATATGAGAAGTTTCTCCTCATTCTTCCTCCCATTCGTGTTCTACGCTGACACCCCACCTCCCACCACACCTCCCCCCAAGGGTGTGTAGAAATTTTAATGACCCACTCCGGTTTTCAGTTTCTCCTTATTTCTCCCATAAAGTTAAATGCCCATTCCCATAACCATACATTCAACAAGCTGGAACAAGAAATATTTTCTAAAAACATAAATTCTGGAAATTTCAGTGCTGAAAATGTGTAATATCCCCTTTCAGGGATATCTCTCAAACACAGTCAACTCTAAACCAGAGATGGACTGGAGGGGCGTTTACTAGATATGTCACCTCTGAACAGAGGTTGAGATCTGGAGGCTACCTGGCCCTCACCAGACTCTGTCTATAGAGTATGGGAAAAACACAACAGATGGGGTCGCAACTGGAATGTCTCAAAGGGAAAATAGGCAGTGATACGGAGCTTTCCTTTTTTGTAGATTATTTCAAAGTCATAACCCAACATCTTTGTGACCCATTTTTGCTGCTCTTCTGAAGATAGTCTTTGTTCCAAAAAGTGTTTAAGACTATCATGATCAGTTTTTACCTTGAAGTGTCTTCCCATTAGGTAAGTTAGCCATTTCTTTAGTGCATGTAGTATTGCTAACATTTCCTTCTCATAAATAGGTTTCTGTAAATACTTTCCTTTGATTGGACGACTTTCAAAAGCAATGGGTCTTCCTTCCTGCATTAAAACTGCACCAATTCCATTTCCTGAGGTATCACATTCCACAATAAAGGTTTTTGTGAAGTCTGGCGTAGCTAAGACCGGTGCTAGGCACATTGCCTCTTTAAGATGTTCAAAGGCCTTAGTTGCTTCGGGAGTCCATGAAAATGCATCTTTCTTCAATAATGTTGTTAGAGGTGCTGCTATTCTTCCATAATTCTTAACAAACTTACGATAATAGCCTGTTAACCCGAGAAATCCTCGCAACTGCTTTATTGTCTTAGGGACTTTCCATTCCTTAATGGCTTTAATTTTGTTAGGGTCTACTTTAACACCCTCGTGGGATATAATATGACCCAGATATTCCACCTCTTGTACTCCAAAGAAACATTTAGATGCTTTTGCATATAATTGTTTCTCCTGCAATAGTTTGAGCACCCTGTCAACATGTTCAACATGATCCTTCCAAGACCTGCTATAGATTAGTATATCATCAAAAAATACTAGCACAAATTTTCTAAGGAAGGGTTTGAAAATGGAATTCATCAACCCTTGAAATGTAGAAGGTGTATTGGTAAGGCCAAAAGGCATGACCAAAAATTCATAATGACCCTCATGAGTTCGAAATGTTGTTTTCGGAATATCTTCAGTCTTCATTCTAATTTGATGATACCTTGAACAAAGATCCAACTTGGTAAACAAATTGCTCCATGTAATTCATCCAATAATTCATCAATCACAGGAATGGGAAATTTATCTTTAATGGTGAGCTTATTGAGCTCCCTATAATCTGGACACATGCGCCATGATCCATCCTTCTTGTGTACCAATACTACAGGAGCAGAGAAAGAACTTTGACCAGGTTGAATTATACCCGCCTCTAACATTTCTGCAATCATACGTTCAATTTCGCTCTTTTGGAAGTAAGGATATCTATAAGGCCTGATGTTTGGAGGAACACTTCCTGGAATCAAATGAATAGCATGATCATGATCACGAATAGGTGGGAGTCCTTTGGGAGTTTCAACACCTTGGAATGATTGTCCAAGACTTGTTGGAGATCTGCAGAAATAGATGATTTTGATGTTGGAACTTCTAGTGAGCATAATTGTGCAATTACGCCTCGCTGTTCTTTCTTTAGAAGCTGTGTCATGACATTAGAGCTTATTATCCTTCCTGGCTTCCCCGCAATACCCCGTAATTCAACTTCCTTTCCTTCTGAAAAAAATTTCAAGAAAAGTTCTTGAAAATTAAAAGCTACCGTCCCCAAAGATTGTAACCATTGTACTTCTAGTACAACATTAGCACCTCCCATAGGAATGGAAAGCATTGGACTATTCAATACATATTCCCCCATGGTTAGCTTGATATTATGGCATTTTCCAGAGCAATTTATAGTTCCTCCATTTGCAACCATCACTTGACATTCGGGTGCTGGGTATAGGAAACAATTTAATTCCTTGGCTACCTTATAATGAATAAAATTATGGGTGCTACCTGAATCAATCAACACTATTACCCTTTTCTTCTTGATATGTCCTTCTATCTTGAGAGTTTGAGGAGTGGTAATTTCTGCCAGTGCATTACACGATATGGTCGGATTCATTTCTTCCTCTTCTAGGGTTGGTTCCTGGTGTATATCCTCTTCTTGTTCATTTTCTTCTTCCTCTTCACAATCTATGTAAAATAATTTCTTCTCAGCACACTTATGACCTTTAGTGTCTTTGCTATCACAACTATAGCAAAGCCCTTTTGCTCTTTTTTCTTCCAATTGTTGTGGTGTCAACCTTGTAGGTTGTGGAAATCTAGGCGTAACAACATTTCCTTCTTTATAGAATTGAGTGGTAGGCTTCCTTGTCGCCATAATTTTACATTCAACTTTTCTTGCCAACCTGAATGCCTTCTCCAATGAATCCAGTTCCAAAACGCGAACTTCATGTTGGATGTTATCCTTTAAAGTGCCTATGAAGAGATCAATCCTGTGTTCCTCTGGAATATCAGTTACCCTTATATTCAATTTTTGGAAGTCCTCAATGTGCTGCCCCACTAAACCCTTTGTTTGAGATTTATCAATTGGCTAAAGAAGGTGTTGCTCTTTGTATCCTCATAATGTGCTATCATTTCCTCCGTAAAAATTGACCAAGTGACAATTTTTTTACGGGAGCAAAGCCATCGATACCATACAAATGTATTTTGTTCTAATGTAAAGTTGCAATGCGTACCTTTTGTGTGTTTTGCACGTTATGGAGATCAAAATATTGCTCCATCTGTAGTATCCATGTTACAGGATCCTTTCCATCAAACTTCCTCATATCCATTTTTGGAATATGGTGGTTCTTCCCGCCAACATTAGAGTTTACGAAATCACGATTAACATTTATTTTGTTCTCATCATGAGGTTATTCTACTATATTTCCGCCATTAGGAATCATTTCTGGTTTTAAGCTTGTCATCAAGCCTTCCATGTATGCTTTTAGATCATTCTTCATGTTTTCCATGTTGTCTTTCATGTCATCCATCTTAGCTTCGATGCCCACTTCCATGCCATCCATATTAGCTTCCATGCCATCCATCTTAGCTTCCACGCCTTTCTTCAAACCGTCCATCTTCACTTCCACGCCATCCATCTTAGCTTCCATGCCTTTCTTCAAACCGTCCATCTTCACTTCCACGCCTTTCTTCGAAACTTCCATTTCATTTTTTGTTGCTCTTTGCGAGAGTGAAATTTGTTGCACTTGCTCTTGTAATTTTGATAGATCATGTTGCAATTCTTCATCTTCATGAGTCATGGTAAAGCCTTCTGAAGGCTTAATGGGTGTTGAATTCTTTTTAGGCCCCATTTTAGAATCCAATATTGATACCTATTCTACAATAGGCCCTTGCAATCAATTCAACTTGATTCTTCAAACAAGACTTATGCAATTCAGAAAAAAATACTCACCTTTAATTTGCTTTGAGGAGCTCAATATTGAAATTGTATTATCTCTGTGATTGCAGATCTTCAATATCTGAAATTCAGCACTGAAGTAGCCCTCTAAATTCTCTTTTGAATGCCACAGGTCTGACCTGATTTGGATTCTCCAAGACAAAGTTGTGTCCAATCTCCCACAATGACCTAATTATGGACTGGTTCCCCTAGAGAACTTGTGTTCCACTTGCCACGTGTCACCTGCTTCATCCTTGTCTCTGAAATTGATAGCCAAGAAACTACAATTATTGGTAATTTGCGAGCACTTTACCCTATGACTCCAATCCGATGCCCAGAGAGAGAGTTATTGAGAACTTTTCCACTGATCAACCATTCTGCAGCCAGTGAGCCTGAAAGCACTGCCTTCCACAGATCATATTCCAAAATATTGCAAACCAAGCTCTAAATTTTTTGACTAATTTCCTCAGGATTTCAGCTTCATACCATATGAATTTCAGACTCTTACCCTTCGTACAAAAAAAATTATAGCGCAAATTCCACGATGACCTGTTTATGAGCCTGAAAAAATACCTAACTTCCACAGATGATATCTCCTCAAATATTGCGAACCAAGATCTGAAATTTTTAGACAACCTTCCTCAAGATTTCAGCTTCGCACCCTAGAAATTTCAGCTTCTGAAGCTTCGTAGAGAAAAAGTTATAGCGAAAATGCCACGATGACCTGTTTGGAGCAGCGAAACCCTAGAATCCCAAAGCTCTGATACCAAATGTTGTGTAACCAACTAAAAAAGAGAAGAAAAGAGATATAAACGCCTTAGAAATGAGCCACTTCGAGGGGGCAACCTCCAATACATTACATAAATGAACAATTCTTGGATGATACAATTCACAAAACCTCCTTTCTATATATAGGAGTCCATGGGGCCATAATGTAATCCTAGTGGGCCACAATGTAATCCCAGCCGACCTAACAATAATAATCACACAACAAAATGGGGGTTACAAGGGCATGCACACAACAATATGGGCAAGCACTAACAAAATAAGGGATCATAATATAGGGACTCAACACCTTCTCAACAATACCTCATACCCCTCTTCCTCCAATGCCGAGAGACGATATAAGGTTTTTCTTCATCCCTGGCACATATAGAACATCCGACACTTTCAAGGGAGGTTTGGGTTCCCTATCAAATGTCATTGTCCCCACACCGACTGCTCTAACAATGCTGTCGTCTCCGAGTATTACCTCTATATCAGTGCCACTCTCTGAAAGCTCTGAGAAGTACCCACGGACTCCTATCATATGACGTGAAGCCCCACTGTCAACATACCAAATTCCTAAAGATGCTCCGCTGGTGGAGGGAAATGCACACTCCCTCTCACCCTCCGTGGCAGGTGATCCTGCACTAGTGGAGTCACAAGCAATGAACCCAAAATCTCGGTCAAAGCTCTCCGAAAAGTTTTCTATCTATACTGATGCTGCCATGGTCTTGTTCTTCCCCTTCTTCTTCTTCTCTGGACACACAATTGCATAGTGTCCCATCCTCTGACAATTCCAACACTTCACCTTGGAATAGTCCTTCTCCTTGTTCACCTGCTGCTTCCCTTTACCTTTGCCTTTGCCCCCACCACCACTTATGGAAGCTTGCTTCTTTCCTTTGCCTTTCTTGCCTCTTGCTACCAATGCTACATCCTCATCCTCCTCAACTGGTTTGGCTGCCCCAAGCTGGTTCTTTTTGATTTCATTCTGTATGCAATCATCCCACAACCTCTCCTAAGAGGGAAGGGTCTCACGTGCAACAATCCCATCAGCAAAGCTCAGCCATGAACTGGGAAGACCATTCACTGCAATCCGCACCAACTCAATGGGTGGAATGACCTTTCCAACTGCTGCCAACTCATCTCTCACATTAGTGATCTTTGTGATGTATGTAGTAGCACTATCAGTCTTTGCCATCTTAATGGCCTTCAGCTTCTCCCTTAGGACCATTTTTCTGTTCTCATTGGTACTGTGGTAGAGATTGGTCAAAGCTGTCCACATCTCATGAGCAAGTCTTTTTCCTGTCACATGGGGAATGCAATGGTCTTTAACACCATCAAGAATCAGTCTCTTACCCTTGTTATTCTTCTTGTTAAAGTCTGCCAACTGAACAACATCAGTAGGCACATTCACAGGGTGTTGTTGGGTATTCACCATTATACCCTAGGCTTCTGCCTCCTCAAAGATGCTTTGCATTCTTTCCTTCCATATACTGTAGTTGCTATGCCCATCCAACCTATCCTCCACCCTCAAGCCCAAAGACATGCTTGCTGTCCTAATAAACTGAAAATGACACTGCTGTGGTAATGGTTCAGGTTTTTGTGTATAAAATAAACTTGTTGTAATTTTTCTCTTTGCTGTCCCAAACTGCACTTTTTAGCAAACTACCTCTGATACAATGTAGAAATTTTAATGACCTACTCAGGTTTTCAGTTTATCCTTATTCTCCCATTAAGTTAAATGCCCATTTCCATAACCATACATTCAACAAGTTGGAAAAATAAATATTTTCTGAAAACACAAATTTTGAAAATTTCACAGTGCTGAAAATGCAGAAATAGAAACTTAGAAAATAAATCAGCCACACATAGAAATTTGACACGCTGATTTTTCGTCAATATGACCCTAGAAAAACCCCCTACAACTCTTGGAGAAAACCAGTTCGAAAGCTCTCCTTTATTTATGATAAATAGCTTTTACAGAGAAATAGAAAAACACAGAAAATTCCAGCAACTAGTATTTTTACTTATCTTGAAAACCGTGCACAAACTCTGCCTCGATTTTCGTGCCAAACACAAACATAAATTTACAGCAAAAAGTACAGCATTAAATGTTGTACAGATAGCACCGAAAATAGTGCCGGAACAGCTATACGGCCTCCTTGAAAATTGTGCCACTTGCTGCCTCGAAAAACGTGTTGTACGACTGCTGTACAAACCTCGATTTGCGTGCTGAAGTACTGCTGTATGGATTCCAGAAAATAGACCTGTTTTGCTACTGTACGGGCCTCGGTTTCCATACCTCCTTAACTACTGTATGGACCTTGAAATCTGTGCTGCATTAAATGTTGTTTTCCCTCGAAATTCGTGCCACTTGTCTTGAACTTCATGCTGCTGCTTGCTGTACAGATTTGCTGAAATCTCGCTACCTTGGTATGCATGCCAAGGTGCTGTTCTTCCTCCTCTGCTTAGAAATATCCGTTGCTCTCTTCCTCTCCTTCTCTCTCAATCTGCTCATGAAAGAATGAATGATCTTCTCCCTCTTTTCCTCCTTTAACCTAACCCTAAGTGACTTTTGGGGAATCCCTAAATCCAATGGTTAAGATAGCTTGAGATCTAGAGCTGAGATTAAATATGCATTTAAATCTTACTTTCTATTTTTTAATTCACCCCACTTTAATAAAGACCCTCTTAGTCATTTATTTCCAAAGTCACTTTTCACTTTCTAATTTCACATTGACTTTATTAAAGTCACTTTAAAATTAAACTTAGTAACTTTATCACTTAAAGTCACTTTTAAATTATATTTGACTTTATAACTTATAATGTCACTTTAGGAGAAAAAATGAAATACATTTGGAGACTTTTCCCTAGGCCAAAGATAAAAGCCTTAGGAACCACCAATCCTTCGGTAACCAAATTTCAACAGCGTGCACATTGTATTGCTTCCTGTTTCAATGAGGGGACCTGGACATCTTCTGTACCCACCTACGCCATATGCTCCCCTCTGTGACCCAATTCTCCCCACTTGTTTCTGCATCTACCAAGTACTATTGCCTCTCATCCATCATTTGGGATGCAACACCCAAATCCTTCCCTCCCTCCACATAGCCCTCTTTCACCTCCCCAAAAACCAACTCCTGTCCTATGAATCGATGGTATGATGAGGAATGTAAAGCTCTCCACTAGTAGCTTTGATATGCATTCACCCATATTCACCACCTCCTCCCCCAACTTCAAAGCTTCCTATTTTCATTGTAATTTCCCTTTTTGGGAATATTGAGGTATTTTATTGAGAATGTTTTTATAAAATTTTATGCCGACAATTTTGCTAAAAAAACCCATGAGATTATGCCAAATTGCACCTGTTTTCGCACAGATTGTCCAGGCACCGCGACAACGGCTCAGATTGGGGGCTGTCACCTTTATCCCCAATCTCTCTATTTAAGTTGTCTCCTTGCAAGCTAAGGGAGGTAGACCTTATTATAAATGAGGATGATAAATCCAGGAGACACAATTAAAACATCAAATACCTGATAGAAATGAACGAGATTCCATAGATCTAAATTAGATTTCACGTTTAAGACTAGTGCCTTATGGAGTCAAACAAAAATCCCGCTACGCAATTATAAACAAGTAAGTGACGATTAACTGCTGCTTATTAAAACATGATTGATCACAATGATATTTAATTGAAAATGCCACAACCATGAATAACAATAACATGCGAATGCCAGATGCTTGAAAATTTCCGAAAAATAAGATATTCCAATTATAACCCAGTTCGAAACTCAAAATGATCCACAGTCAAACTTTAGATAGAAAAGATTTAATACATTTGACTATAGAAAATTTGAAATTTTTTTTTATATTTTATATTTTCTAGATTTTTTTTAGAATTTTATTATTTTTATTTAAATTTTGAAATAAATTGAAAATCTAAATCTAAAACTAAAGCCCAAAATCTAAAAAGTAAACTAAATCAAAATCTAAAATCTAACTAAATTAAAACTAAAATTAAACAAATCTAGAATGAAACATTAAGAATAAAAAATAAAATAAAAAAAAATTTACAACCTAATTTTAACAAAACTAAATATTGAAACAAAAGTCGAAAAACAAAACAAAACTAAATCTATACAATCGAATGGAGACTAAGACTAAACAAAATGCAACTAAACTCTAAATAAAACTTAAGACCCTAAAAAAAAATAAAAAAATCTAACACTGAATAAGACTATATACTAAACTCACGCTAACAAATTAAAAAAAATCGCATAAAAATTTTAACGCTAACTCAAAACATAAATGAATCCGCTCCTAAGAAATTAACGCCTATGCTTACGTTTCGTTTGTCTTTTTTTATATGTGCATTTGGCTTGTCGTATTGCAGGTTGGAGAGGCTACAGGTCTGGATGGCGGCTCGATGAGGTGAGGGAGCTTGGACGACGGCAGCAAGGTGGACAGCAGATATTCATATGGAGAAAACGTGAAGTGGTTTTGCAGGTTGAAGAGCAGATCGAGGGGAACGCAGAAGATAGGGTTCGAATAGAAATGACGGCAGGAAAATAAGCGTAAGGGAGAGCAGACAGCGTGGGTCGATGGCAGACAGATGTAATATTCCAAATTAGCATTGCTAATTGGAATATTTCAATTTTGTTTAAATTTTGCCGCTTTAGCTAGAAATAATAAATAAAGTGAGAAATAAGAGGGGTCACCTCACTTTATAAAATAAAGTGCTTTTCCTAGTTGATTGACGTTATAACTTAAAGAGGGGGCCTTGGGGGTCCACAAGAGTATGAGGGGAGGCCTCACGCTGACCCAAGGTTAACTGCGCAGGCCAAGGAGAGTGAAGGACGCAGTCAAGGTTTTGGAGGGAGTTTAGCACTATAAAAGGTGGGGTTCTCACCTCATTTTGGCATGGTTGATTTGATATTGATATTGAGAGCTAGATCACTACCAAAGACGCGACAGCTTAGTCGGTCCAAAGATCATTTAGTAACCGAGGTTCCTACGTAGATCTCACCCTTGGTCTTCGACTGGGAGGCTCGTCGAGCAAGGTTTCTTTCCTTCTGGGCCACAGATTGCGTAGTTTCGGTGGAGATTTGCAGAGGAGTTACCCCTTTTCTTGAGATCGCAGTTAGGCAGAGGACGTGAGATCCGGGGAGATAGATTTTAGATCTCGGGATAGGGAGGACGCAGACTGATAGGGAGGACGCATCCAAACATCCGTGCAGAGAGGACGCAGATCCGGGATAGGAGGACGCAGATCCGGGTCAGGATCCGTAGAGAGGACGCGCATCCGGAAAGGAGGACGAGATCCGTTGGTATCCGCCTAGGGAGGACGCAGATCTAGAGAGAGAGGACGCAGATCTGGATAGGGAGGACGCAGATCCAGCTAGGGAGGACACAGATCTGATGAGCAGGGTTATTGTGTGGGATTTTGGCAGCGTTTTTCAGTGTTTCCAGCCCTGAGGAGTTTGGTTATCTCATCTGGAGGATTTGTGGTTAGATTCACCCCTTTTGACCAGCGTTTTCTTTGGCTTCTGCGCTGTCACTGGCAGAGACAGCGTTTTCACTGGTGAGGGTTTATTTGGTGTATCTTCGGAGGTGGAGCACGTTTCACGATTTCGGGTTTTGTCCTGAGGATTGAGATCAGCACCTTCCAGCTTTCGCCTCATTCCATTGAGGGGATCACTTTAGTTCCATGGGCATTGCAGCAGTAGTTTTCCATAGTGCTTCTTTTCCACCTAGCCCAGGACGTCGTCTCATTGCAAAACATTCTATTCCGAGAGGGTCTCCACTTGCCAGGGGCAAGGATAGGTGCACTCATTCCGATTATCTTGTACCCCTAAATATATGTATTCTCGACATAATAAAACATTAGTGTTCGCATTCTATAATATGTCTATGTTCGGTTCCTGATTTTGTTTTATATATCCTGTTCATATATTTCTGTGTATTATCAAGTTATTTACTGGGATATACATGGGCAGATCAGCATAGATCCGTCACCAGGTGCTGCGCCTATGACGCCGGGGATAACCCTACATCTATCGAAGGAACGCGAGAAGCCGAGAGGGTGGAAGTTTTCTGGGAAGTGATTCTGATCAGGAGCCACCTGAGACAGATTCAGAGGCAGAGCAGCCTGAGAAGGGCCCAGATCAGCGTAACCCAATGGCAGATGATGATGTGAGGTTTAGAGAGACGATCCTCCATCACATGCAGGAGATGTCATAGAGGCTCGTGGCCATGGAGATCAGTCAGAGAGAACTCCCTAGAGTTCTTCAGATCGGTGAGGGATCGGGTATGTCTCGCCACATACCAGTGCACGATGCTATCCCCATTGTGACGACTCAGGCACCCGCGCGATCCACTATGCCCACATTCTTGCCAGAGGACACAGGGACAGGAGTACGGGGAGGTGCACAGAGGGATAATCCAGCACCCACGCGACCTACCATGCCTACCTTTCTGGTAGAGGACGAGGGGTCGACAGCACCGAGAGAGTTGAGTCCAGCTCGATGGGCGGCCGCTTTTGCAGAGTATCAGGCTTTCGGACAGGCATTCATGGATTCTCTCACCTTCGAGCGCTATCTCCATATTCAGTATGGCATCAAACCCCGTGATCAGCACAGGGGGCACGGACACCACTGTGATGACCACCGCGCGGCTAGTAGATTCCATTTGCCCACGTTTGATGGTTCATCAAACAATTCGGCAAAGTCCTGGGTGGAAAAGCTGGACATCTATTTCCAGCTTAACCAGATGTCGGAGACGGAGGCCATTAAGGTGGCTACATTGCATTTAGAAGGCGAGGCTCAGGACTGGTGGTTTCATGGGATGGCGACACTCGGGCATTCCACAGTGACGACATATGCCGAGTTTACCAGGAGGGTGGTAGAGCGCTTTGACAGGAGGGATCCGGAGCAGCATTTTGTTGAGCTGACCAAGCTCAAACAGACTGGGAGTGCAGAGACTTACATTTCAGACTTCTTGAGGGTTTCAGTGATGGTACCTGACTTATCGGCGGCCCGGATGGTTTACATGTTTGTGGAGGGGCTGTCAGAGCCACTTCGTGGCCTAGTCCGGTCGAACAAACCGGCTACCCTACAGGATGCCATCAGCAGGACTCGAGACTTACAGGATGTCTTACCCAGGACTCGGCCGCCTTATCCCCAGAGACAGGCTTTCCAGCCTAAGGGTAAGGACACGAGGGCTCCACCTCCCAAGGCGAATCCTGGACGAGGGCAGGTTGATGATGAGGCCAGGAGAGAGCTGAGGAGGAAGCGGTTGTGCTTCACTTGCCAGGAGCCATGGGCACCAGGACACAGATGTGCGGCAGGGAAGGCACATTTCATAGAGGTCTTCTCCGAGAGCAGTGGAGAAGAGGATGAGGGGGATGATGAGGAGGCAGGAGATTGTTATGCAGCACAGAGTACCTTACCACCTCCACCACCCGCGACAGGTGGGGCATCGTTTGCACCCACTGGGGGAGCTCTAGCCGCGTTGCGGGGAGTCCCCAAGTATTTGACTCTGCGCGTACGGGGGACAGTGCGCGGACAGCGGGTTTCAGTCTTAGTCGATAGTGGGGCCACCCACAATTTCATTGATTCCCAGATGGTTGAGCGGAGAGGCATACAGACGGAGGGCTTCGATGGGTTTTCTGTTTTGGTTCCAGGGGATCAGACCATGGCATGTGCTCGGTATGTACCGGAGTTATCAGTGACGATGGGCACTTATACATTGACAGATCACTTCTTTGTGGTGGACATCCCGGACACCAACTTGATATTGGGAGTTCAGTGGCTTATTACTCTAGGGAAGGTCACGACGGATTGGAAGGCCCTAGAGATGGAGTGGGATGATCCCAAGACGGGGAAGCATGAGAAAATACGAGGGCAGCACACATACCCACCCCAGATAGTGTCGGCACACAGCATGGAGGCGACCTTCCGCAAGGGAGATATAGAGTGGGCAGTAGAGTTGCGGGCTTCAGAGGCAGTGGATACAGGACAGACAGTGCACCCTGATCTACAGTCTATTCTCGACAGATATGCAGTAGTTTTCGGGGATATTCCACCAGGGCAGCCACCAGATCGGGGGTTTGAGCACACGATCGAGCTTGAGCAGGGGATACAGGCCGTGATTACCACACCGTATAGGCATCCCAAGGCCTATCGGGACGAGATAGAGTGAGCCATTCAGGAGTTGCTGGCCCTTGGTCACATTCGGCCCAGCACTAGTCCTTTTGCTTCTTCATTAGTGCTGGTGAAGAAGAAGGACGGCACATTACGCATGTGCATTGACTACAGGGCTCTGAACAAGAAGACCCTGAAGAATAGGTACCCCATTCCCAGGATCGACGAGCTGATGGATGAGTTGAGAGGAGCACGGTTCTTCTCAAAAATTGATTTGAGATCCGGGTACCATCAGATACGCATGAGGGAACAGGACATTCCCAAGACCGCTTTCAGGTGTCATTATGGGCACTTTGAGTTTCTGGTCATGCCATTTGGGCTGACCAATGCACCTGCTACTTTCCAGTCTTGTATGAATCACATTTTCAGGGATCATCTGAGAAAGTTTGTGCTGGTTTTCTTTGATGACGTCCTTATATACAGCAGGACTTGGGAGGAGCATCTCCAGCATATTGAGACGGTCTTGCACATTTTGGAGGAGCAGCAGTTCTATGCCAAGCTCTCCAAGTGTGAGTTTGGGTTGACGGAGATGCTGTATCTGGGACACATTATAGGAGTGGACGGGGTGAGAGTCCATGAGGAGAAGATCAGGGCTATCAGGGACTGGCCAGAGCCACGGAATGTAACAGAACTTCGAGGGTTTATTGGTATCTGCACCTACTACAGGAAGTTCGTCAAGGGCTTCTCTCAGCTTGCTGCACCCCTCACGGAGCTGACGAGGAAGGGGGCATTCAATTGGTCGGATACAGCACAGCGAGCTTTTGACAAGCTCAAGGAGGTGATGAGCAGTTGTCCCGTGTTAGCATTGCCAGATTTTACGCAGCCCTTTGTCCTAGAGTGCGATGCATCGGGAGAGGGGATTGGTGCAGTGTTGATGCAGGAGGGTCATCCGATTGCATTCGAGAGCCGGAAGCTCCTCCCACACGAGAGGCTATATCCCATATATGACAAGGAGATGCTGGCCATCATGCATGCATTGGCCAAATTCCGACAGTACCTGGTAGGTGGCAGATTCAGGGTGAGGACAGATCATAACAGCCTGAGGTACTTTCTGGAGCAGAAGCAGTTGCAGGAGAGACAGCAGAAGTGGATCAGCAAGATCCAGGCCTATGACTTTGACATAGAGTATGTCAAAGGGAAGAATAACGTGGTAGCTGATGCCCTTTCTCGTAGACCGGCCACGTTATCACTCATGAGCCTGGACGTTGATTGGAAGGCTCGACTATTGGTTGAGTACTCCAAAGATAGATTTGCATGCGAGGTTCTGGATGGGCCGGTAGCAGACAGCAGGTACAGGGTGGTCGATGAGATCATCTATTACAAGGACAGGATCTTCTTGACTGAGGGATCTCAGCTCAAGAAGAAGATACTCCAGGCTTCACACGATTCACCAATTGGCGGGCCATCAGGGGTTCACCAAGACATACAGGGCCATCCGGGAGAGATTTGCATGGGAGGGCCTCAAGGAGGACGTACTCCAGCATGTCAAGGAGTGCGAGGTTTGCCAGCGAAACAAGGGAGAGATGAGTCATCCTGCAGGGTTGTTGCAGCCTCTTCCCATTCCGGAGGGGAAGTGGGAGAGCATATCGATGGACTTCATCACAGGGTTGCCCACAGTGCAGGGCAAGGATTGCATCTTCGTGGTAGTTGACCGGATGACGAAGTATGCTCACTTTTTCGCCATTTCAGCACATCACACGGCGGCATAGGTGGCGGAGTTATTCTTCAGGGAGGTTTTCAGATTGCATGGTCTACCCAAGACCATTGTCAGCGACAGGGACAGCCGCTTTATGGGCGGATTCTGGCAGGAGCTCTTCCGATTAGTGGGGACCGAATTGACACCGAGCACTAGTTATCATCCCCAGACGGACGGGCAGACGGAGATAGTTAGCAAGTGGCTGGAGGGCTACTTGCGTAACTACGTCAGTGGGCAGCAGCGAGCATGGCTGAAATGGCTACATTTGGGCAAGTACTGCTACAACACAACGCACCATATGTCCATCGGTATGACACCTTTCTATGCTTTGTATGGATATCATTCCTTGTCTTTTGTGGACATGATGTTTGGTGTTAGCAGGGCTCCGCGAGCCAAGTTATGGATCCAAGAGAGCCAAGACATCCTTCGAGCTCTCAAGGACAACATAGCCACAGCACAGAATCAGCAGAAGTTGTATGCTGATAAGGGTCGGGTGGAGAGACACTTTGAGGTAGGGGACCTGGTCTACCTACGGCTACAACCATACCGACAGTCTTCGCTCAAGCAGAAGGGGGCGGAGAAACTGAAGCCTCATTTTTATGGACCATACAGGGTGATACGCAGGATCGGGCAGGTTGCGTATGAGTTGGAGCTGCCCCAAGGCAACCGGATTCATAACATCTTTCATGTATCATGCCTGAAAAAGGCACTGGGCCAGCATGTGACAGTCACCGAGGAGCTACCGCCTACAGATGATGAGGGGCATCTGGTGTTACAGCCGGAGGCTATTATCGACACTAGGGAGAGGCAACTGCGGAGCAGGAAGATCAGAGAGTTTTTGGTGAGATGGAAGAACTTGCCGGATGAGGATGCCACTTGGGAGGATGAGAGGATCTTACAGCATCCATCACTTCAGTTGCTTGAGGACAAGCAACGTTTTGCCGGGGGAGACTGTAATATTCCAAATTAGCATTGCTAATTGGAATATTTCAATTTTGTTTAAATTTTGCCGCTTTAGCTAGAAATAATAAATAAAGTGAGAAATAAGAGGGGTCACCTCACTTTATAAAATAAAGTGCTTTTCCTAGTTGATTGACGTTATAACTTAAAGAGGGGGCCTTGGGGGTCCACATGAGTATGAGGGGAGGCCTCACGCTGACCCAAGGTTAACTGCGCAGGCCAAGGAGAGTGAAGGACGCAGTGAAGGTTTTGGAGGGAGTTTAGCACTATAAAAGGTGGGGTTCTCACCTCATTTGGCATGGTTGATTTGATATTGATATTGAGAGCTAGACTTCTGTCTACTTCAGCACGCCAGTTTTTTAGTCGGTCTGCAACACTGTTTAGTGCAACCGAGTATCTCCGTGCGGAGATCTCACCCTTAGCCTCGGGGGACTTCGAGTGCCTGCCCTGGTAAGGTTATTTTCTTAGCATCATCCTTCAGTTTCAGTGGTGATTTGCAGTAGTTTCTGGTGGAGATTTGGCAGAGGAGATACCCCCTTTCTTGAGACTGCGCAGGCTAGGGCAGAGGACGCAGATCCAGAGAGATAGGACGCAGATCCAGAGAGATAGGACGCAGATCTGGATAGGGAGGACGCAGATCCAGCAGATCCAGGTAGAGAGGACGCAGATCTGGATAGGGAGGACGCAGATCCAGCAGATCCAGGTAGAGAGGACGCAGATCTGGATAGGGAGGACGCAGATCCAGCAGATCCAGCTAGGGAGGACGCAGATCCAGGTAGAGAGGACGCAGATCTGGATAGGGAGGACGCAGATCCAGCTAGGGAGGACGCAGATCTGATGAGCAGGGTTGTTGTGTGGGATTTTGGTAGCGTTTTTCAGTGTTTCCAGCCCTGAGGAGTTTTGTTATCTCATCCGGAGGATTTGTGGTTAGATTCACCCCTTTTGCCAGCGTTTTCTTTGGCTTCTGCGCTGTCACTGGCAGAGACAGCGTTTTCACTGGTGAGGGTTTATTTGGTGTACCTTCGGAGGTGGAGCATCTGCTTCACGATTTCTGGGGTTTGTCTGGAGGATTGAGATCAGCTACCTTTCCAGTTTTCAGCTCATTCCATTGAGGGGATCAGCCCCTAGTTCCAGTGCATTGCAGCAGCAGTTTTCCATAGCAGTCTCTTCAGCCAGCTAGGACGTTGTCCCTCTTGCAGCCATTCTTTATTCTGAGAGGGTCTCCACTTGCCTAGGGCAAGGATAGGTGCACTCATTCTGATTATCTTGTACCCCTATATATGTATTCTCAGATTAATAAAATGGCTTAGTGTTCTGGCATTCTATGTGTACTTGTTCCATGTTCTGGTTCCGGCATTTTGTTTTATATATCTGTCTGGCATATTTCTGTGTATTACTGGTTATTTCCCGCTGGGGATATTACAACAGAGGGGACGAAATTGGATGCAGCGTGAGATCCGGCTCGAAGAGCAGCGAGAGAAATAACGCAGAGATATGGGGATAGCTGCAGGAGTCTTTGCCAGTGCACAGAACCAGCAATGAAATCCAGTACATTTAAATTTTTCCCCTCAAATTAAACGAATTCTCCCTGCAAACTTAGATTGATATGCTCCTCAAATCGAATAATGTCCAGATTTTATCCACAATAGGAATTTGAGGGCAGATCTGGCCCTTGGAGGCTAGATCTGCCTCAGATCTTTAAAAAATTCTGATTTAAGCTCTTAACCTGCAAAAGACCAACAAGATCTGAAGATACACACACCAAGAAAAGATCAAACCCTTACAGTCTAAAAAAATTACAAATTTACAAGCCTAATTTACAATTTGGAAGGCTCTCATAGCCAGATTTAAATCCGCGTTAGCACAGTTTAGAAATTAAAATTTTTAAATGAGAGGCACAAGCCTTTGAAACCCTGCAAAATCACAAATATCGTAAGATAGACCTGGAATTTAACAAATAAATAGCTTATCAGATTTATGTTTATTGAGAGTCGGCTGGTCCAACCGAAGACTTCCCCAGACGCCCAATCTTAAAAAAAAATTTCCCTGCACACTCAGACCTGAATCTTAGATCGATAGAGATTTAAGAAAACAACATGAGACCTTTGCAGAAAAATCAGAATGTTATTTTATAAACCCAGAAAACTGCACAAGATACCTGTATGCAGATTAATCCATGAAGGCCATCAACCATAAAATACAAGAGACAAAGTAGCAGAGTTTAGAGACAATTCACCACATAGATCTGAGAAGGAACATCGAGATTTGTAACCCCAAAGTCTTTATGCTTTATTCCTCAAAAATTTACAAGAGATTCTAAGAACAAGTGCACGATCCTAAGATCGGATGACTTAAGAATGAGAAAGACCTCTAAATTTATAGGACAAGATCTCTAACGGCTAGTTTGGATGATCCTCGTCAAAATAATCTCAACCGTCCAAAAGATTTAATTATCTTTTAATCCGAGGCGTTGAAATTAAAATTTTGGGAAAAAAACGAATTTATCATTTAATTCAATTTTAATTAACTCAAAAATATTATTTTTGAGTTAATTACCCCAAAATTTTGACTTTGACTTAACCACCAAGGCCCAAGGGTCCAAAATTTCTTAAAATTCTCAATATTCCCTTGGCTTGGGGCTTTCAAAATCATTTTCCAAGGACCCACAAATTTTACCTTTAAAGATTTAATCCTAACTAAAGACCCTAAATTAATTAAACTTCTGGTTTAAGATTTTATTAATTAATTGACCAGAAAATTTAATTAATTGACTAAGAGGGGATTATAATTATTTTTCCAACCCTCTTTTACATGAGATAATACATTTACATACATGAAGGAGAAAACCCATTCGTATAGACCCTCAAATAAATACCCAGTTCTGCGACTCAAAATATGATCTAGTAGACCAAGTAGCTCAAACTACTTTTACAAGGACTCGATAGAAAACACTGATGATAAAATCCACCCTAGCTTTGGGGTGAGGCTGGAGGGAAAAACTCTGCCGATCACTTTCGTGAATCAGTGAGACAAAAACCTCTTAGGATAGATATCATCAACAACATACTAGGCTTACCTAGGTTGTTACATACATTGACGGTCTTACTTAGATCATTTACATCATAACATGCAGCATGGGTTTACATCATTTGTAAAACTGTCGACTGTTGACTGATGATGGATTTTGAATGGCGCAACCACGTCGAACATGACGAATCCCATTTGAAAAAATGGGGGTGTACTGCTATGGGGTAGTTGACAAAGTGTGGTCAACATATGGCTCTACTTGGGGACACGTTGCTTCATTGAAGGAATGTGAGAATCCAGAATCTGCATCCAAGCAACACACAAGATTACATAAGTAGCGTCCATCCAAATATCATCATATAACATTAAGCTCATGAAAAATAGAAGCTCTTCTTTTGTTTATTATTCTACTTAACATGAACAGTAAATCTACTCTAACTGCAAAATGAAATGCTGAAATAACAAAGTGTAAGGTTAGAGATACAATACAAAGGATGCCCTGTGGCATCAGATGTGCTCAATATAGTGTATGCTGAGCATTTGCCTACTTTCAGGCAAGTCTGTAGGCTGCTTTTTAGATGTGCCATGTCCAATCTTGCTAATTGTAGGACTCTGTCTTATCCGAAGATCAAGCTGCTCTCGACCATCAGACGAATCAAACCACTTACTTCTTCTTTTTTGCTTCTTTCTCTTCCTCTGAGTGGGTTGTGATGTCAGCAATGGGACCACTGTAAACTCCTTGTCCTCATCTTGAAGATGTTTGTACAAAAAATCTGAAGAATCTGGAGCGTGACCAATATTATTCTGGATATACTCTGTCAATGGTGATAGATAAGCTTGGTCTTTCTCAACATCCTTTGAAACCATAGTTAATTCCTTCGTGTGATGAGATGGGAATGGCTTTAGCAGACAAGAAGTCTTATGATCTGTTGATGAATCTTTATAATCAAATTTCCGCTGAAAATGTAATTTTTCCATTTTTTCCAACTTCTTCTGTATGGAACTCATCTCCAACAAGTGATTTTCCTTCATGGTAGTCATATCCTGGGTGTGTCTTGCTTCCATTGCAATCATATGATTCTGTATAATGGACATCTGATAAGAATGATTAACTTCCATTATCTTTAACCTGTTTTCCATGACATTTATTTCCTTAACATGTTTTTCTTCCATGGCGATTATTTGATTGGAGTGATTAAATTCCATGATCTTTAACCTATTTTCCATGACATTTATTTCCTGTGCATGACTTGCTTCCATGGAAGTTATCTTATTTTGAAGATTGATTTGGTTAGCTTCCATGTTTTGAATCATTTGCGTATGATTGGGTTGCACATCCTTAATCATCTGAGCTGGTTCCTTAACCTGACTTTCATGATCTTCTATATGCATGTGATAGTCCTTACCAACAACATTAATTTGATGACTTGACCTTGCCATTCTACTAGCTATGATTCTTTTGATAACATGGCAAGTAACCTCTTCATGAAGATCATTACAGGCTCTACAATAAGGCGGAGCTTCATCCACAAGATTTGCAAACTCAAATTGATTTGTCGGTCTCTGCTCATAAGATAGGTCTCTTTTCTGCAAAGCATTATTATTTCTAGGTTGGGAATTCTGCGTTTGAGCTCTTTCCATTTGGACCAATCTAGCCTGTAAGACACTTATTTCCTTAGCATGTTCAGAGATCAATTTCGCTTGATTAAGCTCCATGCTTTCAAGCTTTTGCATTAACTTTTTCATAGGGTCATCATCATCTTCTAGAGTATCTGTCAAAGACCTATCAAAATCTGGAGTTTTGGACATTCCAGATGCTTTCTTATCCTTTTCAATCTCCTCAACTAAAGATTGACAAGCCTTATAATTTGCAGTTTTAGCCCGCCTTAACTCATATGAAGTATCAGAATCAAAAGCATCAATGTAAAAATTCAGAAGAGATCCATCAGGAGGTTTATGAGTTTGAGATATTTCTCTGAGGATGCCATTAAATCTCCTATTAAATTCTTCAGTTGTTTCACTTTCTTTCTTTTTTTATGGTACTTATCTCTCTTACCAAATGCCTATCTTCCCTTTTATCACCATACTTTTCCTTAAAGGCAGCTACAATTGATTCAAAAGTATCAAATGAATTATCAGGTTTTTCCATGAACCATTCAGCAACATCCTCACCAAAAGTAAGAACAAAGGTTTTCATTTGTACATCATCGAAATTATTATTTGCAACAGCAAATCTATTCCACCAGTTAGTGAAAGCAAACAAATGAGATTTAACACTAACTGCATCATTTCCTTAAAAAGAAGGTAATTTATCCATTTGAGGAACATCATGGGAATAACCCTGAATATTAGCAAAATTACACGGGGCAAAAACATCCATGATATCGTTTTTAAGATTTTAGAAATAGATCCGTGTTCAAGAATAGTCAAAAGGTCCTCAAGAAGAGAACTTCCTAGCAGGAACTCTTGTAAGAAATGAAAGAATTGGAGTCGCCACTTGAACATGAAACTAATTCTAAAACAGAAGAAATAATCGAGAGATAGCAGATGGATATCAGGGGGGGGATTCTTGTCTGGGAGTAAAAAGATGAATAAGTGGAGTTGCCACCCAAACAAGAAGCCAACCGAAATGTCCAGGTGCTAAAGATACGATGATGAAATGATTAGTGATATTACGAAAGATAAGACGATGAAAATATGAAGAGATGAAAAGTCGCCAGGAAATGTGATCCCTTGCGATAGGCTAATGAATGGCGATGCAAGATCAGAAGATTATAAAATGTCGTTAAGACCAAGGACAGAAAAACTCTATCCCCGGCAACGGCGCCAAAAAATGTTGTCGCACAGATTGTCCAGGCACCGCAACAACGACTCAGATTGGGGGCTGTCACCTTTATCCCCAATCTCTCTATTTAAGCTGTCTCCTTGCAAGCTAAGGGAGGTAGACCCTATTATAAATGAGGATGATAAATCCAGGAGACACAATTAAAACATCAAATACCTGATAGAAATGAACGAGATTCCATAGATCTAAATTAGATTTCACGTTTAAGACCAGTGCCTTATGGAGTCAAACAAAAATCCCACTACGCAATTATAAACAAGTAAGTGACGATTAACTGCTGCTTATTAAAACACGATTGATCACAATGATATTTAATTGAAAATGCCACAACCATGAATAACAATAACATGCGAATGCCAGATGCTTGAAAATTTCCGAAAAATAAGATATTCCAATTATAACCCAGTTCGAAACTCAAAATTATCCACAGTCAAACTTTAGATAGAAAAAATTTAATACATTTGACTATAGAAAATTTGAATTTTTTTTTTATATTTTATATCTTCTAGATTTTTTTTAGAATTTTTGGAATTTTATTATTTTTATTTAAATTTTGAAATCAATTGAAAATCTAAATCTAAAACTAAAGCCCAAAATCTAAAAAGTAAACTAAATCAAAATCTAAAATCTAACTAAATTAAAACTAAAATTAAACAAATCTAGAATGAAACATTAAAAATAAAAAATAAAATAAAAAAAAATTTACAACCTATTTTTAACAAAACTAAATATTGAAACAAAAGTCGAAAAACAAAACAAAACAAAATCTATACAATCGAATGGAGACTAAGACTAAACAAAATGCAACTAAACTCTAAATAAAACTTAAGACCCTAAAATTTTTTTAAAAAAACTAACACTGAATAAGACTATATACTAAACTCACGCTAACAAATTAAAAAAATCGCATAAAATTTTTAACGCTAACTCAAAACAGAAATGAATCCGCTCCTAAGAAATTAATGCCTATGCTTACGTTTCGTTTTTTTTTTTTATATGTGCATTTGGCTTGTCGTATTGCAGGTTGGAGAGGCTATAGGTCTGGACGGCGGCTCGATGAGGTGAGGGAGCTTGGACGGCGGCAGCAAGGTGGACAGCAGATATTCGTATGGAGAAAACGTGAAATGGTTTTGCAGGTTGAAGAGCAGATCGAGGGGAACGCAGAAGATAGGGTTCGAATAGAAATGACGGCAGGAAAATAAGCGTAAGGGAGAGCAGACAGAGTGGGTCAATGGCAGACAGAGGGGACGAAATTGGATGCAGTGTGAGATCCGGCTCGAAGAGCAGCGAGAGAAATAACGCAGAGATATGGGGATAGCTGCAGGAGTCTTTGCCAGTGCACGGAACCAGCAATGAAATCCAGTACATTTAAATTTTTCCCCTCAAATTAAACGAATTCTCCCCTCAAACTTAGATTGATATGCTGCTCAAATCGAATAATGTCCAGATTTTATCCACAATAGGAATTTGAGGGCAGATCTGGCCCTTGGAGGCTAGATCTGCCTCAGATCTTTAAAAAATTCTGATTTAAGCTCTTAACCTGCAAAAGACCAGCAAGATCTGAAGATACACACACCAAAAAAAGATCAAACCCTTATAGTCTAAAAAAATTACAAAGTTACAAGCCTAATTTACAATTTGGAAGGCTCTCATAGCCAGATTTAAATCCGTGTTAGCACAGTTTAGAAATTAAAATTTTTAAATGAGAGGCACAAGCCTTTGAAACCCTGCAAAATCACAAATATCGTAAGATAGACTTGGAATTTAACAAATAAAGAGCTTATCAGATTTATGTTTATTGAGAGTCGGCTGGTCCAACCGAAGACTTCCCCAGACGCCCAATCTTAAAAAAAAAATTCCCTGCACACTTAGATCTGAATCTTAGATCGATAGAGATTTAAGAAAACAACATGAGACCTTTGCAGAAAAATCAGAATGTTATTTTATAAACCCAGAAAACTGCACAAGATACCTGTATGCAGATTAATCCATGAAGGCCATCAACCATAAAATACAAGAAACAAAGTAGCAGAGTTTAGAGACAATTCACCACATAGATCTGAGAAGGAACATCTAGATTTGTAACCCCAAAGTCTTTATGCTTTATTCCTCAAAATTTACAAGAGCTTCTAAGAACAAGTGCACGATCCTGAGATCGGATGACTCAAGAATGAGAAAGACCTCTAAATTTATAGGACAAGATCTCTAACGGCTAGTTTGGATGATCCTCGTCAAAATAATCTCAACCGTCCAAAAGATTTAATTATCTTTTAATCCGGAGTGTTGAAATTAAAATTTTGGGGAAAAAACGAATTTATCCTTTAATTCAATTCTAATTAACTCAAAAATATTATTTTTGAGTTAATTACCCCAAAATTTTGACCTTGACTTAACCACCAAGGCCCAAGGGTCCAATATTTCTTAAAATTCTCAAAATTCCCTTGGCTTGGGGCTTTCAAAATCATTTTCCAAGGACCCACAAATTTTGCCTTTAAAGATTTAATCCTAATTTAGGACCCTAAATTAATTAAATTTCTGGTTTAGGATTTTACTAATTAATTGACCAGAAAATTTAATTAATTGACTAAGAGGGATTATAATTATTTTTCCAACTCTCTTTTACATGAGATAATACATTTACATACATGAAGGAGGAAAACCCATTCGTATAGACCCTCAAATAAATACCCAATTCTGCGACTCAAAACATGATCTAGTAGACCAAGTAGTTGAAACTACTTTTACAAGGACTCGATAGAAAACACTAGGACTCACTTAGCATGCTGATGACAAAATCCACCCTAGCTTTGGGGTGAGGCTGGAGGGAAAAACTCTGTTGATCACTTTCGTGAATTAGTGAGACAAAAAACCTCCTAGGGTAGAGATCATCAACAACATACTAGGCTTACCTAGGTTGTTACATACATTGACGGTCTTACTTAGATCATTTACATCATAACACGCAGCATGGGTTTACATCATTTGTAAAACTGTCGACTGTTGATTGATGATGGATTTTGAATGGCGCAACCACGTCGAACATGACGAATCCCATTTGAAAAAATGGGGGTGTACTGCTATGGGGTAGTTGACAAAGTGTGGTCAACAACACCAACAAATAACTACCCAGAAATTATACAAGCACACTGAGTAAACCCATAAAATCACATAACATCAGAATATACAGAACCATGAATGACTCAGCGTTATTATAATATATCATGCAGAGTACAACTGGAAATATCTCAGACAAAATAGGAAATATGATAGCTGAGTGGGCCTCCAAATATTTTGCTGCTATGCTGACCCTGATCCCACAAAACTCCACGACGACTGCATTCTCCCTCCAACAACAACTGCCATTGAATCAACTGAAAAGACGATGAAACACCAATTGAGGACCTGAATGATCCTTACTCCAATATCCCTGAAGCTTTATGAAACGCCTGGATGAAGTCTCCTCAAAGAGAGTTGGGTTTTCGTTCAACACTCAACAACATACCCGAGGGTATTTGTCCTGGGACTACCAATGAAATAGAGAACTAGGTTCTCAACCTCTCATGTAAAAAGAAATTTCAAATCCAAGATGTCCTCTAATGGCCTCCTCCTCTTCTTTTATAGATCTGATGGACCCCTCTAGAACCTACTATTTTATTATTATTTTAATTATGGAGCACTTTTCCCTCTTGTATTTCAATTAAAATATTCTTTTTAATGCGGAAAAAGGGTAAATTGGCCACCATGTCTCCTCAGGTCACTGAAACTCACATCTAGCCATCCCATCCTATAGATCTTCTCGTTCCAATTCCAACAAGGTGTTTTGTCAAGTATTCCTCCCGGAATGCTACCTTAAGCGTAATTAATTGAGTTAGGCCCAAAAATAACTCTGTTTTCTAAAAGTTGTCGGAATGCATTGGAACGAAAAGCAAACTGTGCGAATGATGGAATATACCAAGCGAATGCGATCAGACCTCATAGAAACTCCTAAAAAACCCTCCAAATTCCCTTGGGCCTATTGATGACACCAACTTACACTTGTGGCCTGTCTGCCCCCAACTCTGAAAGTCCATCCTAACCATGTCATATGGAACACCAGAAAAAGGAACATTACAAATCCTCCCGCCCCAAGATTGATTGCTCTCAAGCAATCCAAACCACTGGTCCAGTCTGTTGGACCAATGCAACTGAAACCCAATGCCCGAATCCCATACAAGCCGCTGGGTGATGCTATGCCTCTTGTTGGAAATACTGAGAGGGGGGGTGAATCAGCATTTCTTTCCAATTGTTATTTTTACCAGTTAGATCACTTATATTTAGAACACAATATGAACAATAAGAATAAATTCTTTTATTAAATTCTTCTTTACAAAAGGTAGATACAATAAGTGTAGGGCTCCAACCCTAGATGAAGACACCGATCTTCAATCTCTCAGGTTCCAACCTGTCGCCAAGCACCAAGTTGGACTTTTGTGAGGCTCCAACCTCTTGGGCTTCAACCCTATCTATCCAAGGCACCAACCTTGCGTTTAGAGGCTCCAACCCCAAGGGCACCAACCCTTCTCTGGTTCAGGCTCCAACCTAGTTTCTTGAGGACACCAATCCTCTAGGGCTCCAACCCACTGCTTCAAATCTTCAATATGAATTCAACGATTCTTCAAGGCTCCCAATGTCTTCTTCAACGAGCCTTGTCAACGACCTTCAACTATCCCTTCACTTAGTCTTCTCGTCACGTCATCAATGACAACCTTGATCTCTTCTCATGAAGGTGTCTCCGTTGTCCTTCATGGTACCCAATCAAATTCTTCAAGTCACATCATGATGACATCATGGTCTCCAATCGGATTTTAGATGACTCTCCAAGGTCAACTAAAGATCAGCTCCAACTGCTCTTCAAGATCTCATGATGGCTTCAATGGTCTCCAAACAAGGTCTCCAAGATCAGCTTTGTTAATCGCTTGCCGCCTACACCTACCTACAGTTAGTGGGAAAAGCCTTCAACCCCACAGGTGTGGTTGGTGGCAAGGAACTCAGAGAAGGGGCTGTCACCTATTCCCAACTCTCTCCGTTTAAGCTATCTCCTAGGTTAGCTAAGGGGGGTGGTCCCTAAAGGAAAACTAAGTTAAAGATGTGAGATTTCTAGGAGAATTGATTAGAAGGAATTACTTACCAAAGATGACTTGATTTCCAACATGTAAACAAGCATATAAGTATATGAGCAATATTCAATGACATGTTCAAAATATAGACCAGTGCTTTAAAGTAGATAACAAATGCTTGCTCGAAATAAAAATCAAGATATAATGACAATAATCCCACAAAGGAAGTGTTAGACCAAGATCACAATATGCAGTTAAATTTGCAACACCAAATAAGGGTATTTGCCAATTAAACGAGATATATCAATCATCCATAAGCATAATGACCATTAAAATGACAACATGCAATGAAGTTGTATGTAGCAGCAAATTTCCAAGTACCATAGAATTAAACTTGTTGCAAAATTTAAAGAATTAAAATGCTTGCAACAAAATGCTTCTTGAGATAATATTTGCACGTGAATTTTTAAACCGTCAAGATAGCAACAGAAAATTGGGAACTTTGCAAGTAAATGTGTTGAGATAGTGCTTTTGGTTTATTTTATTAATTAGTCCTAAAGCAATGTTACAATTGAACTCCTGTCCCCAGACCTCACCCTCGCCCGAAATTCGGATCTCACGATGAGGAGTCCATAGGGGTGGAGGGTCCTTAATGTCTATACAACCAACTTAAGTTGGAGGTTAATTTTTAGAGACGCAAGTCTATCATGCAAAGTGAAATGCCTAAATGATATGGAAATGAGTTTGCAAGTGATTTAGTTTGAGAAAATTAAAAGAAAAACTAAGCAAAAGAAAGTTACCCACTCAAGAAGATTTCCTCCCTCTAAATGAGTAGGTGAGATACCATGGGAAAAACTTCCCAAGCTCCCTCAAGAATAGTTAGCTCTTTATTAATGAAAATGAGGCCCTCTTATAGAAATGAGGGGATTGGGAAGAGCTTACAATATGCGTTTTAAATTTGCTCTTTCCCAAAGTTACAAGCGTAAGGTTAGAAAAAAAAATCTACTTGTGAGATGTTTACAAAGTAAAGGCTTAAAGCCTTGAGGTGAATGGCGGTTACAATTCCTCAAAAGAATGAGGCTTTAGAAGTAGAGGTGAAGTGATAAGGCGGAACTTGGATTTGAGGTTCCAAACGGAAGAGTGTTCCTTAGCCTAAGCTTTAGCTCCCTTTCTTCAAAACTTAGATTGCTTCCAAGCACACCTATAGGCAAACAAGCAAAAGAGTTAGAATGCCAAAGAAATAGTTAGAAACTCAATGCAATATAAAATACACTTTATGTTACAAATTCCCTCACTAAGAACAGCTTGAAAGAGTTGATTTAGTGAGTGAGAATTAGGATTTAAACCCAATAACTTAGCCTCAAATGCTAGATAAAATAGATATGCGCACAAATGAGAGAAGAAATATATGAAATTTTTTTTTAGAGATGGAATAGAAGCAAAAGGCTCATGAAACCCCCTTTTAAATAAATCTCTTGATGTCTTATGAGATGTTGGCTTGAACAACTTGTGAGACCTCTGATATCCTTGGAGCTGACTTATTCCAACCGAAGAAGTCTTCACACTCCAATGGACTTGGCAACCTGTCCTTTGAACACACAAATTTCTGCAACCCAATTGTTAGTGCAAAAGAAACTTGGCATATAGAGGCCACGTTGAGCTTGTCATTTCATCGAAAATAACAAGCTACAACAAGAGCACAAAACATACCAAGTCCAAAGGAGATCTGAGATAGCTACGAATCTCCCCTCCCTAGACAATAGTGCCTTCAGGCAAATGCAAAGAAAAACAACTAGATTGCGATAAATAACAATATCAAATGAAACAAGTATACCTCATCAACCAAAGAATGCACCACAAGAGAAGCTAGTAACTCCAAAGACTTTTCTTTATTCAGCTCAATAACAATTTCGGCATAGTAACAATAAGCCCAAGCTTCAAAAAACCACTCTTACAATGAGAGCCCAAGGCTCATTTAAATAGAACTATGGGAGAAAATCCCAATGAAAAATCAAATGACAAGTGGAGAAGGGAGATAATCCCTATGCAAAAAACGAATTTGTACAAATGGCTGATATGACTGATGAAAACTGATGTCTAATGCTGAAAGTGGCAGTGAGTTACACCATTATTGTTCATCAAATATCCTCAAATCTCTTGTACGTATGCTCTTTGAGAAACATGTGTGAGAAGAGTGGAAGTAAGTGGAAGCAATATCCCATCAAATCTGGAAATATCTTTGACATATCAGCCACCAAAAATCTGCTGTGCGTGCTTGTTGGCAGCATGGACATACGCTGATTTCCTTCCTCTAATCGCTGCGTACATGCTGGAGTAGACTGCTGTAGGTGGTCTTGAAGACTGGCTGAGTGTTTGGGCAGCGTATCATCTTAGTGGAGTTAACTGCAAATTGTTTAATGAAAAGGGGACAAGCTTCTGTCCCATGTGTCAGCACTATCCCAACGAAATCTGCTATCAAAATCAGCTGCGTACCTTCTCAATGGACAGCCAAATAAGTGGAGTTTAGTGGGGAACAAGTGGGAGACAAGGTCTGTCCCATGTGGATGTCTTGTCCCCACTTTCCTTTTACAAATACGTAAACTGATTTTAACCCTTTTTGTGGATGATTCGTGGACTTGGCTAAGTTGAGCTCCCATGTGGCTGCCATGTCACACTTTTTGTCCCCCACTAACTTTATTAAAATTTCAACTTTAT
The DNA here is from genome assembly GCA_034641835.2 of Pinus albicaulis. Lineage (NCBI taxonomy): Eukaryota > Viridiplantae > Streptophyta > Pinopsida > Pinales > Pinaceae > Pinus > Pinus albicaulis. Next base: position 1,035,590,405 of record CM076578.1, read on the forward strand.
AATATGCCTTGCACTTTAATTCCACTATGTTCAAATTAAATCCAAAGTGAATTTTCAGCCATACGTATATCTCATGTGTTCCTTTGACTTGCTGATTTGGAATGTTGACTTCAGCCTGCTACACCTTATGTGGTGGGACCCACATAGGTGCCACATCACCCTTTACCTCTCCACATAATTCCCATGTCAAATTTTGACTTATTTTAACTTCGGAAAATTTTTCAAATTTTTCCAATTATGAATTTTTTTGAATTTTTTTCTCATTTTTTCCACTGGCATTAGGAAAATCGGCTTTTGAGGGACCATAAGTCGTTTTTTGACCCTCAAAGTGGGTCCTAGGATAATGCTGGGTCTCTGAGGATGAATTTCGACTGGTCACACGCCTCAGACATTTCCGAAGACCACTTATTTACATCATTACATAGAAAATAATTAAAAAATCCCATTTTGCGGGAAATTTTTAATTATTAAAAAATCCTACTTAGACTTAGTCAAATTCCGCGAAATTTCAGAGATGACCTAGCATGGTAATATACATTGACTCTAGACACTAAGATGTGTTAGGGGCTCAACCTTCAAGCCGTCACCCCGGCTTTGGGGTAATGCAATGAGTGAAAAAACCTAGAAAATTATTCGCCGCTAAAAAGAAGGAATAATTAACCAAGTAAAAAAACACTCCAAGGTGTACTCGCTTGCTGATCGAGTCCCGACATCCTAGGCCTGTTACATGGCTTTATTCATCATGCTAGTGACATTTATACAATATCCCCGAAGGGCTGCGGAATCTGAAGACTGAAGAAGAAAATGATGAGAAGAAGAAGTAGAGTTTAAAAAACTCTGTTGAACATGATGATATCTGATGATATCTACTGGCACAAGTGTCTTCTGGTTCATCCTTGGGCATGGAGTCTTCACATTATCATCAGGTGCCACTCCAGTGGTCAACAAGCTTCTACAAGTCTTCAGATGTCTTCAAGAATCCTCAACAATATATCCACAATAAGTTTTCAAGGTGCTCCTTAAAAAACTCTGTTGTCCTTCACCCTTCTTCCAAAATTCCAGCTATCAAGTTTGCTCTAAAGCTACAAACATTGTCCTCAATAGATCTGCACAATCTCAACAAAGGTCTCTTACAACTGCCTTCAATTCACTTCCAAGAATCTGCTTCAAATCCTCAAGTTTGCTTCAAGACTTCTGTAACTTCTTAGATTTTCAACGATCTTCAAAAATTGCTGCTCAAAAACCCAGAGATAGGCTCCAAAGGTCTCCACTGTTCAAGCCAACAAATCCGAGCCTTCTTATTTTTCTCCACAGGACTGTTTGTTGGGTTGAGGTCTGTAACTATACCAAGTCCGAGCATTTTTGGAAGTAGGAATCCGAACTTCATAAACTTGTTGTATGTCATAGCTCCATAGTCAAATGCTTGCTCTACAAGTGACTGTTACTACAGGATTCAGTCAACAGAATTTAGCTTGAAGTCTGCACTTGTCTGGGCTTCAGTTTATGAGGACAGTCCAAGGTATGTGTAATATTCCTAATTAGCACCGCTAATTGGAATATTTGATTTTTGTATAGTTTTGCCGCCTATAGTTAATTAATAAATAAAAGTGAGAAAAGGGGGGGCTAACTCACTTAAATAAAATAAAGTGTTTCCCTAGTAGATGCAACGTTATAACTTAAGGGGGAGCCTTGGGGGTCCACACCACGTATGAGAGGAGGCTCACATAGCCTCTAGAAGCTTCTGCGTAGGCCCATGAGGAGCACGTGGGAGAGAGAGGGACCACGTAGGGTTTTGAGGAGGGCCAGCGTTATAAAAGGAGGGAGAGCTATCTCATTTGGGCATTATTGATATGTTATTGATATTGAGAGCTAGACTTCTGTCTACTTCAGCACGCCGGTTGTTTAGTCGGTCTGCAGCACTGTTTAGTGCGAACTGAGTGTCTCCGGTCGGAGATCTCGCCCTTGGCTCCGGGGGACTTCGAGTGCTTGCTCGAGCAAGGTATTTCCTTCAGTTTCTGTAGGTGATTTGCAGTGGATTTTGGGTGGACGTTTGTAGAGGAGCTGGCCCCTTGGAGTGACTGCGCAGTCCAGGAGAGAGGACGCAGTTTCAGCAGGGAGGACGCAGTCATTGTTGTGCAGCGTTGTTGTGAGGTGATTTGGTGGTGGTTTCAGCGTCTTTCAGCATTGGGAGGTTGTTGTTCCAGCCGGAGGTTTTGCAGGAGAGTTTTGGGCCCCTTTTCCAGCGTATTTCTTGGGCTTTTGCGCTATTCCTGGGAGAGACAGCGTTTTCACTGAGGAGGGTTTATTTGGTGGATTTTCGGAGGTGGAGCACTTGCTTCACGGTTTCTGGGTTTTGTCCGGAGGGTTGAGTACAGCTAGCCTTCCGATTTTCAGCTCATTCCGGTGTGGGGATCAGCCCCTAGTTCCAGCACATTGCAGCAGCAGTTTTTCTACGGCAGTTTCTCCAGCAGCTAGGACGCAGTCTCTGTTGTAGCCATTTCTTATTCTGAGAGGGTCTCCACTTGCCTAGAGCAAGAATAGGTGCACTCATTCTGATTATCTCTTGTACCCATATACATGTATTCTCAGATTAATAAAATGGCTTAGCGTTCTGGTATTTTATGTGTATTTGTTCCATATTCTAGTTCCAGTATTTTGTTCTATATAGCCGCTTGTTGTTTTGCTGTGTATTACTGTTTATTTCCCGTTGGGGATATTACAGTATGGTAGATATTCACCACAGAAAAGTCTTGAGACTGCAATCTGGAAAAAACAAGTCTAATGGTGCTGACCCTTAACTCAAGCAACTGCAATAATAAAAGGTCTGAAGTTCTGTACCTATCTCTTGTCCAAGGCTGCCAAATAGGTCCAAAGTCCTGTAGCTATCACTCAACATATCCAAGGTTTGGTTCAGAGGTATGCAACTTTAGGTTTGCACAGTTCTAAGTTTAAGGCTATAATCTGAGTTACTGCAATAATAGTTTAGACCCAAAACTCATTTAAATCATTCATGTGCGTTATCTTTTCCTTTGTCCGAGCTGCTGTGGTACTTCTGTTATAATAGCCGAGGTGGATGATTAAGAATGAGGTCCGAAACCCTTATATATAGTATTTTTTGCAAGCCAAAATGAAGGGATACGTCACTGTATGGAGGCCGACTTGAAAGAAGAGGTGCAGGTCGGCTCACTGTCAAAAAAAAAATAATATCTCACAAACTACTAGGAGTTTCGGGACAAATAAGGGCTCATTGGAAAGAAGAAAAAATCCTCTTTAAGATGGTCTAGGCCCCATGTTGAAATATTTCCTCTAAGGTTGGAAAAAATATTTTTCTTTGTGACTGTCTTTAAATTATTTAGTACAGAAAATGATTAGGACAGTACAACTTCTTTGTTTGGCTTCTCCATTGTTTGTCTTCTCCATTATTTGGCTTCTTCATCATCATAGGAACATGTAGGACATCCATGTCATCATGATAGTGTCCAGCAATGAGTGTATCATCCATGTCATCACATAATTGTGCAGTGATATGTTATAGTGCAACATCATTAAGAGAACTTCAAATAGTCATTGATGGCATCCTTAGCACCTAGGGATTGCATGACATTCATTGACATCACAAGAATATTTGCCATCTCAACTATTGACATCAATGACAACCTTGATTAACAATCTCCCCCTTTGTCATTGATGGCAATATTCTTGCCCTTCAACATTCTCTCCCCCTTTGACATCAATGGCAAAAGGGGTGCTTGACTACTCTCCCTATCAAGCTGCTTCTCTTTATCATATTTTCTTCGTGAATAATAGTTCTTCATAGGTACGATGCTCCCCCTGTCATGGTGCTCTTCTTTCTGGCAATGTGTTCCATGATAGATGTATTTACATTTCTCCATGGATGAACCAACTCCCCCTGCATGCATAAGCTCTTCTAGCTTCTTTAGACAACAAAGATTGCTGCCTTGTGATCAAGTGGAAGAAATCTTCACAATTTCATTATTTTCTTCAATGGAGTTACTCCCGAGAGATGATTTGTCAAAATTTTCCAAGTGTGACTCATCATGGATTCCATAACACGTTTTCACGGAAGACTTTTGCAAGAATAGTCATGAGTCACCAACTCCCCCTAACAGTATGCATGGTCTCCTTTTTGGCAGAGTCTCATCATCAAACACTTGAAAATTCACATTTTGCCAAGGATGTCTTCATCAAATCAACAACATGTGTTGTTGGCTGGAGTGTTCAAGAGAATTTCGGATCCAATTTGCTTCCTTTTCCGCACTTGTGTAACTTTCTTCTCTAGCTTGGTTGTCATAGTTTTAGCTTGTTTAGGGACCCAAGTCAAGTTACAATCACGAGCCATATGTCCAATTTTATGGCAATTGAAGCATTCCATTCTGCTCATAAATGAGGATGCATGATTTCTTCTTTCGAAGCTGCTTCTAGGGGATTGACGAGGACCATTAAATTTGTCCTTGTGGTATGCCCTACAATCATTTGCCATATTCCCAAAGTTTGTACAAGAATAGCAATAACCAAAAAATATACTTTGGTACCTGGGAGATGAAGAGTTCCTTGAAGTACTTATGAAGTCTTTTTGCCTTGGAATTCTTTGATGATATTCATTTCCTTTTGTATTCTTGACATCATTTGTAAATCTCCTTGGAGTAGGGTTTATTCTAATGTCATCTTGACTCTTGCCTTTGCTGGAACTGGGAGTATCATTTCTTCCTGGCTTCCTCACATCCTTGTTCTTTGAAGCATTATCATTCTTGCTTGAGGGTTCACCTACATAGCCAAGACCTGATTTATCAAGGGGAGATCTTTGATGACTTAGGATGTCATCTAGGGTTTGAGAACTCTTCAAGTTCTTATTCAGCAAGTCAACTTCCTTTTTAAGAGAGACAATTTCTCCTTTCAATTTTTCACAATCTTCATATTTCATGACTAGTTGCTTCTTCATTTCTTCCATCATAGTTGTTGCTTCGTGTGCTTCCTTTTTAAGGGAGATGATATTTGATTTCATTATGTAGACTTCGTCATTCTTCTTTTCTAGACTGCTCTCCATTTCTTCTTTTATTCTTGTAGCTTCACATGTTTCGGCCTTGAGAAGATTGATGTCTGATTCTAGTTTGAAGATTTCTTCATCCTTTTCTTCTAGTTGGCATATCATGGTGTTTCTCTCCTTTTCTGCTTCATCAACTTGTCCTTCTATGAATGCCGAAGTTTCCATCACCTTCTCAGCTCCTTATGCTTGTTTCCTTGCTTCTTTTAGTTGAGATCTAAGAGAGGAGACCTCTTCCTTATATTGACCAATCTCTGCTTCAAGATTGTTCAAGCTCTTAAGTTTTTGTTCAAGGTGGCTTGACAAAGCTTCTTCCCTTTTCTTTGCCTTATCCAATTGATTTGTCATAGATATGAATTCTTCATGATGCTTTCTTTTGTTTTGATGAAATTCTTCCTTAAGTTTGGCGAGCTCCTCTTCTCTTTCTTGCACTTGAAGCTTGACAAAGTCAGCTTCCTTCCTTGACTTTTCTTGGTTACCATCTTGCGCTTTCTTCTTAAGTTCCTCATTTTCCTTTTTCAAATTGTTAATCTCTTCCATGGAAGCCATAAGTTTATTCAGGAGATCTTCTTGAAAGTCTTCTTTGTTCTCTTCATCTTCTAGGTCTTCTTTAGCCTTGTTGTCATCTCTCTTATCTTCAGCTTCATTGATGGATTTTGGACTTCTTTCTTGTTTTTCATCATCTTCTTGACTAGAGATCATTGTCAACGCTCCTTTTGAGTGAAGATCATGAAGTTCATCCCATATGACTTTCGCTGATGAACATCTTTCAAAATTGGCCTTCACAGAATTTGGTAACCCATTCAAAATTGCCTTCACTGGTCTTGTATTGTACTCCTTGGATTCTTCGTCCATTGTGTCATTAGTAATCACTGATTTCCAAACTTCAATTCCTTGAGTCTTCAAGAAATTCCTCATTCTTGCCTCCCATATATCAAAATTTCCATTGAACAATGGAGCCTTTGCAAATTGATTGACTTCAATTTCGATGGTTGAGGAAGACACATATTTAGGAGGATTGGAGACTTTCTTCCTTGGTTTTCCCATTTGTGTTCTAATGATCAACCTTCAAGCTGTTAGGCTTTGAGTGAAGGTACTAGCTCCGATACCAATTGTTGGAAATACTGAGAGGGGGGGGGTGAATCAGTATTTCTTTCCAATTGTTATTTTTACCAGTTAAATCACTTATATTTAGAACACAATATGAACAATAAGAATAAATGTTTTATTAAATTCTTCTTTACAATAAAGTAGATACAATAAGTGTAGGGCTCCAACCCTAGATGAAGACACCGATCTTCAATCTCTCAGGGTCCAACCTGTCGCCAAGCACCAACTTGGACTTTTGTGAGGCTCCAACCTCTAGGGCTTCAACCCTATCTATCCAAGGCACCAAACTTGCGTTTAGAGGCTCCAACCCCAAGGGCACCAACCCTTCTCTGGTTCAGGCTCCAACCTAGTTTCTTGAGGACATCAATTCTCTAGGGCTCCAACCCACTGCTTCAAATCTTCAATATGAATTCAGCGGTTCTTCAAGGCTCCCAATGTCTTCTTCAATGAGCCTTGTCAACGACCTTCAACTATCCATTCACATAATCTTCTTGTCACATCATCAATGCCAACCTTGATCTCTTCTCATGAAGGTGTCTCTGCTGTCCTTCAAGATCTCATGATGGCTTCAATGGTCTCCAAGATCAGCTTCTACAAGTCTTCAGATGTCTTCAAGAATCCTCAACAATATATCCACAATAAGTTTTCAAGGTGCTCTTCAAAAAACTCTGTTGTCCTTCACCCTTCTTCCAAAATTCCAGCTATCAAGTTTGCTCTAAAGCTGCAAACACTGTCCTCAATAGATCTGCACAATCTCAACAAAGGTCTCTTACAACTGCCTTCAATACATATTGACATCAATGACAACCTTGGTTAACACCTTTGTGTCAAACTGCCAGGAACGAATCCCTCAATGTATGTATCCCAGACCAATCTTTGACTGAACATGTCATCAAAAAATCCTCCTGGATCCCAATGCCACCAAGAGCAAGCATAAGTGCTCCATGGCTCTTGCTGTGCTATATCTCTGGATGTGAATGTTGCCCCACCACTGTGTACCAACTCATCACCTCTCTCCAATCCAACCCCTGACTCAATCCAATGCTAATCTTGCTCTCCTGATGCCGGGATGGAATGCTGAAGAGCTGCCGAATTGTATCCCACTGTCAACTGAAACATGCGATATCTGTCATGTCTAAGGGTCCTCGCTCTACTATGCCTCTAACTAAGAATATCGTACCATCAATAGGATACTAATTCATGATCTCTTGCCAATTCATCTTGTGGGAAGGATTAGATGCATAGGCACCTTTATATGTGATAAGTCCCCATGTTGCACCGTGCCCCACTCATGCAAACTTGCCTGGTCATTCAATAATATCCATCGAGAAAATCCTTTCTCTCTCCCTGTAACGGGTACAAGTGGCCAAACTATGCTGCAAGCCCTATCTATGTACTCCTGGAGAGGGTTGCTCCCTGAAAGTACCACCGCTCTGCCAGATTCCTGTGCATCTACTCGCACCTCATCAATGGGTCAACCCAAAGATGGATGGACCACCATCTCCAACAGCTCCTCCCTCTGATCGGAAACTCTACGCTCCTGCCGTCTACTAACCTCCTACAAACTACCTTGTCAACCTCCAACACCTCCTGAGGACAAGTGTCTGCGAATACTGCCACCCTGCAAGCTGTCTGTACATCTGCCTGCTCCTCATCAATGGCTGATCCCAAGGGTTGTTGTGAAAATTCTTATAACCTCTGGAGTCCTATTGCAGCAACTGGAAGATATTCACCTAATTGTTAATTTTCTAACCTAACAATATATTTGTAGTTTACTACGACAAATACTGAATACATCACACTGCAACCTACACAAATAAACTGCGGAAGAAATACAAGTGCGGAAACAAACTAAACAAGAGTAGATCACATACACATTTGACACAATTATTTTTGGACTAAAGTCCCCGGAAAACCCCAATGCGAGAAAATCAATGCAGCAGATCTGAGGGTTTATATATTATGCAATAAATATTTCTAAGTACAAATCTATGATTGACACATCCGTCAAATCATATAAAGAGACTGACAAAAAAGATCTTGTGAAACAAACCTCACTCCATGGGAACCCGACACTGATTAGCACCAAAACTGGACTGCCTTGCGCTGCCTCTGCACAGTGACTGCGTCACTCTATGCAGTCTCTGCGTCACAACGATGGTTGCCCGTTGCCTCTATTCTGGTCTCTCGGCTGGTTGGAAATTGAGGTCTTCTGGCTTCCAGAAAATCTCTCCGAGATCTGGCACTGGCCCAACGCTGTCTCCTCAGCAGGAAAACGATTTCCCTTCAGCTTCTGCGCAGTGATGCGTAAGCACTGGGTCACTGGCTCTGCGCTGCTAATGTGGCTCTCTCTATCTCTACTACTATGCACTCTCCGACTCCTTCCAACCAAAATTTCTTCCCCTCTTTGCAAAAGATCTCACGATCAAATTTTTTCTCTGAGGACTGCACACTAAAGAAATTGATCTCTGATCTCCGCCAAATGTGCTTTCAAAATGACCCTTCAAGCCATTCTTATAGTCTTCTCGTTGAGAATTCAACGACCTAGATTAGATCTCTAATCAACAACTAAGATTAACTTTTGATTTGATCCGCCTTGTCTGGAACATTCACACCCATATTCTATTAATTCACTTTAATTATTTTATTTTCCTAAGTTTAGACTTAGGGTCCCTTTAAAAACAATTAATTATTTCTATAGACTACAATCCAGGTGGAATTTCGCAAAACGATTTCTGGGTTATTTGGAATACATGTGTCTAAGCCTCTCCACAAAATTTGAGACTTAGAGCACATGGGATGCTACCCAAAATCAACACTCCCTCTTTGCGAGGATTGTGCTCTAACAATATGCTGTGCTGCACACTGCTCTGACCCTGAAGCATCTCCCTCTGTGCTGCTAATGTCTGACACTGCTGCCCATCAACTCTGCGCAAATGCTGCATCTGTACTGTTGTTGACACTACCACTGTCAATACTGCATCCTTACTGCAACTCCTCTAAATTTTGCATCCGTGCTACTGCTGACTCTGCCACTGCCAATTGCTACTGTACTGTATCACAGTTACTTTCTGCAACTGAAAAGCATCCAAAAATTGGACAAGTATGATGCATCTCGGTGATGAAGATCTGACTGCTGCTAGCGTCTGCATTGTCTCTCTGAAGCTGCTTCGTTGTTGCTGATCTGCACTGTGTCTCTCTGCGTTGTTCAGATTGTGGCGCTGGTAACCACTGCATCTGTCGCTTCTACACTCCTCTGCACCAACCGAAACACGTCCATTCTGCTACTTCTGATTTGGGCTCTCGTAGCAAGGTGATGATCCGAGAGGTGGACTCCTCAAGGATCTTGCCCAACTTGTAGATCTCTGGGTCTATAACTCGAAATCAACCCACCTCCCTCCTGGAGGTATATGGGCAATCATAGCAAATTCCTCCTCGTCTATCTTTGCTGCTCCAACTTGAGGATCATGCTTTTCATCCTTGTCCTTCTTTCTGAGAGGTCACTATGTGGCGTAATGTCCCATCTCGCCACACCAGAAGCATTTGATCTTTGATAGATCCTTCCTCTTCCGCTGCGCTTGCTGCCCCTTTGATGCAAGGCCCGCATTCTTGTAATATTCCTAATTAGCACCGCTAATTGGAATATTTGATTTTTGTATAGTTTTGCTGCCTATAGTTAATTAATAAATAAAAGTGAGAAAAGAGGGGCTAACTCAGCAATAAACTCCGTGTTTCTAATGGGAACACGTTATAACAGGGAAGCCTTGGGGGTCCACACCACGTATGAGGGAGGCCTCAAGTAGGCTCTAGGAGCACCTGCGCAGACTTAGGAGGAGCACGTGGAGAGAGGGGACCACGTTAGGGTTTTTGAGGGGAGCTAGCACTATAAAAGGTGGGAGAGCCATTCCATTTGGCATTATTGATGTTGATGATATTTGAGCTAGACTTCTGTCTTCTTGAGTACGCTGGCTGTTTAGCCTGTCTGCAGCACTGTTTAGTGCGATTGAGTGTCTCCGGTCGGAGATCTCACCCTTAGCCCCGGGGGACTTCGAGTGCCTGCTCGGGCAAGGTATTTCTTCAGTCTTTAGCAGGTGATTTGGTTGGGTGTTTGGCTGAGGAGCTGAGCTTCATTGGGTGACTGCGCAGTCTTTGGAGGGAGGACGCAGTTTGAGTTGGAGCTATTCAGTTGTGGGGATTTTTGCAGGAGATTCAGTGTTATTCGGCGTGGAGGTTCAGTCTTTATCAGTTGGAGAGTTTCCTGAGGGATTTGTGGCTCTATCTCAGCATATTTCATTTGGCATCTGCGCTGGGCCTGGAGGGACAACGTTTTTCCTTGAGGAGGGTTTCTGGGGTGATTTTCGGAGGTGGTCCATTTTGTTTATGGTTTCTGGGTTTTGTCCGGAGCGGTGAGTACAGGTGATCTACATATTTCGGCTCGTTAGGCGAAGAGGATCGACCCCTAGTTCCGGTTCGACTCGGCGGCGGTTTACGGCGGGTTCCGACGGTGAGGCCAGCGATTCTAATAACGTGTTTCTTTCGACACACGAGAGGGTTCTTCACTTGCCTTGTGCAAGGATAGGTGCTATTATTCTGATTATCCATTGTGCCCATTTATATTCTCAGATTAATAAAATGGCTTAGCATTCTTGGCATTTTATGTGTACTTGCTTTATGTTCTATTTCCGGCATTTTTCTATATAGTTGTATGTTTGTATTGCGTATGTTATTTGTCTGTTCTATTCGGGGATATTACAATGATATTCATATAGATACGCTCGGCTGTGTGCGGGCTATGTGGTCTGTGTGTGGGGGATAGCTACATACATTATTGAAGCAAGAGATAGGGGGGGAAAGCGGTGGGCGGGTGGGTTGGAGAACACCTGCGGAGGGGGGCCCCCGTGTGTTCGGTGGTGGACCTGGACTCCGGGAGCGACCGAGATATGCGAGAGAGAATCGAGGAAGCGGCTGTCGACGGTCCCCGATCAAACCGACCCGGGAAGACGATTGAGAGCGAGGAGCGATGCTATTCGGGAATCTCTTGAGAACAGCAAGGTCCTATGGCAGACGAGGAGGATGCGAGGAGATTTAGAGATGCACTCCTCCAACACATGCAGGATGTGTCGAGGCAGATGGAGTCAGTAGGACAGAGACTCACTGCGTTAGAGGTTAAGCAGCAGGAAACCCCATGGGGTTTTCAGATCGGTGAGGGATCGGGCACGTCCCACCATATGCCGGAGCGTGATGCTATCCCCATCATGGCATTGCATGCACCCACACGATCCACTATGCCCACATTCCTAGCGGAGGACACAGGGGCAGGAGCACAGCGGGATATTCCAACACCCACGCGATCCACTATGCCTACGTTCCTAGGGGAGGATACAGGGGCAGGAGCACAGCGGGAGCCAGAGCTTGATCCTGGCCAGATGGATGCTTACATTGCAGAGTACCTGGCACACGGGCCAGCGATCAGAGATCTTATCTCATTCAGAGATTATGTTCAGCTCCAGCGTGATGGTAGACCCCGTGATCATCACAGAGGGCACAGGCATCATCATGATGACCACCGCGCCGCTAGCAGGTTTCATTTGCCCACGTTTGATGGCACATCAAACATGTCGACAAAGTCTTGGGTAGAAAAGTTGGACATCTATTTCCAGCTTAATCAGATGTCGCAGTCAGAGGCCATCAAGGTGGCAACATTACATCTGGATGGTGAGGCCCAGGACTGGTGGTTTCATGGGATGGCGACACTCGGGCATTCTACAGTGGGGACATATGCCGAGTTTACCAGGAGGGTGATAGAGCGCTTTGACAGGAGGGATCCAGAGCAGCACTTCGTTGAGCTGACAAAGCTCAAGCAGACTGGGAGCCCAGAGACTTACATTTCAGACTTCTTGAGGGTTTCAGTGATGGTGCCTGATCTATCCGCGGCTCGGATGGTCTACATGTTTGTGGAGGGGTTGGCAGAGCCACTTCGTGGCCTAGTCAGGTCGACTAGACCAGCTACGCTTCAGGATGCCATCAGCAGGACCCGGGATTTACAGGATGTCTTACCCAGGACTCGGACCCCTTACCCCCAGAGACAGGCCTTCCAGCCTAAGGGGAAGGACACGAGGATTCCGCCTCCTAAGGCGAATCCTGGGCGAGGGCAGTTTGATGATGAGGCCAGGAGAGAGATGAAGAAGAAGCGGTTGTGCTTCACTTGCCAGGAGCCATGGGCACCGGGACATAGATGTGCTGCAGGGAAAGCACATTTCATTGAGGTCTTCTCCGAGAGCAGCGGGGAAGAGGACGAGGAGGATGACGTGGAGGCAGGAGATTGTTATGCAGCGCAGGGTACCTTACCACCTCCACCACTAGCAGCAGGTGGTGCATCATTTTCACCTACTGGAGGAGCTCTAGCAGCGTTGCGGGGAGTTCCCAAGTATTTGACGTTGCGCGCACGGGGGACAGTGCGTGGACAGCGGGTCTCAGTCTTGGTTGATAGTGGGGCCACCCACAACTTTATTGATGCACAGATGGTTGAGCGGAGAGGTATACAGACTGAGAGTTTTGATGGATTTTCCGTCTTGGTCCCAGGAGATCAGACCATGGTGTGTGCTCGGTATGTCCCCGAGTTATCAGTGACACTGACGATGGGCACTTATACATTGACAGATCATTTTTTCGTGGTGGGTATCCCAGACACCAACATGATATTGGGTGTTCAGTGGCTCATTACTCTGGGGAAGGTCACGACAGATTGGAAGGCCCTAGAGATGGAGTGGGATGATCCCAAGACAGGGAGGCATGAGAAGATACGGGGACAACACACATACCCACCTCAGACAGTGTCGGCACATAGGATGGAGGCAACCTTCCGTAAGGGAGACATAGAGTGGGCCGTAGAGTTGCGAGCTTCAGAGGCAGTAGATACAGGTCAGGCAGTGCATCCTGAGTTACAGACTATCCTCGACAGGTATGCCGTAGTGTTCGGGGATATTCCACCAGGGCAGCCACCGGATTGGGGGTTTGAGCATACTATTGAGCTTGAGCAGGGTATACAGGCAGTGATCACCACACCGTATAGGCATCCCAAGGCCTATCGGGATGAGATAGAGCGTGCTATTCAGGAGTTGCTGGCCCTTGGTCACATTCGGCCAAGCACAAGTCCTTTTGCTTCTTCCGTGGTGTTGGTGAAGAAGAAGGACGGCACATTGCGGATGTGCATTGACTACAGGGCTCTGAATAAGAAGACCCTGAAGAACAGGTACCCCATTCCCAGGATCGATGAGCTGATGGACGAGTTGAGAGGAGCACGGTTCTTCTCAAAGATTGACTTGAGATCTGGGTACCATCAGATACGCGTGAGGGAACAGGATATTTCCAAGACCGCCTTCAGGTGTCATTATGGGCACTTCGAGTTCCTGGTTATGCCTTTTGGGCTGACCAATGCACCCGCTACCTTTCAGTCGTGCATGAACCACATCTTCAGGGGTCATCTGTGGAAGTTTGTGCTGGTCTTCTTCGATGACATACTTATATATAGCAGGACTTGGGAGGAGCATCTCCAACATATTGAGACAGTGTTGCACATCTTGGAGGAGCAGCAGTTCTATGCCAAGCTCTCCAAATGCGAGTTCGGATTGACGGAGATGCTGTACTTGGGGCATATTATAGGAGTGGACGGGGTGAGAGTCCACGAGGAGAAGATCAGGGCCATCAGAGATTGGCCAGAGCCGAGGAACGTGACTGAGCTTCGGGGATTTATTGGCATTTGCACTTACTACAGGAAGTTCATCAAAGGTTTCTCACAGCTTGCTGCACCCCTCACGGACTTGACGAGGAAGGGGGCATTCAGTTGGTCGGATACAGCACAGCGAGCCTTTGATCGGCTCAAGGAGGTGATGAGCAGTTGCCCCGTGCTTGCATTGCCGGATTTCACGCAGCCATTTATCTTGGAGTGCGATGCGTCAGGAGAGGGGATTGGCGCAGTACTGATGCAGGGTGGTCATCCTATAGCTTTTGAGAGCCGGAAGCTCCTTCCACATGAGAGGTTGTATTCCATATACGACAAGGAGATGTTGGCCATTATGCATGCATTGGCCAAATACCGGCAGTATTTAGTGGGCAGCAGATTCAGGGTGAGGTCAGATCACAACAGCCTCAGGTACTTTTTGGAGTAGAAGCAGTTGCAGGAGAGGCAGCAGAAATGGATCAGTAAGATCCAAGCCTATGACTTTGACATTGAGTACGTCAAAGGCAAGAATAACGTGGTGGCAGATGCCCTTTCCCGTAGACCGGCCACGTTATCTCTTATGAGCTTGGACGCTGATTGGAGGGCTCGACTGTTGGTGGAGTACTCCAAGGACAAATTTGCTTGTGAGGTGTTGGATGGGCAGGTGGCAGATGACAGGTACAGGGTGGTTGACGAGATTATCTATTACAGGGACAGGATCTTCTTGACTGAGGGGTCTCAGCTTAAGAAGAAGATACTCCATGCCTCACACGATTCTCCATTGGCGGGCCATCAGGGGTTCACCAAGACCTACAGAGCCATCAGGGAGAGGTTCTCGTGGAAGGACCTCAAGGAGGACGTACTCCAGCATGTCAGGGAGTGCGATGTTTGTCAGAGAAACAAGGGAGAGATGAGGCATCCAGCAGGGTTGTTGCAGCCTCTTCCCATTCCGGAGGGGAAATGGGAGAGCATATCGATGGACTTCATCACAGGGTTGCCCATGGTGCAGGGCAAGGACTGCATCTTTGTCGTCGTTGACCGACTGACGAAGTATGCTCATTTTTTCGCCATATCCGCACACCACACAGCAGCACAGGTGGCCGAGCTGTTCTTCAGGGAGATTTTCAGGTTGCATGGTCTACCTAAGACCATTGTCAGTGACCGGGACAGCCGCTTCATGGGCGGATTCTGGCGGGAGCTTTTCCGACTAGTGGGGACAGAGTTGACGCCGAGCACTAGTTATCACCCCCAGACGGACGGACAGACAGAGATAGTTAACAAGTGGCTGGAGGGCTACTTGCGTAACTATGTCAGTGGACAGCAGAGGGCATGGCTGAAGTGGCTGCATTTGGGAGAGTATTGCTACAACACGACGCATCACATGACCATTGGTATGTCACCATTCTATGCTTTGTATGGATATCATCCTTTATCTTTTGTGGACATGATGTTTGGTGCTAGTAGGGCTCCGAGAGCCAAGATCTGGATCCAAGAGAGCCAGGATATCCTCCGAGCTCTCAAGGATAACATAGCCACAGCGTAGAATCAACAGAAGTTGTATGCTGATAGGGGTCGGGTGGAGAGACACTTTGAGGTAGGAGACTTGGTCTACCTGCGACTACAGCCATATCGACAGTCTTCACTTAAGTAGAAGGGGGCTGAGAAGCTTAAGCCCCGTTTTTATGGGCCATACAGGGTGATACGCAGGATTGGGCAGGTTGCATACGAGTTGGAGCTGCCCCAAGGCAGCAAGATCCATAACATTTTCCATGTATCATGCCTGAAAAAGGCATTGGGCCAGCAGGTGACAGTCACGGATGAGCTACCACCCACGGATGATGAGGGGCATCTGGTGTTGCAGCCGGAGGCTATTATTGATACCAGGGAGAGGCAGCTGCGGAGCAGGACGATCCGGGAATTCTTGGTGAGGTGGAAGAATTTGCCGGATGAGGATGCCACTTGGGAGGATGAGAGGATTTTACAGCATCCATCACTTCAGTTGCTTGAGGACAAGCAACATTTTGCCGGGGGAGACTGTAATATTCCTAATTAGCACCGCTAATTGGAATATTAGATTTTTGTATAGTTCTGCCGCCTATAGTTAATTAATAAATAAAAGTGAGAAAAGAGGGGCTAACTCACTTAAATAAAATAAAGTGTTTCCCTAGTAGGAGAAACGTTATAACTTAAAGGGGAGCCTTGGGGGTCCACACCACGTATGAGGGAGGCCTCACGTAGCCTCTAGGAGCATCTGTGCAGACTTGGGAGGAGCATGTGGAGAGAGGGGGACCACGTTAGGGTTTTTTGAGGAGAGCTAGCATTATAAAAGGTGGGAGAGCCATTTCATTTGGCATTATTGATGTTGATGATATTTGAGCTAGACTTCTGTCTTCTTGAGCACACTGGCTGTTTAGCCTGTCTGCAGCACTGTTTAGTGCGATTGAGTGTCTCCAGTCGGAGATCTCACCCTTAGCCCCGGGGGACTTCGAGTGCCTGCTCGGGCAAGGTATTTCTTCAGTCTTTAGCAGGTGATTTGGTTGGGTGTTTTGCTGAGGAGCTGAGCTTCATTGGGTGACTGCGCAGTCTTTGGAGGGAGGACGCAGTTGGAGTTGGAGCTGTTCAGTTGTGGGGATTTCTGCAGGAGATTCAGTGTTATTCGACGTGGAGGTTCAGTCTTTATCATTTGGAGAGTTTCCTGAGGGATTTGTGGCTCTATCTCAGCATATTTCATCTGGCATCTGCGCTGGGCCTGGAGGGACAGCGTTTTTCCTTGAGGAGGGTTTCTGGGGTGATTTTCGGAGGTGGTCCATTTTGTTCATGGTTTCTGGGTTTGGTCCGGAGCAGTGAGTACAGGTGATCTACAGATTTTCAGCTCATTCCGGCGAGGGGATCAACCCCTAGTTCCAGTTCATTCCAGCAACAGCAGTTTATGGCAGTTTCTTCCAGCAGCTGGGACGCAGTTTCTGTAGCAGCCATTTCCTGTTTCTGAGAGGGTTCTTCACTTGCCTTGTGCAAGGATAGGTGCTCTTATTCTGATTATACATTGTACCCATTTATATTCTCAGATTAATAAAATGGCTTAGCATTCCTGGCATTTTACGTGTACTTGCTTTATATTCTATTTCCGGCATTTTCCTATATAGTTGTATGCTTGTATTGCTGTGTATTGCTGTCTATTTCCTATTCGGGATATTACAATTCTCCTCCACCTCCTTCTTGATCATTGAACCGCTACTGTTGTCGCCCTCAAGTTGACACTTGAGTAAGTCTCTCCTCATCTCTTCTTCCTGAAGCGCTGCTCACATTGACTCCGAGTTCGACAAATTTTCTTTGCCCAGGATGCTCTGCACAAAGACTTGGTAGTCCCCTGACACTGAGTTCAGGGCCAATCTGACCATCTCTGTGGCCCTAGGAGTTGCTCCTACGGCTGCCAACTGATCTTAGTTTTCCTGAAGTCTAGACAGGAGTGGATCAATATGCTCTCCCTTATGCATCCTGGTGGTCCGCATTTTCTCCTCTAGAAACATCTTCTGCTATTCGAAGGACCCCTCATACAATGTGGCCAACCCTTCCCACATCTCCCTTGTTGTCCCTTTGCTGGAAATGGGAGACACGATGCGATCCTTCACTCCATCGAGGATCAATCTTTTGGCCTTTGCCATATTCTTCTTGAATGCCCTTAGTGGTGCTGCATCCACTGGTTCAGCCTAAGCACTATCAATAAAGTGCTTGAGGTCATGCTCACCTAGAAGGAAGGAGATCCTTGCCTTCCAGACTACATAGTTGGAGTCACCCTCCAATCGGTCCTGGTCACGCAATCCGCTGGTGGCCATCTCACCCAACTGCTGTCGATCTGCTGTCTCTCACCCTCTACGCAGCTGGCTTTACGCACTCCTTGTGGAGCTAGCCACAACATTTGCTGTTACTACACGGGGAGTTTGAGTTTCTTGAGAAAGAAGCTTACTGAGGTCAGAAATCCCAAAACTGTGTTTCAGCTACTCTTCCTGATGCTCTGCACCAGCAATCACTACTGCGCAGTCAACTGCGTCCCTCTAGCTGCTAATCTGCGTAGATCTGTGGCGCAGCTCCCTTTGCCTCATAAAAACAACTATTAATTTTGGGCAACTAGGTCCAAACTCCATGTTGCATTTCTCATATGATGATGATGATATTTTTGTTGAATTCCTCTTTCGGAGAGGTGCAATATTGATCTAAATATCATCTTGTTTGGATGAGCAGAACTTATATTTTGAATTTATTTTCCACACATGTGCAAATTGTCAAGGTCGGCCAGAATTTAATGTAGGCTCACAAGCCCCAAAAGATGTGTCACACACCCTCATTGATGGATATAAATTGGAGAGAGATGATGCTCATTTCATCACACACATTCTTCCTCTTCTGATTGGTTCGTACAACCTTTGGAGGCTTCTCTCTCTCTCCCACGTGTGAAACAGGCTGGTGAAGTTTTCAGACTATTTTAGGGCTTTCTGGACAACGTTGACTTTGGGTCAACCCTCATGCTTTGACTGCATTTTCTGCCGAGAAATTTCGATTTTGGAAGGCCACATTGGAGGGCACAAAAATCGAGGAAATCTGTTAACTTTGACTGCAGCGTTGACCGCAGCATTGACTGTCTTTGACTGCATGAAATTGACTTGCGTTGATTGGTTTTGAGGGCTGGTTGTGGGTTGTGTGTGACACTGAAGAAAGGCCGAGTTTGAACGAGTTTGACTGAACCTCTGAGAGGTTGGAAGAGCTGGTTTAACCAACAAAAGTCTTTGCTGGCTAGGGCATCTTGTTGACTTCTGTAACAAACATTTCTCTCTATATTTGCTGGACAAGAAGAATTAAAAATTCTGAAATATTATATTGGCTTGTTTTCTGTCGATCTATTATTATGTTCTATCAGCATTTACTTTCATGTTTATGTGATTGCTAATTTGAATTGGGCCTATATGAAAGATTGAAGTAAACCGCATTAAGCATAGAACATCCCATGGTTATCTAAAATTAACATGGTATCAGTGCTAAGGTGAAGACAAAGCCCAAGCTAGTGTGAAAAGCAATCACCGAAGAAGTTGTCTTATCAAGGACCAATGGCCTCCTGAACCTACAAGGGTTTCAAATTTGATAATAAGCTGATTGATAAGTTTGATTATCATGCTTGGAAGATGTCTTTAGATTTGGTATTGGAAGATCAAGATGTCATGGATTATGTGCAAGGGAAGATAAATGAGCCTCCATCAAATGCACCGGATGCCACAAAGATGAAGTATAGAAAAGGAGAAATCAAGGCGAAGATCATTATCAAGGATTCTATACATAAGCACTTGGTTGTTTATATCTTTGAGCTAGGCACATCTATAGAGATGTATGATAAGTTGGTTAGCATGTTTAGGGCTAGCAATGCTAATCAAGTTCTCTTTTTCAAGAACAAGTTGAAGAATATCAAGAAGGGCAAAGAAGAATCCATTCAATCCTATTTTATGAGGCTCACAGAAATCAGGAATGATCTCTTAGCTATTGGAGAAGGAGTAGCTGACCGAGAGCTCGTTCTCATTGCTCTTGGAGGACTCCCCCGAGACTAGTATGTATTTAATACTAAGATTCTTAATAACAATGTGATTCCTGATTTTGATGAATTATTGACGAGATGCACTCAAGAGGAAACAAGGATGATGGTGAGAGACCATCCCTCGAATGGGAATGGAGGTGACCCTACTGCCTTCATCGCTCATGTAAAGCAAAGGAACAATGGTGGTTCGAGAAATCAAAACCATGGAAGAGCGGGTACCAAAGGAAGAAAAAGAAGATGTTACACTTGTAACAAGTTTGGTCACTATGCAAGAGAGTGCCCCAATAGAAGGGACTCTCCTAGAGATGATGACAACAACAACTTTAGGGGGAGTGGAAATCAAAGGAACAATAGGCTGTGTTGTCGCACAGATTGTCTAGGCACCGCGACAACGGCTCAGATTGGGGGCTGTCACTCTTATCCCCAATCTCTCTCTTTAAACTGTCTCCTTGCAAGTTAAGGGAGGTAGACCCTATTATAAATGAGGATGACAAATCCAGGAGACACAGCTAAAACATCAAATACTTATAAAATTAACAGGATTTCACAGATCTAGATTAGATTTCACGTTTATGATCAGTGCCTTAAGGAGTCATACAAAATCCCATTATGCAATTATAAACCAGTAAATGATGACTAACTGCTGCTTATTAAACCACGATTGATCATGATGATATCCAATTAAAAACACCACAATCATGAATAATGAAAATGCCAGCTGTTTAAGATGTTCCAAAATTAAGATGTTCCAGTATTACCCAACTCGTAAATTAAAATATCCACAGTCAAACTTAGATAAAAATTTTAAGGCTCAGTGGACCATTGAAATTTTTTTATATTTTGTATTTTCTAATTTTTTTTAGCTTTTTGGGAAATTTTGTAATTATTTTATTATTTTTTATTTTTCAAATCTAGAATTAAAGATCTAAATCTAAACAAGACCAAAATCAAAATTAAACTAAGTTAAAGACTAAACTAAAGCTAAATTAAAATTTAATATTTAAAATTTAAAATCTAAAGTTAGACTAAATTTAAACTAAAACAAACTCACTAAAACTAAATTAAAATTTGAAGTCCTAAAGCACTAAACTAAAAAATTCGACTAAGTTAAAACCTAAGAATAAAAAGAAACTAATCTAGAATTAAACTACAACCAAAACTATGCTAAATGAAATAAAAAAAATTAAAATTTAACTCTAAAAAAAAAAACCTAACGCTAACCCTTCTCAAATTTAAATGAAATTACAACTAACGCTAACCTAGATCGAACTAACCAAACGCTTAAAGGAAATAACTATTGAAAACTGAAACTAAAGCCGACTTTTAAAAATTCGAAATCTGAAACCACTTTGAAAACATAAAACGCATATGAATAATTTCGATTTGTTATGTCTGCGTGAATTTCATTTGTCGTTTTGCAGGTTGAAGGGGATCACGGACGACAGACCTAGACGCAAGGGCAAAACGAATTTGAAATGTATGTTTTGCTGTTCGTAGTTTGTGTTATCTGCAGGTCAATGTGCCGCCGGCTGGGGAAATGGATCGACGGAGGGTCAAGGATGAGGACGGCTTCAGCAAGGGCAGAGAGATGTGTATGTGCAGCGTACGAAGAGACAGCGGATTGAAGGAGGAAGGGATCGGACAGGAAAAAAAACGATGAATGGGTCCAAAGGTAGATGCAAAAGAGCGAAGGCTGCTGTTCGGTGAGTTTGCACAACAGAAGAAATGAAAGCAAAGATGAATCTGAGCTGTATTTCGATGGATCTCAAAGGGCAATAGATGAAGCAATGATTGGAACCCAGTACGCATAGAATTTCCTCAGTAGACTTTAAATTTTCTTCATTTAAGCTCAGATCTCCTGCTCCCTTAAAATCGAAAAAATGCCCAGATTTGTCCACAGTGGGAATTTGAGGCCAGATCTGGCCTTTGGAGGTTAGATCTGCCTTAGATCTAAAAAAAATTTCTGATTCAAACCCTTAACCTGCAAAAGACAGCCAGATCTGAAGATATACACACCATGAAACAATTAAAACCCTCACAGTCCTAAATTTTTTTTTACAAATTTACAACTAATTTACAAAATTAAAACCCTCATGGTCAGATCTAAATCCGTTTTAGCACAATTTTCAGAGATTTAAAGTTTTAGTGAGAGGCACAAGCCTTCGAAACCCTGCAAAATCACAAATATCGTAAGATAGACCCGAAATTTAACAAATAAAGAGCTTATCAGATTTATGCTTATTGAGAGTCGGCTGGTCCAACCGAAGACTTCCCCAGACGCCCAATCTTAAAAAATTTCTCTGCACACTTAGATCCGAACTTTAGACTGATAGAGATTTAAGAAAACAACATGAGACCCTTAGAAAAATCAGAATGTTATTTTATAAACCCAGAAAACTGCACAAGATACCTGTATGCAGATTAATCCATGTAGGCCATCAACCATAAAATGCAAGAAACCAAGTAGCAGAGTTTAGAGACAATTCACCACATAGATCTGAGAAGGAACATCCAGAGTTGTAACCCCAAAGTCTTTATGCTTTATTCCTCAAAAAAGAGTTTACAAGAGCTTCTAAGAGCAAGTGCACGATCCTGAGATCGGATGACTCAATACTGACAAAGACCTCTAAATTTATAGGACAAGATCTCTAACGGCTAGTTTGGATGATCCTCGTCAAAATAATCTCAACCGTTCAAAAGATTTAATTATCTTTTAATCCGGAGCGTTGAAATTAAAATTTTGGGGAAAAAACGAATTTATCATTTAATTCAATTTTAATTAACTCAAAATATTATTTTTGAGTTAATTACCCCAAAATTTTGACCTTGACTTAACCACCAAGGCCCAAGGGTCCAATATTTCTTAAAATTCTCAATATTCCCTTGGCCTGGGGTTGTCAAAATCATTTTCCAAGGACCCACAAATTTTGCCTTTAAAGATTTAATCCTAATTTAGGACCCTAAATTAATTAAATTTCTGGTTTAGGATTTTATTAATTAATTGACCAGAAATTTTAATTAATTGACTAAGAGGGGATTATAATTATTTTTCCAACCCTCTTTTACATGAGATAATAGATTTACATACATGAAGGGGGAAAACCCATTTGTATATACCCTCAAATAAATACCCAATTCTGCGACTCAAAACATGATTTAGTAGACCAAGTAGTTGAAACTACTTTTACAAGGACTCGATAGAAACACTAGGACTCACTTAGTATGCTGATGACAAAATCCACCCTAGCTTTGGGGTGAGGCTGGAGAGAAAAACTCTGCCGATCACTTTCGTGAATCAGTGAGACAAAAAGCCTCCTAGGATAGAGATCATCAACAACATACTAGGCTTACCTAGGTTGTTACATACATGGACGGTCTTACTTAGATCATTTACATCATTACATGCAGAATGGGTTTACATCATTATAAAACTGTCAACTGTCGATGAAATCTGGATGATGGAATCTGAATGGCGCAACCATGTCGAACATGACGAATCCCATTTCAAAAAATGGGGGTGTACTGCTATGGGGTAGTTGACAAAGTGCGGTTAACATCTGGCTCTACTTGGGGACACGTTGCTTCATTGAAGGAATGTGAGAATCCAGAATCTGCATCCAAGCAACACACAAGATTACATAAGTAGCGTCCATCCAAATATCAATCATATAACATTAAGCTCATGAAAAATAGAAGCTCTTATTATTCTACTTAACATGAAAAGTAAATCTACTCTAACTGCAAAAATGAAATGCTGAAATAACAAGTGGTAGGGTTAGAAATACGATACAAAGGATGCCCTGTGGCATCAAATGTGCTCAATATAGTGTATGCCGAGCATCTGCCTGCTTTCAGGCAAGTCTGTGGGCTGCTTTTCAGATGTACCATGTCCAATCTTGCATAATGTAGGACTCTGTCTTATCCGAATGTCAAGCTGCTCTCAACCATCAGACGAATCAAACCACTTACTTCTTCTTTTCTGCTTCTTTCTCTTCTTCTGAGTGGGTTGTGATGTCAGCAATGAGACCACTGTAGATTTCTTGTCCTCATCTTGAAGATTTTTGTACACAATATCTGAAGAACCCAGCGCATGACCAATGTTATTCTGGATATACTTTGTCAATGGTGATACATAAGCTTGGTCTTTCTCAACATCCTTTGAAACCATAGTTAAATCCTCCGTGTGATGAGATGAGAAAGGCTTTTGCAAACAAGAAGTCTTGTGATTTGTTGATGAATCTTCATAATCAAATTTCGGCTGAAACATTTGTATATGTAATTTTTCCATTTTTTCCAACCTTTCCTGTATGGAACTCATTTCTAACAAGTGATTTTCCTTTATGGTATTCATTTCCAACAAGTGATTTTCCTTCATGGTATTCATTTCCTGGGTGTGTCTTGCTTCCATGATGGACATCTGATTAGAATGATTAACTTCCATTATCTTTAACCTGTTTTCCATGACATTTATTTCCTTAACATGACTTTCTTCCATGGAAGTTATCTTATTTTGAAGACTGATTTGGTTAGCTTCCATGTTTTGAATTATTTGCATATGACTGGGTTGCACATCCTTAATCATCTGAGCTAGTTCCTTAACCTGACTTTCATGATCTTCTATATGCACGTGATAGTTCTTACCAACAACATTAATTTGATGACTTGACCTTGCCATTCTACTAGCTATGATCCTTTTGACAATGGGACAAGTAGCCTCTTCATGAAGAGCATCACAAACTCTACAATAAGGCAGAGCTTCATCCACAAGATTTGCAAACTCAAATTGATTTGTCAGTCTCTGCTCATAAGATAGGTCTCTTTTCTGCAAAGCATTATTATTTCTAGGCTGGGAATTCTGCGTTCGAGCTCTTTCCATTTGGACCAATCTAGTCTGTAAGACACTTATTTCCTTAGCATGTTCAAAGATCAATTTCGCTTGATTAAGCTCCATGCTTTCAAGTTTCTGCATTAACCTTTTCACAGGGTGATCATCATCTTCTAGAGGTTCTTTTAACTTAGTATCTGTCAAAGATCTATCAAAATCTGGAGTTTTGGACATTCCAGATGCTTTCTTATCCTTTTCAATCTCCTCAGCTAAAGATTGACAAGCTTTATAATTTGCAGTTTTAGCCCATCTTAACTCATATGCAGTATCAGAATCAAAAGCATCAATGTAAAAATTCAGAAGAGACCCATCAGGAGGTTTATGAGTTTGAGATATTTCTCTAAGAATACCATTAAATCTCCTGTTAAATTCTTCAGTCGTTTCATTTTCTTTCTTTTCTATGGTACTGATATCTATTACCAAATGCCTATCTTCCCTTTTATCACCATACTTTTCCTTAAAAGCAGTTACAATTGATTCAAAAGTATTAAATGAATTCTCAGGCTTTTCCGTAAACCATTCAACAACATCCTCGCCAAAAGTAAGAACAAAAGTTTTCATCTTTACATCATTGAAATTATTATTTGCAACTGCAATTCTATTCCACCAGTTAATGAAAGCAAACAAATGAGATTTAACACTGACTGCATCATTTCCTTGAAAGATAGGTAATTTATCCATTTGAGGGAGATCATGGGGATAACCCTGAATATTAGCAAAATTACACGGGGCAAAAATATCCATGATATCGTTTTTAAGATTTTAGAAATAGATTTGTGTTCAAGAATAGTCAAAAGGTCCTCAAGAAGCAAACTTCTTAGCAGGAACTCTTGTAAGAGATGAAAGAAATGGAGTCGCCACTTGAACATGAAACTAATTCTAAAACAGAAGAAATAATCGAGAGATAGCAGATGGATATCAGAGGGGGATTCTTGTCTGGGAATAAAAAGATGAATAAGTGGAGTCGCCACCCAAACAAGAAGCCAGCCAAAATGTCGAGGTGCTAAAGATGAAATGATTAGTGAGATGATGAAAGATAAGATGATGAAGAGATGAAAGAACGCCAGAAAATGTGATTCCTTACAACAGGCTAATGAATGGCGATGAAAGATCAGAAGATTATAAAATGTCGTCAAGACCAAGGACAGAAAAACTCTATCCCCGGCAACGGTGCCAAAAAATGTTGTCGCACAGATTGTTTAGGCACCGCGACAACGGCTCAGATTGGGGGCTGTCACTCTTATCCCCAATCTCTCTCTTTAAACTGTCTCCTTGCAAGTTAAGGGAGGTAGACCCTATTATAAATGAGGATGACAAATCCAGGAGACATAGCTAAAACATCAAATACTTATAAAATTAACAGGATTTCACAGATCTAGATTAGATTTCACGTTTATGATCAGTGCCTTAAGGAGTCATACAAAATCCCATTATGCAATTATAAACCAGTAAATGATGACTAACTGCTGCTTATTAAACCACGATTGATCACGATGATATCCAATTAAAAACACCACAATCATGAATAATGAAAATGCCAGCTGTTTAAGATGTTCCAGTATTACCCAACTCGAAATTAAAATATCCACTGTCAAACTTAGATAAAAATTTTAAGGCTCAGTGGACCATTGAAATTTTTTTATATTTTGTATTTTCTAATTTTTTTTAGATTTTTGGGAAATTTTGTAATTATTTTATTATTTTTTATTTTTCAAATCTAGAATTAAAGATCTAAATCTAAACAAGACCAAAATCAAAATTAAACTAAGTTAAAGACTAAACTAAAGTTAAATTAAAATTTAATATTTAAAATTTAAAATCTAAAGTTAGACTAAATTTAAACTAAAACAAACTCACTAAAACTAAATTAAAATTTGAAGTCCTAAAGCACTAAACTAAAAAATTCGACTAAGTTAAAACCTAAGAATAAAAAGAAACTAATCTAGAATTAAACTACAACCAAAACTATGCTAAATGAAATAAAAAAAATTAAAATTTAAAACTAAAAAAAAAAAACTAACACTAACCCTTCTCAAATTTAAATGAAATTACAACTAACGCTAACCTAGATCGAACTAACCAAATGCTTAAAGGAAATAACTATTGAAAACTGAAACTAAAGCCGACTTTTAAAAATTCGAAATTTGAAACCACTTTGAAAACATAAAACGCATATGAATAATTTCGATTTGTTATGTCTGCGTGAATTTCATTTGTCGTTTTGCAGGTTGAAGGGGATCACGGACGGCAGACCTAGACGCAAGGGCAAAACGAATTTGAAATGTATGTTTTGCAGGTCAACGTGCCGCCGGCTGGGGAAATGGATCGACGGAGGGTCAAGGATGAGGACGGCTTCAGCAAGGGCAGAGAGATGTGTATGTGCAGCGTACGAAGAGACAGCGGATTGAAGGAGGAAGGGATCAGACAGGAAAAATAAACGATGAATGGGTCCAAAGGTAGATGCAAAAGAGCGAAGGCTGCTGTTCGGTGAGTTTGCACAGCAGAAGAAATGAAAGCAAAGATGAATCTGAGCTGTATTTCGATGGATCTCAAAGGGCAATAGATGAAGCAATGATTGGATCCCAGTACGCATAGAATTTCCTCAGTAGACTTTAAATTTTCTTCATTTAAGCTCGGATCTCCTGCTCCCTTAAAATCGAAAAAATGCCCAGATTTGTCCACAGTGGGAATTTGAGGCCAGATCTGGCCTTTGGAGGTTAGATCTGCCTTAGATCTAAAAAAAATTTCTGATTCAAATCCTTAACCTGCAAAAGACAGCCAGATCTGAAGATATACACACCATGAAACAATTAAAACCCTCACAGTCCTAAATTTTTTTTTACAAATTTACAACTAATTTACAAAATTAAAACCCTCATGGTCAAATTTAAATCCGTTTAAGCACAATTTTCAAAAGTTTAAAATTTTTAGTGAGAGGCACAAGCCTTTGAAACCCTGCAAAATCACAAATATCGTAAGATAGACCCGGAATTTAACAAATAAAGAGCTTATCAGATTTATGCTTATTGAGAGTCGGCTGGTCCAACCGAAGACTTCCCCAGACGCCCAATCGTAAAAAAAATTTCCCTGCACACTTATATCTGAACTTTAGAATGATAGAGATTTAAGAAAACAACATGAGACCCTTGGAAAAATCAGAATGTTATTTTATAAACCCAGAAAACTGCACAAGATACCTGTATGCAGATTAATCCATGTAGGCCATCAACCATAAAATGCAAGAAACCAAGTAGCAAAGTTTAGAGACAATTCACCACATAGATCTGAGAAGGAACATGCAGATTTGTAACCCCAAAGTCTTTATGCTTTATTCCTCAAAAGTTTACAAGAGCTTCTAAGAGCAAGTGCACGATCCTGAGATCGGATGATCCAAGAATGAGAAAGACCTCTAAATTTATAGGACAAGATCTCTAACGGCTAGTTTGGATGATCCTCATCAAAATAATCTCAACCGTCCAAAAGATTTAATTATCTTTTAATCCGGAGCGTTGAAATTAAAATTTTGGGAAAAAACGAATTTATCATTTAATTCAATTTTAATTAACTCAAAAATACTATTTTTGAGTTAATTACCCCAAAATTTTGACTTTGACTCAACCACCAAGGCCCAAGGGTCCAATATTTCTTAAAATTCTCAATATTCCCTTGGCCTGGGGCTGTCAAAATCATTTTCCAAGGACCAACAAATTTTGCCTTTAAAGATTTAACCCTAATTTAGGACCCTAAATTAATTAAATTTCTGGTTTAGGATTTTATTAATTAATTGACCAGAAAATTTAATTAATTGACTGAGAGGGGATTATAATTATTTTTCCAACCCTCTTTTACATGAGATAATACATTTACATACATGAAGGGGGAAAACCCATTTGTATAGACCCTCAAATAAATACCCAATTCTGCGACTCAAAACATGATCTAGTAGACCAAGTAGTTGAAACTACTTTTACAAGGACTCGATAGAAACACTAGGACTCACTTAGCATGCTGATGATAAAATCCACCCTAGCTTTGGGGTGAGGCTGGAGGGAAAAACTCTGCCGATCACTTTCGTGAATCAGTGAGACAAAAAACCTCCTAGAATGGAAGTCATCAACAACATACTAGGCTTACCTAGGTAGTTACATACATGGACGGTCTTACTTAGATCATTTACATCATTACATGCAGAATGGGTTTACATCATTTATAACAATGTCAACTGTCGATGAAATCTGGATGATGGAATCTGAATGGCGCAACCATGTCGAACATGACGAATCCCATTTCAAAAAATGGGGGTGTACTGCTATGGGGTAGTTGACAAAGTGCGGTTAACAGGCTGAAAGGAAGGAAGAAGGCTCCCTCTGATCGAAGTGGAAATGGCAACCTTTCAAGAGGTCAAGGAATTCCAGGTATGATGAATCTATTATTTTTGATAGGAAAAATGAATATATTCTTATATCTGCCCTCTCTGCTGCATCTCCTTCAGATACACTGGATAATTGGTTGATTGATAGTGGTGCCTCAAGGCACTTCACTGGATGCAAGGAAGCCCTCTCTGATTTGATTGAAAATGATACTAATTTGGAAATTATCCTTGGAGACAATGCTACCTATCCCGTGAAAGGGACGGGGACTGTGACACTTCATCTAAATCAAGGTCAAGTCCTCTGCTTGCAAGGTGTGTTGTATGTACCTGGCTTGAAGAAGAATCTAGTGTCTATCTCGACAATGGAAGACAAAGGATTCAAGGTGGCATTCATCGATGGAAAGGTACGCATTTGGAAGAGGAATTTCAAAGAAGCGTTCACTCTTGGTTTTAGAGTTGATACACTTTATTAGGTTGGAGGAAGTCCACTGGGGGCCATGACATGTGACATTCCGAGATATTTTTGTTGAATTCCTCTTTCGGAGAGGTGCAAGATTGATCTAAATATAATCTTGTTTGGATGAGCAGAACTTATATTTTGAATTTATTTTCCACAGATGCAAATTGTCAAGGTCGGCCAGAATTTAATGTAGGCTCACAAGCCCCAAAAGGTGTGTCACAGACCCGCATTGATGGATATAAATTGGAGAGAGATGATGCTCATTTCATCACGCACATTATTCCTCTTCTGATTGGTTCGTACAACCTTTGGAGGCTTCTCTCTCTCTCCCACGTGTGAAACAGGTTGCTGAAGTTTTCAGACTGTTTTAGGGCTTGTTGGACAACGTATACTTTGGGTCAACCCTCATGCTTTGACTGCGTTTTCTGCCCAGAAATTCCGATTTTGGAAGGCCGTATTGGAGGGCACAAAAATCGAGGAAATCCGTTGACTTTGACTATAGCGTTGACTGTCTTTGACTGCATGAAATTGACTTGCGTTGACTGGTTTTGAGGGCTGGTTGTGGGTTGTGTGTGACACTGAAGAAAGGCCGAGTTTGAACGAGTTTGACTGAACCTCTGAGAGGTTGGAAGAGTTGGTTTAACCAACAAAAGTCTTTGCTGGCTAGGGCATCCTGTTGACTTCTGTAACAAACATTTCTCTCTATATTTGCTGGACAAGAAGAATTACAAATTCTGATTTATTATATTGGCTTGTCTTTTGTCGATCTATTATTATGTTCTATCAACATTTACTTTCATGTTTATGTGACTGCTAATTTGAATTGGGCCTATATGAAAGATTGAAGTAAACCGCATTAAGCATAGAACATCCCATGGTTATCTAAAATTAACATGGTATCAGTGCTAAGGTGAAGAAAAAGCCCAAGCTAGTGTGAAAAGAAATCACCGAAGAAGTTGTCTTATCAAGGACCAATGGCCTCCTGAACCTACAAGGGTTTCAAATTTGATAATAAGCTGATTGATAAGTTCGATTATCATGCTTGGAAGATGTCTTTAGATTTGGTATTGAAAGATCAAGATGTCATGGATTATGTGCAAGGGAAGATAAATGAGCCTCCATCAAATGCACCGGTTGCCACAAAGACGAAGTATAGGAAAGGAGAAATCAAGGCAAAGATGATTATCAAGGATTCTATACATAAGCACTTGGTTGCTTATATCTTTGAGATAGGTACATCTATAGAGATGTATGATAAGTTGGTTAGCATGTTCAGGGCTAGCAGTGCTAATCAAGTTCTCTTTTTCAAGAACAAGTTGAAGAATATCAAGAAGGGCAAAGAAGAATCCATTCAATCCTATTTTATGAGGCTCACAGAAATCAGGAATGATCTCTTAGCTATTGGAGAAGGAGTAGCTGACCGAGAGCTCGTTATCCTTGCTCTTGGAGGACTCCCCCGAGACTAGTATATATTTAATACTAAGATTCTTAATAACAATGTGATTCCTGATTTTGATGAATTATTGACGAGATGCACTCAAGAGGAAACAAGGATGATGGAGAGAGACCATCCGTCGAATGGGAACGGAGGTGACCCTATTGCCTTCACCTCTCATGTAAAGAAGAGGAACAATGGTGGTTCGAGAAATCAAAATCATGGAAGAGCAGGTACCAAAGGAAGAAAAGGAAGATGTTACACTTGTAACAAGTTTGGTCACTATGCAAGAGAGTGCCTCAATAGAAGGGACTCTCCTAGAGATGATGACAACAACAACTTCAGGGGTAGTGGAAATCAAAGAAACAATAGGTTGAAAGGAAAGAGGAAGGCTCCCTTTGATTGAAGTGGAAATGGGCAACCTTTCAAGAGGTCAAGGAATTCCAGGTATGATGAATCTATTATTGTTGATAGGAAAAATGAATATATTCTTATATCTGCCCTCTTTGCTGCATCTCCTACAGATACACTGGATAATTGGTTGATTTATAGTGGCGCCTCAAGGCACTTCATTGGATGCAAGGAAGTCCGCTCTGATTTGATTGAAAATGATACTAATTTGGAAATTATCCTTGGAGACAATGCTACCTATCCCGTGAAAGGGACAGGGATTGTGACCCTTCATCTAAATCAAGGTCAAGTCCTCTGCTTGCAAGATGTGTTGTATGTACTTGGCTTGAAGAAGAATCTAGTGTCTATCTTGACAATGGAAGACAAAGGATTCAAGGTGGCATTCATCGATGGAAAGGTACGCATTTGGAAGAGGAACTTCAAAGAAGCGTTCACTCTTGGTTTTAGAGTTGATACACTTTATCAAGTTGGAGGAAGTCCACTGGGGGCCATGACATGTGACATTCCGAGCTATGGTACCGGAGGTTTGCACACCCTCATTTCAAAGCCCTTCTCGAAGCAAGGAAGGTGGTGACAGGGATGCCCAATTTCAAAGATGATCATGAAGGTCTATGTCAGGGTTGTGCTGAAGGAAAGCATACAAGGGGACCATTCCCCTCAACTGTCATGAAGACATCTGATATTTTGCAATTGATACACTTTGATCTATTTGGTATGCTGCCCGTAACATCCTTGGGAGGATGCTTATATTATATCACTTTTATAGATGACTTCTCCTGCAAGACTTGGATATATTTCTTGAAGAAGAAGGACGAAGCATTCAAATGGTTTTGTACCTTCAAGGCCTTGGATGAAAATCAAACAGGGAAGAAGATCAAAATTTTGAGGATTGATAATGGGACCGAGTATGAGTCAAATGAGTTCAATGACTATTCCAGGGAAGCTAGTATTAAGAGTGTAATATCCCGAATAGGAAATAGACAGCAATACAAGCATACAACTATATAGAAAAATGCAGGAAGAACCCTCTCAGAAAACAGGAAATGGCTACTACAGAAACTGCCTCCCAGCTGCTGGAAGAAACTGCTGTAAATTGCTGCTGCTGGAATGAACTGGAACTAGAGGCTGATCCCCTCGCCGGAATGAGCTGAAAATCTGTAGATCACCTGTACTCACTGCTCCGGACAAAACCCAGAAACCATAAACAAAATGGACCACCTCCGAAAATCACCCCAGAAACCCTCCTCAAGGAAAAACGCTGTCCCTCCAGGCCCAGTGCAGATGCCAAATGAAATATGCTGAGATAGAGCCACAAATCCCTCAGGAAACTCTCCAACTGATAAAGACTGAACCTCCACGCCGAATAACACTGAATCTCCTGCAGAAATCCCCACAACTAAACAGCTCCAACTCAAACTGCGTCCTCCCTCCAAAGACTGCGCAGTCACCCAATGAAGCTCAGCTCCTCAGCAAAACACCCAACCAAATCACCTGCTAAAGACTGAAGAAATACCTTGCCCGAGCAAGCACTCGAAGTCCCCCGGGGCTAAGGGTGAGATCTCCGACCGGAGACACTCAATCGCACTAAACAGTGCTGCAGACAGGCTAAACAGCCAGCGTGCTCAAGAAGACAGAAGTCTAGCTCAAATATCATCAACATCAATAATGTCAAATGGAATGGCTCTCCCACCTTTTATAGTGCTAGCTCCCCTCAAAAACCCTAACATGGTCCCCTCTCTCCACGTGCTCCTCCTAAGTCTGCGCAGTGCTCCTAGAGCCTACGTGAGGCCTCCCTCATACGTGGTGTGGACCCCCAAGGCTTCCCCTTTAAGTCATAACGTTGCTCCTACTAGGGAAGTACTTTATTTTATTAAAGTGAGTTGACCCCTCTTTCTCACTTTTATTTATTATTTAGCTATAGGCGGCAAAACTATACAAAAATCAAATATTCCAATGAGCGGTGCTAATTAGGAATATTACAGTCTTCCCCGACGAATGTTGCTTGTCCTCAAGCAACCGAAGTGATGGATGTCGTAAAATCCTCTCATCCTCCGAAGTGGCATCCTCATCCGGCAAATTCTTCCACCTCACCAAGAATTCCCTGATCATCTCGCTCCGCAGCTTGCCTCTCCCCGGTATCAATAATAGCCTCTCGGGTCGCAACACCGTATGCCCCTCATCATCCGTGGGTGGTAGCTCATCTCAGTAATCATCACTGCTGGCCCAATGCCTTTTTCGTGCATGATACGCGAAAAATGTTATGGATCTTGTCGCCTTGGGGCAGCTCTAACTCATATGCAACCTCGCCCAATCTCGCGTATCACCCCGTATGGCCCATAAAAACGGGGCTTAAGCTTCTCACTCCCTTCGCTTAAGTGAACTGTCTGCATGGGTCGTAGTCGCAGTAGACCAAGTCTCCTACCTCAAAATGTCTCTCCACCCGACCCTTATCGACATACAACTTCGCCGATTCTCGCTACGTGGCTATGTTATCCTTGAGAGCTCGGAGGATATCTTGGCTCTCTTGGATCCGCATCTTGGCTCTTTGAGCCCTACTAGCACCAAACATCATGTCCACAAAAGATAAAGGATGATATCCATACAAAGCACAGAAAGGTGACATACCAATGGACATGTGATGCGTCGTGTTGTAGCAAGACTCTCCCAAATGCGACCACTTCGACCCATGCCCTCTCGTCGCTCACCGACATAGTTACGCAAGTAGCCCTCCGCCCACTTGTTAACTATCTCTCGTCTCGTCCGTTCGTCCCGGGGGTGATAACTAGTGCTCGGCGTCAACTCGTCCCTACTAGCCGGAATAGCTCTCCGCGAATCCGCCCATGAAGCGGTACTGTCCCTCGTCACTCGACAATGGTCTTAGGTAGACCATGCAACTCGAAAAATCTCTCCGAAGAATAGCTCGGCCACCTATGTCGCTCGTGTGGTGTGCGGATATGGCGAAAAAATGAGCATACTTCGTCGGTCGGTCGACGACGACAAAGATGCGATCCTTGCCCCCGCACCATGGGCAACCCCGTGATGAAGTCCATCGATATGCTCTCCCATTTCCCCTCTAGAATGGGAAGAGGCCGCAACAACCCTCGCGGATGGCTCATCTCTCCCTTGTTTCTCCGGGAAAACATCGCACTCCCTCGACATGCTCGGAGTACGTCCTCCTTGAGGCCCTTCCATGAGAACCTCTCCCCGATGGCCCCGTAAGTCTTGGTGAACCCCCGATGGCCCGCCAATGGAGAATCGTGTGAAGCATGGAGTATCTTCTTCTTGAGCCGAGATCCCTCGACCAAGAAGATCCTCGTCCTCGTAATAGATAATCTCGTCAACCACCCCAGTACCGTCATCACGCTACCCGCCCATCCAACACCTCACAAGCAAACTTGTCCTTGGAGTACTCTACCAACATTCGAGCCCTCCAATCGGCGTCCAAGCTCATAAGAGATAACGTGGGCCGGTCTACGGGAAAGGGCATCTCGCTACCACGTTATTCTTGCCTTTGACGTACTCAATGTCAAAATCATAGGCTTGGATCTTACCGATCCACTTCTGCCGCCTCTCCCTGCAACCGCTTTCGCTCTAGAAAGTACCCGAGGTCAGTTGTGATCTGATCTCACCCTGAATCGGCTGCCCACTAAATACTGCCGATACTTGGCCTATGCATGCATGATGGCCAACATCTCCTTGTCGTATATGGAATACAACCTCTCATGCGGAAGGAGCTTTCGGCTCTCAAAAGCTATAGGATGACCGCCCTGCATCAATACCGCACCAATCCCCTCTCCTGATGCATCACACTCCAGGGACAAATGGCTGCGTGAAATCCGGCAATGCAAGCACGGGGCGCTACTCATCACCTCCTTGAGCTTATCAAAAGGTCGCGGTGTCGTATCCGACCAACCGAATGCCCCCTTCCTCGTCAAGTTCTGTGAGAGGTGCGACGAAGTCGTGAGAAGCCCCTTGACGAACTTCCCTCGTAGTAAGTGCAAATGCCAATAAATTCCCGAAGCTCAGGCACATTCCTCGGCTCTGGCCAATCTCTGATGGCCCTGATTTTCTCCTCGTGGACTCTCACCCCGTCCACTCCTATAATATGCCCCAAGTACAGCATCTCCGTCAAGCCGAACTCACATTTGGAGAGCTTGGTTGTAATATTCCCAATTAGCAGCAGCTAATTGGAAATATTAATTTTGATCAATTTTGCCTTATATAATTAAATTATAAATAAAAGTGAGTAGAGGGGGACATAACTCACTCTAAAAGTAAAGTTCACTCCCTAGTAGACACAACGTTGCGACTTAAGGGGGAGCCAAGGGGGGAGCCACACACTACGTTGGTTTTGGAGGGAAACCAATGCTATAAAAGATGGAGGAGCCTCCTCATTTGGGCATTCTTTTTGTTGATGATATTTGAGCTAGACATTTTGTCTTCTTGAGCACGCCGGTCGTTTAGCTCGTCTCGCAAACGATCGTTTAGTGCGTTGAGTGTCTTCGATCGGAGATCTCGCCCTTAGCCCCCGGGGGACTTCGAGTGCCTCGCTCGGGCAAGGTTATTCCTTCGGCTTTTAGCGAGTGATTTGGTTGGTTGTTTTGTGGAGGAGCCGGGCTCTTTTGTGACTCGCGAGTCCCTAGGAGAGAGGACGCAGTTCTTGTTGGAGGTGATCCGGTTCGGGGGTTTTTTCAGGAGTTTCGGTGGATATCCGGTGTGGAGGTTCGATCTTTGCCAGGAGGAGATTTTTCGAGGAGTTTGTGGCTCTGTTTCAAACGATTCATCATTTGGCATCCGCGCCGGGGCCTAGGAGGGCAGCAGTAATTCCTTGAGGAGGGTTTCGTGGTGATTTTCGGAGGTCGACCATTTTTGATATGGTCTCCGGGTTTTGTCCGGGTTGGTGAGTACGAGTGGTCCGAAGATTTTCAGCTCATTCGGCAAGGGGATCGACCCCTAGTTTCAGATCCATTCCAAAGCAGTAGCTTATTTACTGCGATTTCCGACCGGCGAGCGATCTCTTTGCTTCGGCCATTTTTTCCCGTCTTTCCGAGAGAGTTCTCCACTTGCCTTGAGCAAGAATAGGTGCTATCATTCCGATCATCTATTGTATTCCTTTATATTCTCGGATTAAAAAAAATGGCTTAGCATGTCCGACATTTTATGAGTATTTGCTTTATGTTCTACTTCGGCATTTTCTATATTGTCGTATGCTTGTATTGTTGTTTATTTCTCCCTTCGGGATATTACGAGTGGTATCAAAGCATAATTCGCTCGACTTTCGTGGTCTATGACATCGGGAAAGAGATCATACGAGAGGTTTGTCGGAATTTTGGAGAGCAATAGCGATTGCAGTACCAAAAATGAAATTGGAAAAAGGGTCAAATTTTGAAGGTTGGAATTAGAAGAAACGTTTTCTGGGTTTTCTGGGTTTTGGGCAAGGATCACCTTCCCAAATTCCTAGAATTTTCTGAGTAGTTTTCAATGGGTAAATCGGAGGTCGAAATCAAGTAGTAGTATGATGAAAAAATCGCTATCGGGATATTATTGCCAAGGGGAAAAAATCGGAAAAAATCGTAATTATCGGGAAAAAATCGGCACATACAAAAATATTCATTTTTTTTCAATTTTTTAAATATCTAAAGCATCTACAGCATAAAATAAATGCATTGACACATAAACATGAAAAAAAAACTAATATATAAGATGTGTAATATCATGTCTAGTGCTACATCACACATAAAACCGAATCCCGTCTCGAATACTAAGTCCCGAGTCTCAAGAGTCAACTCGACCTCAAAATATCAACAAAAAAATATAATAATGTATCTCATATCATGAGTCATAATGTCAACGAAATCATATACAAAGGAATGTCAATGCACCGAGTGACCATATAACCTATGGTCCTATACTATTGATTTCCTCTCGCCCTCTTGCGAGAAAATACAACAGACTTTGCCTTTCTCTCTAGATGAAGACGTCGCGGGGACCGGCAATGGGCTTTCGTTGTGCTCTAGAAGAAAAAAATGAAGCACCGAACCGGAACGGGAACTCGAACCACTAGGAGCTAAAGGAGGCCGACCACGTCCTCTATCGGTAGTAGTGGTAGGTGGTGTCACCTCCTCCTCCTGCTCCTCCTCCTCCTCTCGCTCCTCCTCGTCCTCCTCCTCGTCCTCCCTCCACTACCTCCTCCTCTATCCAATCGTGGGGTCGACTCCATGACGAGCCTCTCGGCCTCAACCCTCCATTCAAAGCGGTGGTGTCAATCGCATCTAAAGAGATGGCCTCCATATCGTGGGGTCCTCTCAAGTTGTCTCACCCACAATCTAAGATTGTAGTAGACGTAAACCATGTCATTGAGCCGCCGACCCTCCAACCCGTACAAGGGTCATAAATTAATAAATTAAATATTTAAAAAAAAATATTTAATGAATTCAAAAAAATCGATTCGAAATTTGAATATGTTAAGTGTTTTACCTGTTGCGCCTTTTGGTGTGTATTTTTTTCAAATACACTCCCAGCTTGCGCTCGCATCCCTGAAGCGCTACATGTTTGGTCGAGTATTCTAATGGCAAGTTTTTGGAGTTTTGGTAATCTACCACTGTAGCTCCTCCACCATGCATCTACAAGTTACAAGTTACAACAAATAAGATAAACTTATAATTTATAAGGTTACAAACATAAGAAAATTTTTAAAATAATGAAAATCTTA
Source organism: Pinus albicaulis (assembly GCA_034641835.2). NCBI lineage: Eukaryota > Viridiplantae > Streptophyta > Pinopsida > Pinales > Pinaceae > Pinus > Pinus albicaulis. Next base: position 1,035,628,150 of record CM076578.1, read on the forward strand.
CTCGGCATTTTAGCGATCCCTATCCCGGGACGAGTCATGTCGAAGCTCAAGGTGCCACCTGCCATTCTCGTATACCTCCATCTCTTTGGATATCTCTCGCACGTTACGATGGACTTGGCACCATCTTCTCGAACACAAGTGAAAAAAGCCATCCATGACCTCGACATCAAATAGAAAACCACATGAATAAGCAAATGCGGGGTTCGGGAAGAGCCTGCAAAGCATGAATGGGACGATGGAGTGTGTTGTTCCATCGATCATCAATCACTTCCCATAAAAGAAGTTGTCTCTGAAACCCATCATCACCCTTATCATCATAATAGCTGCGAACAACTTCTTTGGCCCTATCCATGGCCTCATACAAGTAGCCCATTGCGGGCTTCTCTCCATCCACCAATCTAAGAACCTTTACCAAAGGTTCACTAATGCTCGCACACCTCTTCCACTCCAACCCGGAAATCTTCCCGATATGACACCAAACTGCAGATGGCCTCTCCCTCCGATTTGCGGCTGATAGTCAAAGCACGCCACTCATTTGAAAGAAAAATTCTTTTTAAATCCCACTTAGAATTCAAGAGGGATTGAAGAGATATGAAACTAGTGGCAAATCGTGTAATAGCAGGCCGCACCAACTCCTTCTTGTTGGTGAATGTCCTCATGAAATGAAGCACAGATCCATGGTTATATATAAATTTTGTGATTCTCTTTGATGATTCTACAATATCTTTGACAAAATCAAGCTTTCCGATGTCCTCCAACATCAAATCAAGGCAATGTGCAGCACAAGGTGTCCAAAATATGCTCGGATACCTCTCCATAAGCATCTTGCCACTCGAAACATAGTTTGCGGCGTTGTCCGTTATGATTTGGACAACATTTTGGGGCCCAACCTCCATAATGAACACATCTAATAAATCACATAATAATCTTGCATCTTCGACATGTGCGGATGCATCAACAGTATTTTATAAACATTGTCCCCTTGGGACAACCGACCAAGAAGTTAAGAAGGGTCCTACCCCTTTGATCAGTCCAACCATCCGACATCACAAGTGCATCCCGTGACTTCCCATGATGCCCTTAAGTCTTCCAATCTCTTGGTGCGATCGACTTTCTCATTTTGCGGAATGCGCCTTTTAAGGTCATGATATGTAGGGGCTTTGTATCCCGGGCCAACAACAGCGATAGCATCAATCGCGACTCGATAAAATGGATTGTTCCCGGCAACATTGAAAGGAATATCACTCCAAAGAAACAGCTTTGCCCAACAACTTATCAGCCTTCTTCCTTCTCCTTTTTTTTAATAAGGGAGGAGATAGATGGTCGTGCTCCCAGGGAGTGGTTCTAGGAACAAAAAATGAGGAGGCAAGCATGGGGTCAGCTCGTAGAAGAGGCCGATGTCGAAGAGCCACTACCACTCTCACGGTCAACTCCAAACCCCGATATTTGACTCTTCGGGAGTCGCTTTGCTGACTTTAGCGATTCCATTTCTCCCAATGAGTTCATGGCTCTTCCGATTATTTACTGGGATTGGTTTTATTGCAAGGGCCTACTTCATGCCCGGGAATTTGTGCCAGGGTGGTATTTCAACTCTGTATACCCCCCCGCCATGTGTTGACCACATAATTTGCAAGTCAAGTTTAATCGGTCAAACCCCCATCAGGGTTCACCAAATTCCCGTGAAAGGATCTAATTTCCTTGGCATGTTGGAAACTTTGAACTTTGAATGTTGAAATTTGAACCTAGGGCACAAAAAAAATTGCCGCTTAAAAAAATAAAATAAAAAAAATTACAATTTTACATGCAACATTTTGATTTTTTTTCACAAAAAAAAATCCCTCAACTCAATGCAAAAAATAATAGGAAAAAAAATACATGTTGAAACACAAGCAAAAATAATGGGAAGAACCTAAGAGCACAAGAAGAAATATAAAAAAACAAAATTTAACAAACAATTTTTTTTGCATTTTTTGACCAAAAATAAACCCTCTCCTCTCAATAAACACAACCAAATGCAATCACAAATGATGAAAAATACATGGGTAATAGAAACCCATGGAAGAACAAGAAAAAAAACAAAAAAAAATGGGTCAAATTTGATGCCCATACCCGGAAAAACGTTTTGCCGGAGACACTTGGTCCAAATTCGATTTTTGTTCGCTTGGCTTGCAAGAAATTCTTCACTTTTGTCCAATCTTGGGCTTGTAAATCACCTCCTTCCCTCCTTGGCTCTCCTCCTTCCCTCCTTGGCTCTCATAACCCACGCTTTGTCAAAGTAAAAATGAAAAACCAAAAATCGGCATATAAACCCGCTGTTGGAGGCAGCGACGATAAATTCAGTTCGAATCGCGATTATTTCGAAATTATCGCGATAATATCGCGATAACGATAATTTCAAATTATCGTTCAAATTATCGCCGATAATATCTTTTGGTTGAAAAAATCGCGATTTTTTCATCTTTGGTTTTGCAGCAGCCGTGCAGTTTCTGAGGAGCCTGTAGACACATAGCAGGAAGTGCCAATGGCAGACGAGGAGGATGCGAGGAGATTTAGAGAGGCGCTCCTCCAACACATGCAGGATGTGTCATAGAGACTCACTACGCTGGAGGTTAGGCAGCGAGAAACCCCAAGGGGTTTTCAGATCGGTAAGGGATCAGGCACGTCACACCATATGTCGGAGCGTGATGCTATCCCCATCATGGCATCGCATGCACCCACGCGACCCACTATGCCCACTTTCCTAGCAGAGGACACAGGGGCAGCAGCACAGCGGGAGCCGGAGGTTGACCTTGGCCAGATGGACGCCTACATTGCAGAGTGCTTGGCACGCAGGCCGGCGATCAGAGATCTTATCTCATTTAGAGATTATGTTCAGCTCCAGCGTGATGGTAGACCCTGTGATCATCACAGGGGACACAGACATCATCATGACGACCACCGCGCAGCTAGCAGATTTCATTTGCCCACGTTTGATGGCTCATCAAACAGTTTGGCAAAGTCTTGGGTAGAAAAGTTGGACATCTATTTCCAACTTAACCAGATGTCGCAGTCGGAGGCCATTAAGGTGGCAACATTGCACTTGGAGGATGAGGGCACACAGGATTGCAGGGAGTCTGAGGTTACACCTAGTGTGACACAGGATTCCCCCTCATTGGAGACCTCCTTGGCCATGTCGGTTGATGTGGTAGTGGAGAAGGTAGAGCCTACCTCGGTAGAGCCATCCATTGAGGTGATGACCGAAGTCGTGTCCGAGTCTTCAGGTGGTAGCAGCACACGACAGATGGGTGAGGCGTTAGGAGATATATCCACCTTCGATGAGGCACTAGCAGGTACAGAGGTATTGGATGATGGTCGCAGACAGTGGTATCATCGGCTTCGGACGGACCTTCGAGTTTTGAGAGGGAAGGCCACGTCAGTACGGGAGGCCATTTTGTTGCAGGACCAGGAGCTGGAGGGTATGAGAGTGACTTGTGCCAAGTCGGCGGCCAAGTTGGTCCGCATTGGCGAACGACTGGATTCCTTGATGGTACAATCGGAGGGCACGTTGGAGCGTCAGATCATTCCCCTTCAGGGATGCATGGATGGGACTAGCAGTGTTGTTGGGTCATCTCTTCCCGTTGGAGAGAGAGAGGCAGAGCCACCTAGTCAGATCTCATATGTGGACTTGGATAGCGGTATGAGATGATCAGAGTTGCACAGGGTACAACATCCACATGTTGAGGTTGGATGGCGAGAGATTCTGAGTTGGTACTCGGTGGAGCGGGCTATGGAGATAGTGATGGATCCGAGTGTAGCTCAGCAGGATTTTCTATGCATGGGGAATACAGGAACCCCAGATTGGCATTGGGATCCAGGTGGGATCACCTATCGTTTCCCAGGCAGGTCGACTGACTATGTCTTGGAGAGTACAATTGGCATAGTAGTAGAGCATGTGCAGTTTCGGTCAGCTCCAGTGGCCAACCAGTTTATGGGCAGACTCCCTAGGTTGTCTTGGCATGACATTCATACACGGGATCACGGGGTGGTCAGCACACCTTGGCAGGAGCTTGTTGGAGGAGGTGGCATTGGCAGGCCACCAGATTGCACCTTGTATGGGGCCAAGGATTCTTCACCATTGTGTGGGGCACAGAGGACGCAGCGGAGCCGAGCAATGGTGGTAACACTACTGGCACATAGGGAGATTCACTTTTCAGACCCCTCGAGGAGGATTTGGAGTGACGATCCATTCGTTGGTGGGTATAGTGATGCGACGGTGGAGACGATGTTACCGATTGGGGATAGTCCGACATGTAGAGGCACAGCTCTAGGTCATCACATCCAGGGATGTGTGGGAGCTTCTAGCATTGAGCAGTGGACTACCGGTGGACATGGAGTTGCATGGTGGTGTACCGTAGTGTGTGGGACTGCATGGTAGAGTAGGAGTGTCCTACATCACATTGAGAGAATGCGGGGAGTGACTGATGCCTGGACACAGTCAGGGCACGAGACGGTACAGGATGGTACAACAGGAGCTTGGGTTATCCAGCAGTATACAGGGGTATGCCTCAGTGTGCAGTGGCATGTTGAGGAGTATATGGATGATCAGTGGTATGCGAGGGCATACGGTGCTGCACAGCAGGGTCTTAGAGCATTGCTTCCAAGGAGACTCATGGACAGGGACATCGGGCTTACCTTTGGGAGTAGTTCACCCAGGATCGATGGAGAGACAAAGGAGCGATACTTGGCGGTATCTGTGGGGACTCACACACCTGACTCGCTTCGACATCACTCACAGGTACAGTTGATTATGTTTTTGACCTTTGGCACTTTGGGCGTGAGCAGCAGGGTACGCGAGGTTCACCCAAGATATTTGGATGACACTCAATACACTAGGCGAGAGACTTCTCAGCAGTGGCACTGGGTTGGTGTGCTAGTTGACAGCCACAGGTTGGGGGATGAGATGATCCTTTGCAGAGGTGGTGCATCAGTCATCACTGAACCTACGCTTGGGGAGCAGGTCATGAGGGAGACATGCATCATTTTTCCCTCAAGGCATGTCGAGATCATGCATGAGCAGAGGATACGGGGTACAGCAGAGGTAGTATCCCAGTATGTGTCTGGGCTCCAGACACTGTATCGACACGTTGTCGAGAGGGTGGATGGCATGTTCGATGCGGATGAGATGGCGGAGGTAGAACAGGAGGGCATTCCTTCTGTATGCCAGGGTGAGGACTCCTTTTCACATGAGTCCATAGGATCAGTTGAGGTTGCTTCTGGGGAGCGAGGGCAGTCATGCATGGATGGTGACAGTAGACCGGAGCTATATTCTAGTGTCCAGGGTGAGCAGTCATGGGACTCTGCCAGAGATACTCTAGGTGAAGAGTCACTTGTGACAATTCAGCTAGAGCAGCAGGTGATGGAGCCTGAGTCGATAGAGGAGGACACTACTCACATCAGGCATGATATTCCTTTGAGAGAGAGCCAGATGGGCACTCACATCGAGTCTGTGGTGGATATGCAGCTAACCGCGGGGTCAGCCATTGAGGAGGAGCAGTCAACTGCATTGACATCGAGTACGGTGACAGCTGTTGCAGATCCATATCCTCTGGAGGTGTTGGAGGTTGATGGGATTGTTATGCAGGGGGCTAGTAGACGGCAGGCGCTGTTGGATATGTTGGAGCATCCATCTTTGGGTCGACACTGGGATGAGGCGCAGATAGATGTACTCGCAGTCAGCAGAGCTGCAGCTAGAGAGGAGGCTGGTTCAGACATTGCTCGAGGACAAGCAATTTTTGGCGGGGAGGACTGTAATATTCCCAATTAGCAGCAACTAATTGGAAATATTAATTTTGATCAATTTTGCCTTATATAATTAAATTATAAATAAAAGTGAGTAGAGGGGGACATAACTCACTCTAAAAATAAAGTTCACTCCCTAGTAGACACAACGTTGCGACTTAAAGGGGAGCCAAGGGGGGCCACACACTACGTTGGTTTTGGAGGGAAACCAATGCTATAAAAGATGGAGGAGCCTCCTCATCTGGGCATTCTTGTTGTTGATGATATTTGAGCTAGACATTTTGTCTTCTTGAGCACGCTGGCTGTTTAGCCTGTCTGCAGCACTGTTTAGTGCGTTGAGTGTCTTTGATCGGAGATCTCGCCCTTAGCCCCGGGGGACTTCGAGTGCCTGCTCGGGCAAGGTTATTCCTTCAGTTTTAGCAGGTGATTTGGTTGGTTGTTTTGTGGAGGAGCTGGGCTCTTTTGTGACTGCGCAGTCCCTAGGAGAGAGGACGCAGTTCTTGTTGGAGGTGATCTGGTTCGGGGTTTTCTGCAGGAGTTTCAATGGATATCCGGTGTGGAGGTTCAGTCTTTGCCAGGAGGAGATTTTTCGAGGAGTTTGTGGCTCTGTTTCAGCATTCATCATTTGGCATCTGCGCTGGGCCTAGGAGGGCAGCGTAATTCCTTGAAGAGGGTTTCTGTGGTGATTTTCGGAGGCTGACCATTGTTGATATGGTTTCTGGGTTTTGTCCGGGTTGGTGAGTACAGGTGGTCTGAAGATTTTCAGCTCATTCCGGCAAGGGGATCAGCCCCTAGTTTCAGTCCATTCCAGCAGCAGCAGTTTACTGCAGATTTCCAGCCGCTGGGAGCAGTCTCTTGCTTCGGCCATTTTTCTGTCTTCTGAGAGAGTTCTCCACTTGCCTTGAGCAAGAATAGGTGCTATCATTCTGATCATCTATTGTATTCCTTTATATTCTCAGATTAATAAAATGGCTTAGCATGTCCGACATTTTATGAGTATTTGCTTTATGTTCTACTTCTGGCATTTTCTATATTGTGGTATGCTTGTATTGTTGTTTATTTCCCCTTCGGGATATTTCATTGGCATAGAATTGCTGCTCCTCCAAGATGCGCAAAACTGTTTCAATGTGTTGGAGATGCTCCTCCCAAGTCCTGCTATATATAAGTATGTCATCGTAGAAGACCAGCACAAACTTCCTCAGATGACCCTTGAAGATGTGGTTCATGCACGACTGAAAGGTAGCGGGTGCATTGGTCAGCCCAAAAGGCATAACCGTAAACTCGAAGTGCCCATAATGACACTCGAAGGCGGTCTTGGGAATATCCCTGTTCCCTCACGCGTATCCGATGGTACCCGGATCTCAAGTCAATCTTTGAGAAGAACCGTGCTCCTCTCAACTCGTCCATCGACTCATCGATCCCGGGAATGGGGCACTGCTTTTTTCGTGGGTCCTCTTATTCGAGCCACCGTAGTCAATGCACATCCGCAATGTGCCGTCCTTCTTCTTCACCAACACCACGGAAGAAGCAAAAGGACTCGTGCTTGGCCGAATGTGACCAAGGGCCGACAACTCCCTCGAATAGCACGCTCAATCTCATCCCGATAGGCCTTGGGATGCCTATACGGTGTGGTGATCACCTGCCCGTATACCACTGCTCAAGCTCAATAGTATGCTCAAACCCCCGATCCGGGTGGGTCTGCCCTCGGTGGAATATCCCCGAATACTACGGCATACCCGTCGAGGATAGTCCGTATCTCAGGGATGCACTGCCCGACTCAGTATCTCTCGCCTCGGAAGCTCGCAACTCTACAGACCCACTCTATGTCTCCCTTGCGGAAGGTTGCCTCCATCCTATGTGCCTGACACCGTCCCGAGGCGGGTATGTCTCGTCGTCCCCCGTATCTTCTCATGCCTCCTTGTCTTGGGATCATCCCACTCCATCTCTAGGGCCTTCCAATCTGTCGTGACCTTTCCCCCGAGTAATGAGCCACCGAACACCCAATATCATGTTGGTGTCGGGATATCCACCACGAAAAAATGATCTCGTCAATGTATAAGTGCCCATCGTCACCGATAACTCGGGGACATACCGAGCACACACCATGGTCCGATCTCCTCGGGACCAAAACGGAAAATCCATCAAAACTCTCGGTCTCGTATGCCTCTCCTCTCAACCATCTTTGCATCAATAAAGTTGTGGGTGGCCCCACTATCAACCAAGACCGAGACCCGCCGTCCACGTATCGTCCCCCATACGCGTCAGTGTCAAATACTTGGGAACTCCCCGCAATGCGGCTAGAGCTCCTCCCAGTAGGTGCAAATGATGCACCACCCTGCTGCTGCTCGGTGGAGGTGGTAAGGTACCACTGCGCCTGCATAACAATCTCCCCGCCTCCACGTCATCCTCCTCATCCTCTTCCCCGCCGCTCTCGAGAGAAGATCTCAATGAAATGTGCTTTCCCCTGCAGAGACATCTATGTCCCGGTGCCCATGGCTCTCGGCAAGTGAAGCACAACTCGCTTCTTCTTCATCTCTCTCTCGGCCTCATCATCAAATCGCCCTCGCCCGAGATTCGCCTTGGGAGGCGGAATCCTCGTGTCCTTCCCCTTAGGGCCGGAAGGCCCGTCTCCGGGGGTAAGGGGGTCCGAGTCCCTGGGTAAGACATCCCTGTAAATCCCGGGTCCCTGCGCGATGGCATCCCGAAGCGTAGCTGGTCTAGTCGACCCGACTAGGCCACGAAGTGGCTCTGTCAACCCCTCCACAAACATGTAGATCATCCGAGCCGCGGATAGATCGAGCACCATCATCGAAACCCTCAAGAAGTCCGAAATGTAAGTCTACGGGCTCCCCGCTGCGCTGAGCTTTGTCGACTCAACGAAGCGCTACTCCGGATCCCTCCGGTCAAAACGCTCTATCACCCTCCCCGGTAAACTCGGCGTATGTCGTCACCGTAGAATGCCCGAGTGTCGTCATCCCATGAAACCACCGAGTCCCCTGGGCCTCACCATCTAGATGTAATGTTGCCACCTTAATGGCCTCTCGATCGCGACATCCGATTAAGCCGGAAATAGATGTCCAACTTCTCTACCCAAGACTTTGCCGACATGTTTGATGTGCCATCAAACGTGGGCAAATGAAATCTGCTAGTCGTGCGGTGGTCATCATGATGATGCTCGTGCCCTCCGTGATGATCACGGGGTCTACCATCACGCCGGAGTCGAACATAATCTCTAAATGAGATAAGATCTCCGATCGCCGGCCCGTGTGCCGTGTACTCGCAATGTAAGCATCCATCCGGCCGGGATCAAGCTCGGCTCCCGCCGTGCTCCCTCGCCCCTGTGTCCTCCCCTAGGAACGTAGGCATAGTGGATCGCGTGGGTCTTTCGGAATATCCCGCCGTGCTCCCGCCCCCTGTGTCCTCCGCTAGGAATGTGGGCATAGTGGATCGTGTGGGTGCATGCGATGCCATGATGGGGATAGCATCACGCTCCGGCATATGGTGGGGACGTGCCCAATCCCTCACCGATCCGAAAACCCCTTGGGGTTTCCCGTACGCTAACCTCTAACGCGGTGAGTCTCCGTCCCCATCGACTCCATCCGCCTCGACACATCCCCGCATGTGTTGGAGGAGTGCATCTCTAAATCTCCTCGCATCCTCCTCGTCTCGCCATAGGACCCAACGGTTCTGCGTCCCCCCACAGTCGCTCCTACTCCGAATCTGTCTCGAGTCGCTCCCCGATCGGAATCGCATCTGAGTCGCTCCCTCGATCTCTCGTATATCTCGGGCCGCTCCCGATCCCCGGGTCCACCACTCGAACACGGTCCCCCCTCTCCGTAGGTGTTCTCGAACCCTACGCTCAACGTCTCTCGTATCTCTTGCTTCTATAGCGGATGTAGGGTTTATCCCCGGCGTCATAGACCGCTAGCTCCACGAGTCGAGCCGGATCTATGCTACGATACCATCGTAATATCCCGAATAGGAAATAGACAACAATACAAGCATACAACTATATAGAAAAATGCCGGAAATAGAATATAAAGCAAGTACACATAAAATGCCAGGAATGCTAAGCCATTTTATTAATCTGAGAATATAAATGGGTATAATGGATAATCAGAATAAGAGAACCTATCCTTGCACAAGGCAAGTGAAGAACCCTCTCGAAACGAGAAATGGTCGCTACGTGAAACCGCGTCCTAGGCTGCTGGAAGAAAATGCCGTAAACTCGCTCGCTTTGGAATGAATCGGAACTAGGGGGTCGATCCCCTTGCTGGAATGAGCTGAAAATCAGAGATCACCCGTACTCATCGCTCCGACAAAAACCCGTAAACCATGAACAAAATGGACCACCTCAAAAAATCACCCCGAAACTCTCCTCCAGAAAAACGTCTGTCCCTCCAGGGCCCGGCAGCAGATGCCAAACGAAATATGCTGAGAAAGAGCCACAAATCCCTCGGAAACTCTCCAATCGATAAAGACTAAACCTCCACGCCGAAATACACCCTGAATCTCCCGTGAAATCCCCACAACCGAACAGCTCCAACTCAAACTGCGTCCTCTCTCCAAAGACTGCGCAGTCACCCAATGAAGCTCGGCTCCTCAGCAAAATACACAACCAAATCACCTGCTAAAGATCGAAGAAATACCTTGCCCCGAGCGAGCACTCGAAGTCCCCCGGAGCTAAGGGTGAGATCTCCGACCGGAGACACTCAATCGCACTAAACGAGTCTGTGCGAGACAAAGGCTAAACGACCGAGCATGCTCAAGAAGACAGAAGTCTAGCTCAAATATCATCAAGATCAATAATGTCAAATGGAATGGCTCTCCCACCTTTTATAGTGCTAGCTCCCCTCAAAAACCCTAACGTGGTCCCCTCTCTCCACGTGCTCCTCCTAAGTCTACGCAGGTGCTCCTAGAGCCTACGTGAGGCCTCCCTCATACGTGGTGTGGACCCCCCAAGGCTTCCCTTTAAGTCATAACGTTGCTCCTACTAGGGAAGTACTTTATTTTATTAAAGTGAGTTGACCCCTCTTTCTCACTTTTATTTATTAATTAGCTATAGGCGGCAAAACTATACAAAAATCAAATATTCCAATTAGCGGTGCTAATTAGGAATATTACAAAGAGGTAGATCACCATTATGTATACTCCCGAGCAAAATGGTGTTGCTGAAAGGAAGAATAGAACCATTTTGGAAGTTGCCCATGCCATGCTTTATGTTGTGAAACCAGCTCCAAAAATAGAAGAAAAGAGATATCAACGCCTTAGAAATAAGCCACTTCGAGGGGGTAACCTCCAATACATTACATGAATGAACAATTCTTGGATGATTCAAATTACAAAGCCTCTTTTCTATATATGGGAGTCCATGGGGCCACAATGTAATCCTAGTGGGGCCACAATGTAATCCTAGCCGACCTAACAATAATAATTTAAGGGCACAATAATAATAATATGGGGGTTACAGGGGTACAATAATAACAATAAGGAGGTTACACTAACAACAATAAGGGACTATACTAGTAATATAGGGACCTAACATGCCCCTCTCCTTCAAAAAAGTGTTGTCCTCAATGCTTGAGTAGCTCTGGGTGCTTCTGTATAAAATTCTCATCCTCCCATGTAGAATCTTCTGTGGGTAAGTTCTTCCACTTGATGAGATACTCTGAAATTGATCGATTCCGTAGTTGTCGAGTTCTTTTTTCTATGACTGCTTCAGGTTCCAATATGATCTTCCCTTCCCCATCAAGTTCTGGCAATACTGTTTGAACTGGAAGATTTTTACCTATAACCTTCTTTAAGCATGAAACATGGAAAACTGGATGTACTCGCGAAGAAGCAGGAAGCTCCAATTTGTATGCCATAGTACCAATCTTTTGCAACACCTTGTAAGGACCATAGTACTTTGGTGATAATTTATTATCCTTCTTAGCTTGCTTGAGGGACATTTTTTTGTATGGCTGTAGCCGTAAAAATACCCAATCTCCTACATCAAAACTTCTCTCGCTGCGATGTTGATCTGCCTGTTGTTTCATTCGATTTTGTGCCAAATTCAGGTTATCCTTTAAGAGTTGGAGAACTTCTTGCTGATGCTCGATGTGATCTTCCACTGCTTGAACCTTAGAATTTTCTCTTAAAGATAATGTGATGGATGGTGGATGATATCCATAAAGTGCCATAAATGGGGTCATTTTTGCTGCAGTATGGAAGGAAGTGTTATACCACCATTCAGCAAGAGGTAACCACTTGACCCATTGTGTTTGTTTATCGGATACAAAACAACGAAGATATCCTTCCAAACATTTATTTACTATCTCAGTTTGACCATCAGATTGAGGATGATAAGATGAGCTATGAGCCAATTGAGTACCCAAACAAGAAAATAACTCCGTCCAAAAATTTCCAGTAAAAATGGGATCTCTGTCGCTCACAATAACCCTTGGGCTTCCATGTAGCTTTTGAATTCTGTCCATAAATGTAGTAGCGACTATACTTGCTTTAAATGGATGAGATAATGCACAAAAGTGTGCATACTTGGTAAGTCTATCAACTACCACCATGATGACACTCTTTCCTTCGGACTTAGGTAAACCTGTGATAAAATCCATTGAAATCTCCTCCCAACGTTGACTTGGAATGGATAAAGGTTGCAGAAGTCCCGGGGTCTTAATTGTTTCCACTTTATTCTGCTGGCAAACCAAACATTCCGCCACAAACTTTTGAATATCAGATTTAAGGCCATCCTAAAAAAATTCTTTCTTCACCCTATGGTAAGTTTTTAAAAATCCTGAGTGTCCTCCTAAAGGAGAAGTGTGCAATTCCAGAAGAATCTTTTGTTTTAGTTGGGAATTCTTACAAAGATATAAGCGATCTTTGTACCATAAGGAATCATTTTTTCAACTAAATGTATCAGATGTACTAGGATCTTGCTGCAACTTTTGAATGAGTATCCATACATCTTTGTCCTTCTTCCATTCATCTCTTGCTTCAGTTATCCAATCTCGTTGGATAATAGAAATGGCACAAAGAAATGCTTCCACCTCTTCATTCTTTCTTGAGAGTGCATCTGCAACAACATTAAGCTTTCCTTTTTTGTAGATTATTTCAAAGTCATAACCCAACATCATTGTGACCCATTTTTGCTGCTCTTCTGAAGATAGTCTTTGTTCCAAAAAGTGTTTAAGACTATCATGATCAGTTTTTACCTTGAAGTGTCTTCCCATTAGGTAAGTTCTCCATTTCTTTAGTGCATGCAGTATTGCTAACATTTCCATCTCATAAATAGGTTTCTGTAAATACTTTCCTTTGTTTGGACGACTTTCAAAAGCAATGGGTCTTCCTTCTTGCATTAAAACAGCACCAATTCCATTTTCTGAGGCATCACATTCCACAATAAAGGTTTTTGTGAAGTCTGGCGTAGCTAAGACTGGTGCTAGGCACATTGCCTCTTTAAGATGTTCAAAGTCCTTAGTTGCTTCAGGAGTCCATGAAAATGCATCTTTCTTCAATAATGTTGTTAGAGGTGCTGCTATTCTTCCATAATTCTTAACAAACTTGCGATAATACCCTGTTAACCCGAGAAATCCTTGCAACTGCTTTATGGTTTTGGGGACTTTCCATTCCTTAATGGCTTTAATTTTTTTAGGGTCTACCTTAACACCCTCGTGAGATACAATATGACCCAAATATTCCACCTCTTGTACTCCAAAGAAACATTTTGATGTTTTTGCATATAATTGTTTCTTCTGCAATAGTTTGAGCACCCTGTCAACATGTTGAACATGATCCTTCTAATACCTACTGTAGATTAGTATATCATCAAAAAATACTAGCAAAAATTTTCTAAGGAAGGGTTTGAAAATGGAATTTATCAACCCTTGAAATGTAGAAGGTGCATTGGTAAGGCCAAAAGGCATGACCAAAAATTCATAATGACCCTCATGAGTTCGAAACGCTGTTTTCGGAATATCTTCAGTCTTCATTCTAATTTGATGATATCTTGAACGAAGATCCAACTTGTTTAAATAAATTGCTCCATTTAATTCATCAATCACAAGAATGGGAAATTTATCTTTAATGGTGAGCTTATTGAGCTCCCTATAATTGGGACACATGCGCCATGATCCATCCTTCTTGTGTACCAATACTACAGGAGCAGAGAAAGAACTTTGACTAGGTTGAATTATACCCACCTCTAACATTTCTGCAATCATACGTTCAATTTCGCTCTTTTGGAAGTAAGGATATCTATAAGGCCCGATGTTTGGAGGAACACTTCCTGGAATCAAATGAATAGCATGATCATGATCATGAATAGGTGGAAGTCCTTTGGGAGTTTCAAACACCTTGGAATGATTGTCCAAGACTTGTTGGAGATCTGCAGAAATATATGATTTTGATGTCGGAACTTCTAGTGAGCATAATTGTGCAATTACGCCTTGTTGTTTTTTTTTTAGAAGCTTTGTCATGACATTAGAGCTTATTATCCTTCCTGGCTTCCCTTCAATACCCCGTAATTCGACTTCCTTTCCTTCTGAAAAAAATTTCAAGAAAATTTCTTGAAAATTAAAAGCTACCGCCCCCAAAGATTGTAACCATTGTACTCCTAGTACAACATCAACACCTCCCATAGGAATGGAAAGCATTGGACTATTCAATACATACTCCCCCATGGTTAGCTTGATATTATGGCATTTTCCAGAGCAATTTATATTTCCTCCATTTGTAACCATTACTTGACATTCTGGTGCTGGGTATAGGAAACAATTCAATTCCTTGGCTAGCTTTCAATGAATAAAATTATGGGTACTACCTGAATCAATCAACACTATTCCCTTTTTCTTCTTGATATGTCCTTCTATCTTGAGAGTTTGAGCAGTGGTAATTCCTTCCAATGCATTACACGATATGGTCAGACTCATTTCTTCCTCTTCTAAGGTTGGTTTCTGGTGTATATCCTCTTCTTGTTCATTTTCTTCTTGCTCTTCACAATCTATGTAAAATAATTTCTTCTCAGCAGACTTATGACCTTTAGTGTATTTGCTATCACAACTGTAGCAAAGCCCTTTTGCTCTTTTTTCTTCCAATTGTTGTGGTGTCAACCTTGTAGGTTGTTGAAATCAAGGAGTAGCAACACTTCCCTCTTTATAGAAGTGAGTGGTAGGCTTCCTTGTCGCCATAATTTTACATTCAATTTTTCTTGCCAACCTGAATGCCTTCTCCAATGAATCAGGTTCCAAAACGCGAACTTCATGTTGGATGTTATCCTTTAAAGTACCTATGAAGAGATCAATTTTGTGTTCCTCTGGAATGTCAGTTACCCTTATATTCAATTTTTAGAAGTCCTCAATGTGCTCCCCCATTAAACCCTTTTGTTTGAGATTTATCAATTGGCTAAAGAAGGTGTTGCTCTTTGTATCTTCATAATGTGCTATCATTTCCTCTGTAAAAATTGACCAAGTGATAATTTTTTTACGGGAGCAAAGCCATCGATACCATACAAATGTATTTTGTTCTAAATGTAAAGTTGCAATGCGTACCTTTTGTGTGTTTTGCACGTTATGGAGATCAAAATATTGCTCCATCTCTAGTATCCATGTTACAGGATCCTTTCCATCAAACTTCCTCATATCCATTTTTGGAATATGGTGGTTCTTCCCGCCAACATTAGAGTTTATGAAATCACGATTAGCATTTATTTTGTTCTCATCATGAGTTTCCTCTACTATTTTTTCACCATTAGAAAACATTTGTTGTATCAACTTTGTCAAACCTTCCATGTCTGCTTTTAGATCATTCTTCATGTTTTCCATCTTAGCTTCCATGTCATCCATCTTGGATTCCATGCTAGCTTCCATGCCATCCATCTTAGCTTTCATGTCATTCTTCAAACCATCCATCTTAGATTCCACGCCTTTCTTCGAAACTTCCATGTCATTTTTTGTTGCTCTTTGCGAGAGCGAAATTTGTTGCACTTGCTCTTGTAATTTTGATATGTCATGTTGTCATTCTTCATCTTCATGAGTCATAGTAGAGCCTTCTAAAGGCTTAATGGGTGTTGAATTCTTTTTAGGGGCTATTTGAAAATCCAATACTGATATCTATTCTATAATATTCCCTTGGAATCAATTCAACTTGATTCTTCAAACAAGACTTATGCAATTCGGGAAAAAAAAAATACACACCTTTTACTTGCTTTTGAGGAGCTTGATATTGAAATTGACTTATCTCTATAATTGCAGATCCTCAATATCTGAAATTCGGCCCTATAGTAGTCCTCTGAAGCTTCTTTCAAATGCCACAGGTCTGATTTGAATTTGATTATTCAAGGCAAGGTTATGTCCAATCTCCCACAATGACCTAATTATGGACTGGTTCAGTAGAGCGCACTTATACGACTTGCCACGTGTTACTGTTTGCTCCTTTGTATCTAAAAGTTATAGACAGGAAACTACAGTCCGTGTACTTTCAGTCACTTTTTACAGAATTCCAATCTGATGCTCGGAGAGAGAGTTATGAATATTTTCTCACAATCACCTCTTTGAGATGAAATTCGGGAGCCTGAAAAAGACCTAACTTCCACAGATCATATCTCCAAAAATATTGCGAACCAAGCTCTGAAATTTTGCGACGATATTCCTCAAGATTTCAGCTTCGCACTTTAACAATTTCAGCTTCTGAACCTTTGTAGAAAAAAAAAAGTTATAGCAAAAATTCCGCAATGACCTTTTTAAGTGAAATTCAGGAGCCTGCAAAAAGATCTCACTTCCACATATCATATCTCTAAAAATATTGCGAACCAAGCTCTGAATTTTTGCGACAATGTTCCTCAGGATTTCGACTTCGCACTCTAAAAATTTCAACTTTTGAACCTTCATAGAAAAAAAGCTATAGCGAAAATTTCACGATGACTTGTTTGGAGCAG
Source organism: Pinus albicaulis (assembly GCA_034641835.2). Taxonomy (NCBI): domain Eukaryota; kingdom Viridiplantae; phylum Streptophyta; class Pinopsida; order Pinales; family Pinaceae; genus Pinus; species Pinus albicaulis. Next base: position 1,035,644,855 of record CM076578.1, read on the forward strand.
CGAAACCCTAGAATCCCAAGCTCTGATACCAAATGTTGTGAAACCAGCTCCAAAAATAGAAGAAAAGAGATATCAACGCCTTAGAAATAAGCCACTTCGAGGGGGCAACCTCCAATACATTACATGAATGAAAAATTCTTGGATGATTCAAATTACGAAACCTCCTTTCTATATATAGGAGTCCATGGGGCCACAATGTAATCCTAGTGGGGCCACAACGTAATCCTAGCTGACCTAACAATAATAATTTAAGGGCACAATAATAACAATATGGGGGTTGCAAGGGTACAATAATAACAATAAGGGGGTTACACTAACAATAATAAGGGACTATACTAGTAATATAGGGACCTAACACTTTATGACCAAGGTCTTCTAAAGTTTCTGTGGGGAGAGGCTGCTAACACTGGTGTGCATTCAAAATAGATGCCCAAATTCTGCATTGTACTCCAAAACTCCCAAAGAAGTCTTCTCTGGTAAGAAGCCCGATGTTTCTCATTTTAGAGTTTTTGGATGTCCCATTTATTTTCATGTGTCGAAAGAAAAAAGAAGCAAGCTGGATGGTTCTGGGAAGAAGGGAATGTTTGTGGGCTATAGTGAAACCTCGAAGGCATATAGAATCTATGTGCCTGGTCAAAGAGAAGTAGAGATATGCCATTGTAATATTCCTAATTTGCGACAGCAAATTGGAATATTCTATTTTGTTTATTTTGCCACCTATAGTTTGTAAATAAATAAAAAGTGAGTAAAGAGGGTCTAAACTCACTTAAATGAAATAAGACATCCACCTAGTAGCACAACATTGTGACTTAAGTGGGAGTCAAGGGGGGGGACCCAACACCACGTGGAGGAGAGAGAGAGACTACGTTGGGTTTTGGAGGGAAACCAACACTATAAAAGATGAAGGAGCCTCCTCATTTCATTCATGCTTGGATGCTTGGATTATGGATTGTTGAGTGAGACATATTGTCTTCTTTGGCACGCTCGCTGTTTAGCCCGTCTGCTGCACTGTTTAGTGCAACCGAGTGTCTCCGTGCGGAGATCTCACCTTTAGCCTCGGGGGACTTCGAGTGCCTGCTCGGGCAAGCTTATTTTCTTAGCATCATCCTCCAGGACAGCGTTATTACTGCAGCAGCGTAATACTGTGTTGTAGGGTGTTGCCGTGGTGACTTTACGACACCACCTCCTTCTCTTGTTTTTCAGAGGGAGAGTCTCTCTTTCCTTTGGAGGATCAGATTGGGAGATATTGGAGCTTATTATCAGATCTTGGCATCAGGCCTATATGTTCTTCATGGTATACTACGCAGTTCTTTCCCCAGATCTGCGTTATTGCTGAGGGAGCAGCATTCCAGGGTTTTTGGCATCATTTGGAGTTAGATCTCTGATTGAGGGTGATCCTTGGATTGGCCAACCAATCCAAGTATATTTCTGATCTGATACTGAAGTTTGCTTCAGAAATTCTGAATCATTCTTCAGATCTGCTGCAGTAAAACTCAGATCTGCTCCGGCATTCTCATGTATTGCTGAAATCCCCAAGGGGAAAGTAATAAAGAGCCCTTTGGGCATTTTGTCTCATTATAGATCTCTGTTTTCATGTATTTATTAGTTGTAGATCTGTAATATAATAAATATAATCTTCAGCCTCCTGAAGAAATGCTGAAGGGTTTCTGCATCAATCTCTTGTCTTGCGGCACCTCAATCTTGAGGGGTTTTCTATAAAAATGCTGATTAACCTTGCTCAATGCCTTTGCCATGATCCTAAACCTATTCTCTGATTTTCCACCGTATTTTACATCTTATACCTTCAGAAAAAAACGCAGCTTTGCTTCAGTAGAATTCTGCATACTCAAAGTCTTGGGAAATCAGGGTTTTTCTTGACTAGTTGGGAAGGAGGAACTGTTTAATATAGCAAAACGCCTTTGTTTGAGCTGAAATTAGACATGGACGTCCCTCTTGACCTAATATAACATATCCTAGAACCTTGACCCATAATTTTACGTGGATTTTCTTATACACTCATTTTAGGGCCAAAATCCTCACTTTTCCCCACCTTTTTGCCCCTAAAAGCTGAGTAAAGGTTGCTACTGTTATTTCTTTTGGTTGCTGAGCATTTTCAGACATATTCTATGATAGCTGAAGCCATCATAACTGAAGAATGCGTTTTTCAGGCATGATCTGCTGAAGAATCCATTTTTGGGAATATTACAGTGGTATCAAAGCATAATTTTGGCTCAGCCTGTGGAGCTAACTATCTATGGCAAATATGAGGATCTCAAATCAGCATGGTCATGTACCCTTTGGAGAGTATTTCCGAGAATGGCAGTCCAAGGGGGAAAACTTCAAAGCAGCCTTGCCCTTCAAAGATTACTGTCAGCTCAGACATGATGAAGGAGGAAGGTACTATGGTAGCAGAGGAGTTTCTAGCATGCAGAGTTCAGATTTGCAGTGTACCACTGGGAGATCACCTCTTCCCATGCATGAGGAATCCAATATTCCCTGTGAGTCTAAGCCCAAGAAGACCGGAACGACGAAAAAGGAGAGTTTATTCTCATCTCTTTTCAGATCCAGAAGAAATACATCCACCTTTGAGGAGGTCAAGAAGAATGAAGAAAAAGAAGAGGAAGTACCATGCGCTTCCAATTCTCATCGAGAAGAAGAGATCACATCACCTCTTGAGGAGGCTTGTGAAAACGCTGTCCCACTCATGGAGGAGCAGCCACATGCATCAACAGTTGGGACAACCAACACCTTGGAGGAGGGGACTCTTGTAGCCCTACAAGAAGTTCCAAATGCACATCAAGGCATGAAAATATTTCCACATTCCATTGTTGCAGCAAATTCTTCTGATCAATGTGGAGATCTACTTTTGCAGGACCAAGGGTCAAATCTCAGTGCTACTATAGAGCAGCTTGGTTGCACTGCGCTGTGCAACATGGAAACACTCAGAAGGAATCAAACACTCATTCTCATGAGCCATTGTTGGATTGTACATCACATTGGAGATTGGGGTTTGAAGACTTGAAGGTTGATGGTAGACATCTTGGAGTAAGAAACCTTTTCTCCCTTCAAGATGACACTTTCTCAATGAGCTCTTCTCAGCTCACAGAGGAACTTCTACTTTCAGATCCAAGACCTCATTGGTTTTGGAAGACTATGGATGAAAGGGAGGTCTCAAGGAGAGATCTTATTGGAGATGCACTTCGACACACCATGGAATGCAATGATTTTCTTTCCTTCTCACAAGAGCAGATAGAAGATGGATGACATCTTAGGATGGATAACATCTCTCATGCTTGTGTTGAACATCACTTGATCCATGCACATCATGATGGGAGGTTTTTGCCTACCACCTATTTGATTCTTGACAGGGTCTCATTGATCCTTGAGAAGTTTATATTTCAAA